>CM062808.1:27526152-27846152 GCA_031772625.1 Pinus tabuliformis | reverse complement strand
ATATTTATAGCCAAGGGTAAAACTAGCCCTTCTGACTGTTCGAATTCCTTCATGACTGTTTGACTTTCATGACTTTTCAGATTACAACTGGGTCTCTTGGACTTCCACGTTACATTACATTGATCTACACAGTATGTCCCACAGTAATGATGTGGCCTGACATGACTCATGACACGACTCAACATGACAGTGGTGGTACGTTCATGTTGCTGGTAGTGTGCATGTCGAGCCGCAGTGTTATTGAGTGATGGATGTCCTCTTGGCGTATCATAACTTCACCTCTCCATGGCCAGGTATGCAAAGTCCCCAATGGTCATTGGGTTCACTTGATGTTCCACATGCACGTTGTTCCTTCCTTGTGCTTTGGCATGCTTGCATGTTCGTCCATTCACGAAAATTGCATGTTCATCGATTCATCTGTCCGCGAACAAATCTTCACATGTTCATCCATTCATCCGTCTCCAAACACATCTTCGCATGGTCATCCATCCATCCGTCCGCAAACACATATTTTCATGGTCGTCTATTCATCCATCCATGAACACATCTTTCCATGGTCATCCATTTACAAACATATCTCCTTGCATGGATTGTTTGTTTGTCCATTTGTGAACATGTGCTCTTGCATGTACTCTCCTCTTCTCATCCCATTTGTCGTCGCGTCATATCTATTCATGTACATGTATCTGCAGTCACTCATGATGAGACGACATAAAATCCATAAATCTCCTAGTCTACCATGATGCATGATCATTTTCGGATGTAAGAGACCAAGAGAGAGGACAAGGTTACGAAACTGCTGGAGGCAAGTTTCGAGCTGGGATGTAGGCTCTAGGCACTATTGGTGAAAAATGCACAGAAGTCAGTGAGAGACGAAGACGGGAAATATAGATTGGTAGTGACTATCTGCAGGATTTGGCTCGACTGGAGGAAAGATCTGTGTTATTTCTGGGAGAAGCGGTGCGGGCTACAGGAAGGCTTGTCGGCAAAATCTACGTAATTTTCAGAGTGAGCGAGCAGCGGGAGCTTAGCAGCAAAAACTGCACAGTTCTTGGAGGGAGTTGGTACCAGATTACGGGAGATGCTAGCTGGAAAAATTGCGCAGTTGTTGGGAGTCTGACCTACTGACCACCTCTGCGTAGTTTCTGGGCTGAGCATACTACTGGGTTGTAGGAGGCTTGCTCATGAAATCTGTGAAGTTTTCTGGATGAGCAGTCGGTTGGCTGACTAGGTGACTGGATGGGAAAACTGTGCAGTTTTCTAAGGGAGATGGGGACGGGCACTAAGTGTTTTTCCTTCATGTCTGTGCAATTTTCTCAGTCAGCGGAGCGGGTGAGGTTTGTAGCCTCTGCACAATTTTTTAGGGGAGTGAGTCCCGAAATTACTACCCAGTCAAACTCTCTAGTTGACCAACAAGAGAGTCGATTGATCATCTTGCAGGCAGCGTAGCTTGAAATGGCTTATTGGATGCTTCTGCGTTGTTCTAAGTGACAGTCGGTCAATTCGATGGCAGGGTGGAGGTCTGGATGTTTGAGGGTGATTTGGTCATCAGAACTTCAACAAAATGACTAAGTGTGTGAGCAAGTGAATTTGTGCATAAGCAACCTTATAAACACACTCACGTGACTTGATGACAAGATGCCTCAAACCATCAAGGCACACATGCTCAACATGACTGACCGACGGTGCGAGTGACAAGCGCGACACTTATGATCGATCATAAAATGACCACGACAACGCTTGTGCGACAGTGCATACAACATCGTGTGTGAGTGTGATAGATGCTTACATAGTGAGCACAACTCAAACATAACCTTCAAAATCACCAAAACGAGGTCGCAAGCATGGCATAGAAATCAACATGTGGAAGACGACAGTTGGTTGAACAAGTGAAAAGACGCACGACACGTAGAAGCAACACATAAAGTGACTTTCATGTTTGTGCACATGCATGTTTCTGAGGACAGGGTGATGTGACAATGACAAGCAATCCTGCAAACTCAACTAAGAGGTGTACTTCGAAATATGTTTCGTGCTTACCACACTTACCCTCAATATGATCATGCATCTGATGGAGTTTGCATGTGGTCCTGATCTTTTCCATTACTCGATTCCTTAATCCTTCTCCTCAACACCTTAAAAGTGATTTCAACATGTCACATTTTCCTGTAGTCACTGAGAAGTAGATTTGCACAATTTCAGCGGACAGTGACTGCTGCCGGAATGAGGCCTTGGGAGGTGCATCTGTGCAATTTTTGCATGCAAGAATGATAGGACAACTTGGACACACTGCGAAAATTTGAGGCCCAAAGCACTTTAGCAGGACAGGGGTCCCGGGAGGACACCTCTGCACAATTTCTGAGTGCAGTGATGCTTGACTGCTCTGCACATTTCTGGAGAGCAATGTTGGCTGGGGCTTCTGCAGGATGTGGGGTTTCAGAAGGCAAGGGAAATTTGTGTCTCTACGCAGTGCGGGGTTTCAGCAGGCAATGGAAGTTGGTTTCTCTATGCATTGCGAGGTTTCAGCAGGCAAGGGAGGAAGCTTGATGGTTGCATAAGCAAAGCACATAGTTTCGGGAAGCTAGATGAGGCTAGGTTGCTTGGGAAAATGGCTAAGTGTTAGATCAATGAAACACATGCATACATTGATAGGAATTGATTATGATCACACATGGACATTTAGTGACACACAATAGACCATCCAAAATACATAAGACATACTTTGCTTGATGCGATAACCTTCGTGACATGAGTGCATGAGATGAGTGTGAAACATTTATTTGTGATGACAACCACTCATACGCACAGAATTCCATTAAAGAAAGACAACATCCCCTTTGCATGAAAAACAACAACCCCTGTGCCCAAATATGACACATGTTACATGAAGATGAGAACGCAGACAACTCTTAAGATCAAGGAGGGGAGCTTGAAATTGTCAGCTTACCAACAAGCGACCAAGGATAATCGATCGCAAGATCCGAGGTGGGCTTCAAAATTTGCATGCGAGCAAAAATTTTGGAGGATGGTTGTATCCACTACAACACTTGGCGACACACTGGTAGAACTCCAACTCTCTATATGGACCTTGTTTCATGAAAAGCGAATCTAACCTTTCCGAAAGTATTGTTCGATTCTTTGATCATCATGATTCCCACATGAGCTTGGTTGAAAGATGTAGTCCCAACCATTCTCTTGATCGGTTAGCACACATTCCAAGCCAATTCAACCCACTTGTTTCGATTGGGGATGAGGAGTATATTGGTGCACAAGTAATATGACAGTCAGAGTTTAAGTTTCATCTCTAGTGTTTCTCCGCTACCAGTAGGCCTGGAAAGTACTGCGGTGGAGTGATGCAAGAACACAAGCATTGTTCCGCTTCTAGCGAGCCTAGTCAGTACCCAAGTGGAGTTACTTGCATCACCTTTCTACGCAAGAAGCCTTTCTCTTCTCTCTCCTTGTTCATTTTTTCAAAATTTCATATTTTCATTTTTATGTTTTATTTTTTTTTCATTTTCAAAGAATTGTGTGTAGGCACTTATTTATTTCAGAGGTGGAAGAGGGATCCTAAATTATTGAGAGCAGAAGAGGTTGTTCCTTTAGAGAAGTATGTTACGTATACCTTTGACATACTTGTTAAGGTTTCCCCCTCACCTCACTCTACTTGACTGAGCTGACAAGGGTTAACCCAAAACAACCGACTAGAGTAGGCGATGCTAGTTAGAGCGCAAGCATTGTGTTTTCACCAAGACTCGCTCTTGAACAAAACATATTTTTCATCAAAGCATCATCGACTGGAAACAAAAAGTCCTTCATAAGAGAGAGGAAAATAGATAACCAAATGTTGCTAGTTGTACAAGTCCTCTTAGATTCGCTTGTCTTTTCTCGAGAGCCAAACATGGTTTCACAAGAAGCTAACCTATGAGCACAAGCAAGCGAAGAAATCAAAAAGAAAAAGGCAGAAGTAAAGCGAAGGCAAAACAAGTAAGCGAAGCAAGCAAGAAAACATACAAACCAGAATGCAAAGTATGGAAGCAAACACTACTACTACTCATATGCTAAATAGTGCATGGGTTTGCTTATGTAAAGTGATACTTCCAATGCATCCATCGGTGCATTGGCCGCCCCATGTTGGTGAAGGCATGGCTCGCGAACAGCACGGTCATGTGAACCAGCAAACATGAAATAGATAACAATGAAGACAAGCATACTCCGACTTTAAATGTGTCCACAAATAATAAGTGAGTGCAAGTGCATGACATGTAGTTCATGGACTTACCATGGTGTTGTGCAACACTGTGTGCAGATGTTAATCATATGCATACTCTTGACTGTGACATGCAAGAAAACGAGAGAAACATAGAAAACTTTTGTTGCGCACGTGTGCCTGCTGTGTAAGATTTCTCCAATGCATGAGAGATGGGATCATGTAGTTCGAGTGGAGAAAGAGAAATCTGAGTGTTGGATTGATCTTCAGTGCATACAAATGAGTGATGAGGAGCCTCGGGTGTTTTGCAAATTTTCTGATCAGAAGTGGAACTAACTCACGACGGCGAGGGCCTGACATAACCATCAGCGCATCCTGAAGTGCCTTGACAGTCTGTGGGGTTCCCACTTCGTTAATAGATAGATCATCGAAGACCAGTGTCTTAGACAGATTAACAATGAGTGAATCAATATCGTGATCAGATGAAGAAGTACAGAGATCACACAACAATCAAGATTAGAAAATTTAGGATGTTTTTCGGCATCCTCATGATTTGATGAATCGCGCGGAGGGGTAGATGAGAAGCAAGAATGTTCACCCTCTGTGTTTCTGGAAAAAGAAGATGAAAAATCAAGTGGATGTTCAATGAATGGTTTTTCCTCTCCGCTATCGAATGGTGGACTGACAGCCAGTGTGTTCTACAAGTGATAAATAATGGGTGCGTTCGTAGACAGAGATACACAAGCGAAATCAGGGATGGCATAATCACTGAAGATGTCAGGTAAAAGCAGAGGAGGCGCAGACAAAAGGATATCATCCTTCACTGCGGGTTGATGTTCAGGCTCCTAGTTATACTCTTCATGAATGACAACACATGTTGGTTGTGCGACACCAACTTTGTCGATGGCTTGATCCTCATTCACAACAAGTGTAGAGTCCGGAATGGAATAACACAAGATAGTGCAATCCAAAGGATTAATGGAACATGAAGACGGATGTTGAGGTAATAAATGCAAGTGACAACCCATGGGATTTGCAACCAAGTCTACGCAAAAATTAAGTGAAGTGATGTTGGGAGGATGTGACAGTTGAACAGATGTGTGTGCATGTTCTCCCACATCACTCTGCGGTGGTGGAGCTGTTTGATGAGGGGACAGAAAACAGTCACTTGTGACAGTGACTATGTCCATCTGTGATTGCGCAGCTCCATCACCGAAGTATGTTGAAATGGCTTTGAACTTAAACTTCATCTTGGGATTGATTGATTTGTTAAGACAATGTTCAAATCTGTCCATAGATACTCGAATTTCATCTGAATTTTCAGAGCTTCAAACATGAATAGATAGAAGCACTCTGAAAAATCCATAAGTGATTCATGCGGCACCTATTGTTGTTTTAAAAAAAATTTATCAAGTGCTTCAGGATCAAAATGGTGAAAAACATATTCAATTAGATCGATGAACTGCTTGAATGAGTGCACGTAGTTATGAGGTAGTATACCACACCATTGCAATGGGTGGTTGTGAAGTGTGTGTGCGAGCAGCGAACAAGCCTTTGTTTCATTAAAACCTTTCACATTCTACATGAGCGCATGGAAGTCATCTAAGTGCTCAGGCCAGGCCACTTCACCCTCACCATCATACGTGATTTGTGACAAGTAATCCCAGAACTCTCTCTCGATGTGAAAGGTATGTCTGTTAGACAAACATTTCAGAGGGTGAACTATAACAAACTCCATGATAGATGTGCGAAGATTCAACACAGATTGTGAGGACTCAACTTGTCATCTAGCCCTCCTTCTAGTGCCAAAATGTTGATGGTGTTGGACCCGCCAACATCAAGGGATCTCCCCAGTATGAAGTCCCAACTAGACCTCACACTGTTTGGTGTAGGAGTCCCATCTAGTACGTTGGCCTGGTTGCCATTAACTTAAAGATATTCCTTAGCTCCTTCTTGTCAGCACGTGAGAGTGGTCTGCTTTGTCTGAGAACAATGAGGTTCACGTGCTTAGTGAGTGCTAGTGTTACTTGTGTCAAGGCTCTTTCACTGCAGAGAGAGAGGGTGGAAGTGAGTCTCCAGTCGAAAGGGAAGAATCCCAACTCTGTCAGAGACACACAACACAATAGGACATGCATAGCTTCCGGAGGAGCAGTCCACACGGATGCGGTAGTCACAACACACAAGAGAAGGTAGCACATACAACAGCCAATGGAGTAGTCCGCGCTAGTGCGACAGTGGTTATAACAATTTTATAGGAAAGGTTATGTCTAATGTCGGTGAGGTATCCCACGTGAGCATGACAATATTAACAACTCATACAACACATTTTCATAAATAGATGTATTAGAGCAACCGAAAGAGTTCAATTGTTTTAACACAGGTTAAAGCAACATGCATTACAAGTGTTCAAGATTAGTCTTACAAACAGTTACAATACATGTGTGAAAACGTGTTGGCCTGTTAACAAGCTTCAGAATTAAGAGAAAGTCCCAAGACACATCAGTACACCATTACATCAATAACCCCGTAGGTGGGGCATTGGACCCACTACTCCTTCCTCAAAGAAAAGATTACAGACTCTCAAGGCTATGTGGGAGGAGCCAAGGTGAAAAGGTCCTTTTGCATGTACAAATGAGGGCTATTTATAGCCAAGGGTAAAACTGGCCCTTGTGATTGTTCGACTTCCTTCACGACTGTTTGAATTTCATGACTCTTCAGATTACAAGTGGGTCTCTTGGACTTCCATGTTACATTACATTGATTTACACAGTATGGCCCACAGTAGTGATGTCACCTGATTTACGTTCGTGTTGCTCACAGTGTGCATGTCAAGCTACAGTACTACTAAGTGATGGATGTCCTCTTCCTTTATCATAGCTTCACCTCTGCATGGCCAGGTGTGCGGAGTACTCGATGATCATTGGGTTCGCTTGATGTTGAACGTGTGCATTTCTCCTTGCTTGTGCTTTGGCATTCTTGACATGTTTTTCTGTTCGCGAAAATTTCATGTTCATTCGTTCGTCCATTCGTGAACACATCTTTGCATGGTTTTTCGTTCGTCCTTCCACGAAAAAATATGTGCATTGTCGTCCGTTTACGAACAGATCTCCTTGCATGGATCATTTTCTTGTCCATTCGCGAACATGTGCTCGTGCATGTATTGTCCTCTTCTCATCCCATCTATCATCGCGTCATATCTATTCATGTACCTGTATCTGCAGTCACTCATGAAAAGACGACATAAAATCCATAAATCTCATAGTATACCATGATGGATAATCATTTTCGGATGCAGGTGGCCGGGAGAGAGGACAAGGTTATGAAACTGCACGAGGCAAGTTTCGAGTCGGGATGTGGGCTCTAGGCATTGCTGGTGAAAAATGCACAAAATTCACCAGGAGACGGAAACGGGAAATATGGATCGGCAATGACTATCTATGGGATTTGGCTCAGCTAGAGGACAAATCTGCATAATTTCTGGGAGAATCGGTGCGGGTTGCAGGAAGGTTTGGCAGGCAAAATCTACACAATTTTCGGAGTGAGCGAGTAGTAGGAGATTGGTAGCAAAAACTGCACAGTTCCTGCAGGGAGCTGGCAGCGGGCTACAGGAGCTACTGGAGGGAAAAATTGCATAGTTGTTGGGAGGTTGACCTGCTGACAACCTCTGCATAGCTTATGAGTTGAGCGGACTATCGAGCTATAGGAGGCTTTCTCATGAAATCTATGCAATTTTCTGGGTGAGCAGCCGTTTGGGTGACTGGCTGGGAAAACTACGTAGTTTTCTGAGGGAGACAGGGATGGGCACTAGGTGTCTGACTTGTCTGCACAATTTTCTCAGTCAATGGAGAGGGTGAGGTTTGTAGCCTCTGCGCAATTTTTTAGGGTAGTGAGTCCCAGGGTGACTACCCGGTCAAACTCTGTGGTTGACCAGCAAGAGATTTGATTGATCACTTGAGGGCAACACAGCTTGAAATGGCTTGTTGGATGATTTTGTGTTGTTCTAGGTGAAATTTTGTCGAGTCAATGGTGGGGTGGAGGTCTGGATGTTAGAGGGTGATCTGGTCGTCAGAACTTCAGCAAAAATGACTAAGTGTGTGAGTGAGTGAATTTGTGCATATGCGACCTTGCAAACACACTCACATGACTTGACGACAAGACGCCTCAAACCATCAAGGCATACATGCTCAACATGACTAACCGATGGTGCAAGCGACAAGCATGACACTTATGATAGATCGTAAAACAACCATGACAATGCTTGCGCTACAGTGCATACAACATCGTGTGTGAGTGCAATAGATGTTTACATAGTGAACACAACTAAAACACAACCTTCAACATCACCAGAACGAGGTTGCAAACATGACATAGAAATCAACATGTGGAAGAGGATAGTTGGTCGAACAAGTGAAAAGAGGCACGACACGCAGAAGCAACACATAAAGTGACTTTTCGTGTTTGCGCACACGCACGTTTCTGAGGATAGGGTGATATGACAGTGACAAGTAGTCCTGCAAACTCAACTAAGAGGTGTACTTCGAAATATGTTCTTCACTTACCATACATACCCTCAAGATGATCATGCATCCGACAAAGTTTGCATGTGGTCCTAATCTTTTCCATTACTCGGTTCCTTGATCCTTCTCCTCAACTCTTTGGAAGCGATTTCAGCATGTCACCTTTTCCTTTAGCCACTGAGAGGTAGATTTGTGCAATTTCAACGAATAGTGACTGCTGCTGGAATGAGGCCCTGGGAGGCCCATCTACACAATGTCTTCATGAAAGAACGACAGGACAACTTGGACAACACTGTACAGATTTGAGGCTCAAAGCACTGTTGCAGGACAGCGGTCTTGGGAGGACACCTCTGCGCAATTTCTGAGTGCAATGTTGTTGGACTGATTTGCACATTTCTAGAGAGCAGTGTTGGCTGGGGCCTCTGCGGGCTGTGGGATTTCAACAGGCATTGGAAATTGGTGTCTCTGTGCACTGTGAGGTTTCAGCAGGAAAGGGAAGCTGGTGTCTCTACGCACTGTGGGGTTTCAACAAGCAAGGGAGGAAGCTTGATGGTTGCAGAAGCAAAGCGCATAGTTCCAAGAAGCTAGATGAGGCTAGGCTGCTTGCGAAAATGGCTAAGTGTGAGATCAATGAAACACATGCATACATTTATAGGACTCGACTATGATCACACATGGACATTTAGTGACACAACGTAGACCATCCAGAATACATAAGACTACTTTGCTTGATGCGAAAAACATCGTGGCATGAGTGCGTGAGGTGAGTGTGAAACATGTCTATGTGATGACAACCGCTCATACGCACACAATTCCTTTAAAGCAAGACAACATCCCCTTTGCATGACAAACAACAACCCATGTGCCCAAATATGACACATGCTGCATGAAGATGAGAACATGGACAACTCTTAAGATCAAGGAGGGGAGCTTGAAATCATCAGCTTACCAACAAGTGACCAAGGATAATCGATCGCATGATCCGAGGTAGGCTCTGAAATTTTCATGCAAGCCAAAATTTTGGAGGGTGGTTATAGCCGCTACAACAAAGCCTCATAAAATTTGTTATCAAAAGACTAATTGATATGTCTCTTGCTTGAGCTTGACTTCTCCTAGCTCTGATACCATGTTGTTTTGAGATAACAAGTTATTATCATGAGACAGTTACTTAAGAGATCCATATGGCCCAATTTTCATTAGAAATATCATAAGATATTATTATGAAGAAAGTAACTAAAGAAAGGACATAGATAAAAGATGTAGAAGACAAGCCAAGACAATAATACACATGGATATGGCTTAAGCCAAGGAAAAACCCCAAGATGGGGAAAACCCTTGATCAATTCTTCTCATTATTAATCATCAAATGTTCAGTAGAGAGAGAGAGAGAGAGAGAGTACAATGATTTAAATTCAATACTAACTTGCCAAATAGAAGATATGACATTAAATCTCTTAAACATGCAATTTTGAATACTGGTTAGGGCATGAACACAGTTAGCTTCAAGAGCTGATGTCTTTCCTCTGCAATCTGAGTCACAGGTTAGGGTTGCCTGCTTCAGCCTTCTTTCTCCATTACTGTGATTTACCATTAGAAGACATCAAATCACTGATATAGAGCTTTGAGGGCCCTCCTCAATGAACCCTACAACAACCCTAAATTCGTGGTAGGATAATCAATCCCAAACTCGTCTAATAATTATGATTTGCCTGCACTCAAGCCTGGGCATATGCTGCCTAGAGAAGACTTATCTATGTCTTCATACCCTCCAAACATATTAACAACTAGTTGTTGTAGCAGGTTTTTTCCTGCAACCTATAACAAAGATAGACCTAACCAAATAGCACATAAAACCATCCACCAAGCATTCCTCTGATTGTGACTCTATTCAATAGGAAATATGTACCTAAATACAAGAGGTACATAGCCCAGACAGACCTCCTATCATCCACGCATGATGCCATAGACCTGCGGCTCTTTCTCCCAAGAAAATCTTACCCTAAACAGAGATGGTCCTCATCATGAACTCGACCCTTACCACCTACGTCTTGCCTCAGAAGTCTTCCTATTTCAGAGGAAAGGATGAGCACTTGGATGTATTAAATGTGGGAGAAAGCACCTCTATATAGTCGGTGGGGTTGAAGGGATGTGAATTTTGAGCTTCTTGAGCCGACATATAGGTGAGGCCGACCTTGTTAATTTATATGAGACAAAAATAAATTCAAAAATCCACTTTTCCTTATCCAAATTTGATGATATTTAGATAGATTTTGGTCCTCTCAAAAAGAGGAATTCAATGTTGTCATAATATTTCCCAAAGGAGTTGTCCAAAGTGGAATTTGGCCCTAGTTTCTAATATTTAACAAGATTTGGAGCAAGAAGGAAAATGAAAAGCAGGAAAGTACAAGGGGATAGCGGTATCAGTAGCTACAACGGGTTGTTCTTGCAGGTACCAAGTTGCATGTGTGATTTCCTTGCTAGTTTTGGCATGTATGTCCTATGCATGTGGTTATTTTTTTATGATCTGTCATTAGCATGGAGGATTGTCTAGATTGATAGTGGTTTTACCTAGAGTTCCCATTTCCTGGATAGCCATGGTGTTGTGGGTTTTATCTTTGTTTTCTGATTGGTGCTCATGTTACTTATGGTTGTGGGTTGAGTTACTAGTTCCTGGAGCCATGGTTGGACAAACTCTCTGGAAGCCATGTAATATCTTGGGTTGAGTTACTAGTCCTGGAATCCTTGGTTGGACAAATTCTCTAAATCCCTTAGTTGCTTGAGTTACTAGTCCTAGAATCCCTAGTTGGAAAAACGCTCTGGAACCCAACAACAATTGTGCGTTGAGTTACTGCCCTGGAAGCCTTGGTTGGAACAAATGCTCTAGAGCCCTAGACAGCTTGGGTAGAGACCGATATGGTGATGGTTAGTGATGCCTGACCGTGAGGTGGAATCACTGGTTGAGGGTTGAGGTGGTTTGGCCTCTGGAAGCCCTGGTTTGGTTTTCTTGGTTTATTCCATTAGATCCCGCATTCATGCTTGGAATATGGCACAGAGGTGATTGGTTGAAAGAGAGATTTGGTTCAGCTCAATCTATGGTCGAGTGGTACGTGGAATTCCCTGACTTGGTTGGATTTTCATATGTTGATAAGAGTTCATTTCCCTTGGTATTTCATGAGTAAATGTGCTTTTAAATATGTAGCTTTAATGTTTATTTCATTATCGATGTATCTCTAGTTATTTGCTGGTTATAAGCATGTTTTATGACAGTTATGATGTATGTATATCATCATGTTTTGATTAGTATATGAAATTTTATGAAATGTTAATGAATGAATGACCTAATAGATAACAATGAAGCTATTGGGAGGTGACATTGTTCCTCCTTGACAATTCTCAGATAAGTATGAGATGCCTATGCTCAGATTTGTTGTTGTGACTTGTAGATTACATGTTCATGATCTATTTAACGAAATTCCTGTCATGGATAGTAGGGGTGTGGTCAAGTCCTCGTACAATTGTTTGCATTAATATCTTTGTTTCAATACTATTTATCATTTCTGGAAGTCTCATGGATTTCTAGGCAGAGGCCTGAGTCTTAGCCCTGAAAAAGTGGTTCAAAATTCGGGGTCGCTGGCACAAAACTAACTGAAAAAGATTGCAGTCTCTTGGATTCCTTTTTGTGGGAGCGACTGGAGGGTCTCAGTTGCACTAATGCCTTGTCATGGGAGTGACTGAGGTTCCAGATCATCAAAACATCAAGTTGTCTTAGGGGTTGGCAACCTAGAAGGGTTGGTTGTCTCTTGAGGGGTCTGTAGCTCCTAAGGAAGGTTAGATTGGTATTTTCGTGTCAGCTCCACTTCATTAAATGTACATGGGTAGTTGAATCATATCATAGTAACTCTTTGTCACATTTTTACCCCGGTGGACCGATTAGCTTGGGTAAATGTCGAAGGAGGGTGTTACATGGACCTAGAAACTAAGAAGGCTATGTATAGTTGAGATGTGGTATTTAAATAAATCAAAGATGTTTCCAAACAAGAAGTCCTACCAAGGAGAAATAATTAGAGAGGATAGAGTTTGAATCAAAGGATGATGAATCGGAATTTACAAAAGCACAGGAATCAAAAGAAAAAGAACCACATACTCTAGTATTGAGGAGATCAATTTGAGAAAGAAGGCAACCAAAAAGATACTCCATCTTATTTTTGTTCTACTTTTGCTTTGTGTATGCTCTATGATGATCCTACAATTTCTAAGGAGGCAGTAGATTCATAGGATGGAAAATGATCATGGTTAAATATGTAACACCCCTTTTCAAACCCCTAAGTTGTATAATTGTAAATAATATGTATAATGCTAGAATGGCCAATATGAACATTTCTACAAACTTTAATTGATGTAATAAGCATTTTATTTAATATATTTCCAAGGGAGAAGAAGACAATAGCTGACACGAATCCCAATATCTAAGAGGGAAGTTGTAAGGGGTATTTTGAAATTACCTCTCTTACCTAAACTAAATGTTTTGATTTTTGATTTGGTAGTTGAACTACCCAATGGCCATCAGTTATGAGAAGAAATCAGAGTGGTACCGAACTGCTCTAGAGGTATGAGATATTGCCCATTATGGAGAATCTGGATTGGCCACATAGTAAGGAAGGGGCCCGAATGTCAAATTTCCTAACCAGGTTAAACAAGAAAATTAGTTCCTACTAATTTCCCTAAAGTTAATTAATTTAAATTACAACTTATTGAATAAAATGCACCACTAGGATATTTAACTGATAAATAAAAGTAATTTTAACGGAAACAAATTGACCAATTAGCACAAATACATAGAAAATTATTTTTTCCCTTCAAATCTACTTTTCATTAAATTTATTCAAAGCAAACAAGGGCTCCCTTATTGGGAAAATGGCCCTCTAAGGAAAAACACAAACTACAACAAAATATTTATGAAATTACTTGGAACCTATATGGCTTGTATGGCACTCAAAAGATCATTATATCACCCCCTCAACCTATTATAAAGTCACATGGGATCTACTATATGACTTAATATTGTACCTATTACACAACCTATAGTCTACAATCCTACTCCCTAGTCTATCCATTGATTGATCTCTCTTAGTGTAATTTTTGTTTGCACTCTCCTCCCTTACCCTGAACATTGGATGAGAATCCTTTATCACCATTTTTATCTTCTCCTTGAATCACTATCCTTCATTACTCAATCACTCAATGATGTGTGTCTCTCTCCTTCTTGTAGCCTTGTTTTTCTAATCTTGAGTTATGATCAAATCAATTAATCCTATCTCCAAAGTGATTGATGATTGAGATTAGATATCACCTCACTTGAGATCAACAGTTAAAATTCATCTTATTCACTGATGTAAAAACCTTTATATTTTATTAAATTAAACTCACTTTAATAAAATGCACTCAACTTTAATTAACTACATTAATTTACAGTGAACTTGCTAAGGTTTAAGGATTTGGATGACTTGCACACGTCTTGAAACTTAGACCTAGCATGCAGAAGTCCATGTCCAATGCTACAAACATAAACACTTCATCTTAGCAAGGAAAGGAACTTCTTAAGAAATCACCAGGAACTAGCTTTCCCTCTAGTCTTGGCACAATGCACCACACATCATCCTCCCCCATGGAATTAATCCAAACCAATTGGCATGTTGCTTCTTCAACAATGCTACTCATTAGTACCATATAGTTTAGAAACCTATTTGAACACCTGTTGTCCCTAAATGTCCTCCTAGGAGCCTCAGCATGCTCTTGAGCATCCTTTAATGTCTGTGTAAACCACCTAGGTCTCCTTATAGAGTTGGGAGGAGCCACTCATTCCTCCTCCCCACCCGAAGATTGAATCCTTGAACTAGAAACTCTTGAACATCATTCATCCTTCGAAGCATACTTCTCATCCATTTTCACTAGTAGTTTAGGTGACTTCCTAGATGCCATGTTCTCCTCAAACTTCACATATTTTCTCACAAATTTATTCCTCTACACTAGAATGAAGATCCTTTAAGCCTTTTAAGTCTCATTGTATCCCACAAATATGTCCTTCTCTCTTGAATGCTTCAGCTTCGTCCTCTACTCTATAAGCACTTGGATGTATACTAGATAACCAAAGATCCTAAAATGTCCTCTCTCTAGCTTTACCCCGATGAATGCTTCATTTGGAGTCTTAAGCCCCAATATCCTGTGAGCACCCATATTTTGAATATTATTTCCATATTACATACCTCTTCCCAAAATAACATAGGCATATCCTAGTCATGAATCATTTCCTTGGAAGCTTCAATGATTAATCGATTATTTCTCTCTAAAACCCTATTTTTTAGAGTTATACAAGACTGTCAGCTCCCTCTTGATCCCTGCCTCCTTGTAGAAATCCTTGAACCCATTAGAAGTGTACTCACTCCCATTATCCAACCTCAAGACCTTAATATTGATTCCTCTATGGTTTTGCATGTGAGCCTTGAACTCCCTAAACCAACTAAATACCTCAACCTGGCCTTCATGAAGTAGATCCATGTCTTCCTAGAATTGTCATCAATGAAGGTCATATTAAACAATGCTCCCTACACAAATTCCATTGACATAAGTCCACACACATCTAAATGAATGATATCCAGGATACCCTTGGACCTACTCTCACTACTTAGAAAAGAAGCCTTGACATTATTTCCAAGCACACACCTTCTACACAAGCAGTAATGCTCAATACTGAAATAAGAAATACTAGTGACAATATCCCCCAAAATAGGCAACACCTTGCAGTGCAGATGTCCCATCCTCCTATGCCATAACTAACACAGCTTTTCATTGTCATGTACCAAAGCTTATGCTACCTTACCCTGCAACCTATGTAAATTTCACTCTATATCCCCAATGACCACAGTTGTGTTAGGGCTAGATCCCTCTAGACAATTGAGTACTTGCCCTTTTCTTAAACATTACAATGAAACCCCTAGCCTCCATAATTGAGACTAAGAGAAAATTCTTTTTCAATCCTTGTACATATAGCACATCCTTGGTTTCCAGTGTTCCTCCTAACTTGCATTGGAACAAATATATTTCCTTCTCCCCTCACTACATACTTGGAATCATCACCAAGATCCACATTAAGTCCGGAGAATTTCTGCATTAGACTGTTCAATAAATCATGATATTTTTGTTGTTTTTTGTAGCATCAGATGTGTTCTAGCCTTGAAATTTTGTGGAAAGACTATAATACATGATATCTCCAAAACCCAGAAATTACTTCTATAAATTCCACCTAGAAATGACTTAATTAGAATATTAACCAGTTTTTTAAATATTTCCTAAGTCTAAACTCAGGGAATATGGTTTATTAATCAGTATTAATTAAATTAAAGTGTGAATGATCTGGAAACTCACATGGATCGATCCAGAGATTATCCTAGCCATTTATTAAGTTTTAATCTTGGTCGTTGGTGCTCCAACAAAAGATTATAAGAGGAGATCGATGTAGTGATGGAGAAGACACTTTAGCATTTTGATTTCATGAGCAGATCGATTTCCAAAGTAGCAATAGTCAGTTGCTGGAGAGATAACTAGTGAGATCGAAGCAGTGAGAGAGGGGTAGAGACAGTAAGGCTGGAGGAAGGATTCTAGATCCAGTGAGTGCATTTGCAGAGAGGCGGAAGAGCCACAAAGAGGTTAACACTGGGGCAGTGCAGTAGCCTCTAGAGGAAAATTCGATTTGCTGGGAGAGATTGACGTTTTCAGTTCCAGAGGCCGGGAAGGAGTCCCAGATTTCTAGAGAAGCGCCTTTCTATTCAACAAAAGGTAGAGCAACTTCATCAAAGTCCATTCTGATGCTAGACTTCTAGCCAGCTACATAGACCAGCACATAGGTTGACGCAGAGGCTCAAAGGGCCAAAATTCTGAAGGCAAGTTGTGTCAAGAGATTCCCTGTGGGGTGAGGAAAATTCCTCTCCAGATTTTTGTCAGTATTTTCTCTGTAGGATTGCCAATATTCGGCGTCCAGATTGTACTCATATTATTTCGTTGTTGCTTAATAATTAAACCCTCAACTGTTGCACTGGTTTTCCCAAGTTGGGTTTTTCGGGGGACTTTTGTCCAAAAATAACCATGTTATTTTTATGTGTGCGCTATCATTTCTTCCAATGTTTATTCTTCTGCAGTTTTATTTGTGTAGATTGCAAAGTGGTGTATTCAATATTTGTTGTAGAAAACAGTAAATAAATTGTTAAATTAAATTAACAATTAGGAGAATAATTTCCAATTGTTGCAAAAGGATTTCGGCTTGGAATTTTCACATAGTATCAGAGAGTAGTTGATCAGCCAGAGATCTCAGAGGTGGAGAGAGAAGGAATTTCATTGCTCATTGTGGGAAACAGGCTGAAATTCCCAGGGGCAGCATAATCACATTGCCAAGAATCCGAGTTACTTGAGGAGATTCGATTTTTCTGAGTAAGGGGCAGAAAAATTCAATCTCTCCAAATCGAGTGATTCGAGAGGCAAAGAGAGCAACTTAGTATTTTCATGGAGCGGATCTCTAGTTGGACGCAGTGCTTTTGCAGCAGTTTGCTAGAGCAGAGCTAGTGTCGGGTGGAAGGAAGAAGAGCACACGTTGAGGGAAAATTTTCCTCATGGAACTTCTAGTCTCAAGAAGTTCAATTTTCCTTGCAGATCGGCAGTAGTTGGAAGCAGATCTTCTCACTCCAGAAGGGAGTGCGAGTAGAAGATCTAGCAACAAGAAAGAGGGAGATTTCCAGGTTTACTTTCCGAGCTTTTGAGTTTCACATCTTTTGCAGCTTTGTAGAAATGGCCATACGATATTGCCAGAGGTGGTCGTGCGAGTTGGCCATAATGCAGATCTAGACAAAAGATCGACTTCCAGTTATTAGAAACAGGTGTCGGAGGAAGTGCGAGTTGCAAAGAAAGGAAGGGTCTCAGTCAAGGACTAGGCTCAAAAGGAGATAGTGGGGCACCAAATCCAAGAGGAGGAGGCGTATGAGACTCCAATGTGCCATATTGTGCAGGGTCCTTAAGGAGTCCACCTCATTGATAATTACCTGTCTAAGGGGGGCACAGTATTCAATAGCAGGATGGATCAGTGACAGTTGATGCAGTTAGATGCCAGAGTGAAAGATGCAGAGACTAGTAGAAGTCAGATGTCGAGGAGTGTAGTGCAGAGTCAACAATAGCATAGATTCTTCAGTAACAATGCAGATACTAGAAATAGTCAGAGACTCGGTTGAAAGATGCATTATATTGATCATAGTTGATTCAGTATTTTGGATGCTTCTCAGTTGCAGATGTTGTAGTTGCCGCAGCAACAGATGAGAGGGAGTTGCAGTGCAGATGCAGTGTTGGCAGCAGTCCAGTGGGGTTAGCAGTAGCATAGATGCAGCATATATCAGAGTTACGCAGTGGTTGGTGGGCAGTATGGCCAGGCATTAGCAGCATGACATGAGATGATGCAGAGACAGGGTGTTGCTATAGGATTTGCATTAGCACTAGACCACATTCCTCACTAAGCGGGAGTGTTAGTTTTTGTAGCACCAGATGTGTTTTAGCCTTGAAATTTTGTGGAGAGGCTAGAATACATGAGATCTCCAAAAAACAGAAATCGTTTCTGGAAATTCCACCTAGAAATGACTTAATTAGATTATTAACTAGTTTTTAAATATTTCCTAAGTCTAAACTTAGGGAATATGGTTAATTAATCATTATTAATTAAGTCAAGGCGTGAATGATCTAGAAACTCACACGGATCGATCCAGAAATGATCCTATCCATTGATTAAGTTTTAATCTTGGTCGTTGGTGCTCCAACAGAGGATTATAAGAGGAGATTGATGTGGTGATGGAGAGGACACTTGAGAAGTTTGATTTCATGAGCATATCGATTTCCAAAGCAGCAACAGTTAGTTTCAGGAGATAGAGCTAGTGAGATCGAAGCAATGAGAGAGGGGCAGAGACAGTGAAGCCGGAGGAAGGATTCCATATCCGATGAGTGCATTACAGAGAGGTAGAGAAGCCACAGAGAGGTTGACGTTGGGGCGGCATAGTAGCCTCTAGAGGCAAATTTGATTTGCTAGGAGAGATTGATGTTTTCAATTCTAGAGGCCAAGAAGGAGTTCTAGAGTGCCGGAGAAGCGTCTTTCTGGTCAACAGAAGGCAAAATGACTTCACCAGAGTCAAGTCTTAGGCTAAATGTCCAACTAGCTAAGCAAAGCAGTGCAAAGGCTCAGAGGGCTGAAATTCTAAAGGTAAGTTGTGTCGAGAGATTACTTGTGGGAAATGCCTCTCCATATTTTTGCCAGTATTTTATCTACAAGATTGACAACATTTGGCATCTAGATTGTACTCAGATTATTCGATTGTTTCTTAATAATAAAACCCTCACCTACTGCACCAGTTTTCCCAAGTTGAGTTTTTCTGAGGAGTTCTGTCCAAAAGTAATTGTGTTATTTTTATATGTGTGTGCTAGCATTTCTTCCAACGTTTATTCTTCCGCAATTTTATTTGTGTAGATTGTAGTGTGATTTATTCAATATTTGTTGTAGCAAACAGTAAATAAATTGTAAAATTAAATTAACAATTAGAGGAATAATTTACAATTGCTACAAAAGGATTTTGGTTTGGAATTTTCACACTTGTGTTATGTGACATGGTGCACCACTATCTACGTACCATGCATTCCTAGTGATTGTGGTTGTAGAAAGACAAAAAACTGGTGAGAAGTCCTCTTCAAACTTTGCAGCAAACTCATCCAACGAATTTTTTTCTAATGTTGCTACATGTTGTGGTTTTTCCTTACCTTTCTTCTTTTTTTAGATGTTGAGATCCATAATGTCCATTCTTATGGCCTCTGAAATATCTGATATTTCTCAAGTCTTTCTTCTTCCTCGGTTGTAGGTTGATCTCACCATTACCCTTCTCACCAAAACCCTTTCGTTTTCCCTTTTTCACCTAACTGACAAGGGCCAAGTTCTCTTTTTCACCTCCTTCCCTGTTGGCTTTGGATAGCTCCCAACCTTCTTCTTGGATGCAATCGTCCCAAAGCCTCTCAAAATTGGGAATTTTCTCTTCAGCCTAGATACCCTTAACAAATGGTTCCTAAAGCTTTGAGAAACCATTCAATGCCATATTAACTAGTTCTACATCATGCACCTTCTCTCCAATCATGGGAAGTTTATCATATACATGGGTGATCCTCATGAGGTAGCTGGCAACATTCTCATATATTGATATCTGCC
This sequence comes from Pinus tabuliformis, assembly GCA_031772625.1. Classification (NCBI taxonomy): domain Eukaryota; kingdom Viridiplantae; phylum Streptophyta; class Pinopsida; order Pinales; family Pinaceae; genus Pinus; species Pinus tabuliformis. Next base: position 27,826,153 of record CM062808.1, on the reverse strand, counting down.
TAAATTTGAGTTTTTTCCTCAAAATTGTCTTCTTTTTCATGTTATCGCTCCGGAATAAATCCACCAGACCCTTGAACATTTCTCTAGTTGGCTTCCTAAACAAGCGAGGTATCAAATCATCTTTCATCACATCCATTATTACCCATTTGGTTTTGATGTCTTTCTTCTTATAATCTATTAATTGTTATATATATGTATGTGTAGAAATTACCTTGTCAATGATCTCCAAATGTTTTTCTCCTTCAAAAGCAAGGTGACTCTTGCCTTCTAGGACTAGGAAGTTTGAAGCTCCATCCAGCTTGTCTTCGAACCTTACACTTGTTTTTGCCATATCTAATCTAAAAAACAATTGTATGCTTGTTCCTTCAAGCACCCGTTAGAATTTTACTACTAGTTTATAGATCTACTAAGATATCCTTGTAGATCTATTATATCTACTGCAAATTGTTGTGGAAGTGACATCAGATAAAAATTTCTAATCAACCTGAATGGTATGGCCATGTGCAATCTAATGTACAGCTTGCATGATTTGTTGTATGATGTGCAAGAGATTTGTTGTACGACTCACAAGACTATTGTATGGCCTGTTGTTGTACGGCCTCCACCAATCTCACTACTGATTGATAACTATTATCATGCAAACTTAAAATCGACCTCCCTCTCTGAGTGTAACATTGAAACCGTGTTAAATTTCCTAACCCCAGTAAACTGGGAATTTATTTCATAATAATTTCCTTGTTGTCTATTAATTTAAATTATAGCTTACTAAATAAAATGCACTACTGGTATTTTTAACTAGTGAAATAAAAATAATTTCAGCAAAAGCAAATTGGAATTGCCAGTTGGAATTACTAAAAAACCTTGCTGAATCTATGCACAAAAATCACTAAGAAATGGAATTACCACAGGACTATTAGCTTAATGAAGGGCTTCCTTTGTGTTGTGTAGGCTTAGTGTGGCCACACTATGAAAGACAACAATTCCTAGCTCAGTGGTTGAGTGGTAGCATGTTGAATCCCTATGTATGAAGGAGAGTAACCTTTTTTTCCTCTATCTTGAGTTGAATCTTGTGGAACCCCAAGAGAGAATTCATATGAAAGCATCAAATTTGGCTCAGGGGTGGCTAGCTACAAGAAGGATCGTAGTTTCGCTGAGTCTATTGTTGGGTGGAAAATGGCTCTCCCTTATTTAATTTCCAACAAACTTAAGTGACACATAAGTGTATCTATTTCTTTGTAAATAAAATGAAATTGATGTTCAGTTTTTCATGATTATCGTTATGTTCGATTTCCAATCGTGCTTGGTTTCTAGTTGTAAATTCATTTATAGCATAATGTTGTAGGCAGAAGTAATCTTTAAATATGTTACCTATGGTAAATATGTGATATGTGTTTATGATTATGAGTTGCTAAATTTGGTTGTGATAGTTGTGTAATGTTCACATTTATTCATGTTGATCATATTTTTCTCCTATGATGTGATATACTTAATCAAAGCATTGGACTAATATATAATTATTCCTTGCTATTGTCAATGATTATGGCTACATGGGATTTTTTGCTAGTACGTTGTTCTGGATGAGAAGACAGGGGATGTTAGCCCCTCAACCTCTTGGACAACCAAGATGGTTAATTAGTTGTGAGAATACTCGTAGTGAGCCTTAACCAAGAGAGCTGCATTTTCTTTAGACAAGCTCTAGAAGCCATGAATTTTGTAGTTTATGATAAGAGGGTCCTATTGATGATGTGGACCTATATGTGACATTCAAATGCTTGATTAGAAAGGGAGGACTCAACGAAAAGAGTATTCATAGAACATCTTATAGAAAGTGTTAAAGAGTTCACTAAAAAACTATTGAATGGTGGAAGTGTATTGAAGGACTTGAAATTAGAAGACTTGGAAGTTGTTCAATGATGGGAGATGTTGTTTCCTTTGGAGATAAGGTAGAGAAATGGACCCTCTACTTATAAGGGTTTGAAGTTGATATTGTAAGGTTACGGTCCCGAATAAGTGAGCAGAACCTCACTCAGTTAGGTGAATTTTTCGAGTTAGCATGGGCCATCTCCTTGTCTTCTGTTGGAGAAGTATCCTAGTGGTGGACAGTGTTTTTATAGGCTTTCATAGACTATTGAGGATTTCTAAGTCTTCAAAAGTCTTTGGGACAAGTTTTATGCCCTGTTAGAGTCAATTTTGGTCTTAGAAACCAACTCGAAAGCATAGCAAAAGTTTCAAAATTTCAGGGATTAAGTTTGAAATTTTGTGGATTGGACTTTTTAGCCTTAGCCCCTAGTCATATGGGTCGTTATGGGGTCGTGACAGAGAGTTTAGCTGAAAAATGAGCTTAAGTGTTGAATTCCAATATATTTGAGCATCTGGGTATTCGAGAGGTAACAATGAATGAAACTCCCATGAGGACTAGATATGGATATAATTATATGTGAAATATAAAGAAAAAGACGTTGAAGCATCCAAGCATTTGGAAAATTTCACAAGTGACCTTATTCCAATTAGTTGAATGTTGGATGAGGTTCTCAGAAGATATTTAAGTTAACAAAGAGGCAGAGTGTGTTAATTAATGATCTATTACCCAGACCAAGCCCAAGCTTTTTCCTTTGTTCCTTAGTCTTCCAGGTGGCTAGTGTCACAGTTAACAAACCTTTAGTTGACAAAGACAAAAAGTCTATATTACGTGAAATGTTAGGGGCCAGATTCAAAGTCTATTGCAATCCTTATTTGATTGAGTTGTAAACAATATAAGAAGAATTTGTGAAGTGACATGATTAGGGAATCAAAGTCTATCAAGATCCAAGTACCTAAGCATTTGGAGAAAATTTGTAAAGGGCCTTTAACAAAAACCTAGATGCTAGATGCTAGAGCAACCCCAACGTCAAGGTTAGAAAGAGGTATATCATGATATCTAGGCATCTAGAGAAAACTTATGCATTGCTTATAACAAGAACTTGGACATCAAATGAACCAGATGTTGGAGCCATAAGTGGCATAACCTGCAGCAAAGGAACCCTAAAGTTAAGGATATGGAGATTCGGTTATCTAGGCATCTGGAATAATTTATACATGGCTTTTAACAAACACTTAGATGCTCGATGCTCGATGTCATATGCCAACATAACATGCTAGAAAGAAGGATATGTGAAGTCAGGGTGAGCACTCCCAAACCCTATGGGTAGGTATGTGTTAATGCTTCACGATGACTTGTCACACTAGCATGGCTTGTAGGACTAGTTTTGGATGATGTGGCATGTTGATGTATGTTGGTGTGGCATGTTAATGTGGTGAATTGTGGTCAAAAGGGTTGACGTGGAAATCAACATGTCATGTATCATGGCATGCAGTGACAAGGATCAAACACGCAACGATGCTAAGGTGGAAGCAATTGGTAGACAATGTGTAATCCAAATGGATCAAGGGTATCTAGGAATCTAGATATCCAAAGATTTGGATTAAAGGTAAGAGGGACAATTGTGTTGTCACCAAAACCGAATGTCTTTGATTTCTCGAATGTATTCGGAATTAGGGGATCTAGAACTTCTTGTAGTGGTGATCCGGACCTTGGGGGCTAAGATTCGGGAGGCTTGAACATTGAGAGAGAGGAGAGAAAGCACAAATATTTCCTGAAACTATTCTCAAAGAACATTGATAACAATAAAAAATAAAAAATAAAAAAATACAGTGAATACATCACAACATATGAAAAAAATTATAACTCTTTATTAAATGAGGAAAACCTTACAACTACATCATGGTGGACGAATATGTCCTTTTGAAAGGCAAGGCCCATTATTTATAGTATTTCATGTGCCTTCTTGAGTTACATCATTCAATACCGTGGGTAAATACCATGGGTGGATAACACTTTCCATTCACATCAATCCTTCCCCCTTAGGAAGTAATGGTCCCCATTGCATCAAGTTCCCTCCTTAGAAGCTTCTGTTGAATATGAGACAATGAATAGAAGGGTTTTGTGTCATTAACCCATAACTGTGGGTTCGTGGTTGACCCAAAACCAAGTGATGTTGAAGGCAAGAGTTTTGTGTGGTTAACCCATAATCGTGGGTTTGTGGACGACCCATAACCAAATGTGCCATGTGCCAACAAAGACAAGGTTTTTGTATGATTGACCCATAACCGTGGGTTTGTGGATGACCCAAAATCAAGTTGGTGATGGCAAAATTGCAGAAGGGTTTCATGTGGTTGACCCATAATTGTGGGTTTGTGGGTGACCCATAACCATGATGAAAAAGGTCTGAGGATAGAATTACCCTGTAGTTGTTATGGGCCAATTGTGACACTGACAATGTATGGCCTACCAAATGGACTTTGAGATAGTTCGCCTACCAAGCTATGGTAGAAATCTCACCACTAAATGACTGGTGACTTAACTTTGTGAATTCTCACCATTCAATTAGATGTTGTAAAGGCCTCCTCCAAGTACTCAAGTTTCACATTTTTGTTTCCTATTTCAACTCCCCTAGCTCGATCCCACCTGGTATGCCCATAATACTCAATACCAAACTCCCTAAATCTATAGTAGCATAATTTATACATAAGATAGGTCATCATTTTAAGAGTTGCCCCTTTTTCAACATGGTACTTTCCATTAACAAGATAATTAGACTCCTTGATAAGAGGAAACGCTCCTCCAATGTGAACCATTTACTCCTATATATAAAAAATTGTTAATATCATGAGAAGAATAACCAGTGACAACTCCAAACACAACCAATAGATAATCCACATCGAGTGATTGCATGATCTTGTAGGTTTTAACCCTGTAGAGAAATTACCTGCATATGAATTCTTAAACAAAGAAAATAAACAATGCGAGAGCATAACCCATAAAACACATATGCACAAAGATTTTTCCCTGGATCCCAAAACCGGGACTACCAGCTTGATTTTTCATTATGTTCCTTTCAATGTTACAATACATATTTATACATGCCGAAACATCCAATACCATGGACCGAAAACCATCGCGTCCAATACCATGGACCGAAAACCATCGCGTCCAAAGAACATGTGTGAAAATCATGCACAAAACCATAGGTGGGTCCGCCCAACCTAACATATGGTCCAAAACCAAAATTTTCCGGGGCAGTGCCCCGGACCCCATAAAGTGGGGTTACGGGTGCTCTTAAAACCCCCCTATTAACTACGTGGAAAGAATATAACACAACCCAACAATCTCCCACTTGTTGTTTTCTTTCCACAGGGGGCCACAGGAGAGCTTAGTCATTTTTTCAGCCCTGAGATTCCCATTGCTTCTCTACACCAAGAGAACTTCTCAGAGCTCACAGATTTTGTCAATGCATCTGTAGTATTCTTCAAAGTGTCCACCTTTACCAGCAACACCTTTCTGTCTTCTATCATATCCCTCACAAAGTGATATTGAACATCAATGTGCTTTGTCTTTGAATGATAAGCAGGGTTCTTTGCCAAGAAAATTGCATTTTGGCTGTCACAGTCTATTCTTATAGCTCCCTGTACTAACCCCATACTTGAACACAATCTCTGCAACCAAACTGCTTCCTTGCTTGCATGAGTGGCTGCCATGTATTCTGCCTCTGTAGTTGATAGTGCCACTACAGATTGTTTCTTACTCATCCAACTGAGTGCACCTCCAAATAGGTTAAACACATACCCACTTGTAGATCTTCTCTGATCCAGATCTCCAGCCCAGTCTGCATCAACAAAGCCATGAATATCCAACACTCTGTCCAATCCTGGTCTTCCTTGGTAGCACAAACCATAATCACTAGTGCCACGCAAATACCTGAAAACCCGCTTCACTGCTGTCCAGTGCTCCTTCCCAGGTTTTGACATAAACCTGCTCAATACTCCCACTGCATGTGCAATGTCTGGTCTAGTACAGACCATTGCATACATCAGGCTACCCACTGCACTTGCATATGGAACACGGGACATGTCCTCTTCCTCTTCTTGTGCCTTGGGACACTGTTCAGCAGATAACCTCACACTTACAGGAATAGGAACCTTCACCGGTTTACTATCCTGCATATTAAACCTCTGGAGTATTGTCTCGACATACTTCCTCTGGTTTAACCAGAGCTTCCTCTTTGACCGATCTCTTTTAATTTCCATGCCCAAAATATAGTTTGCAGCACCAAGATCTTTCATGTCGAATTTGGAGGACAATTGGGTCTTCAAATCCTGGATAATTTCTTTGTCATTTCCAACCAGCAACATATCATCCACATACAAGACCAGATAAATAATACGGACACCAATTAATTTAAAATACACACAATGATCTGCTTTGCTTCTGGTGAAGCCAAGTCCCCGTATATATGTATCAAATTTCTGATACCACATCCTTGGTGACTTTTTTAACCCATACAGAGACATCTTTAACTTGCATACCAGTTCTTTCTTACCCTTCACCGCAAAGCCTTCAGGTTGCTTCATGTAGATTTCCTCTTCCAAATCCCCGTGAAGAAATGTTGTCTTCACATCCATCTGTTCTACCTCAAAATCAAAAGCAGCAGCAACAGATAAAAGTAATCTAATAGAAGTTACCTTGGCAACAGGAGAAAAAATATCACCAAAATCAATTCCCGGCACTTGGGAATAACCTTTTGCTACCAACCAAGCTTTGTATTTCTCCACCTTTCCTTCTGCATTTGTCTTCTTCTTGAACACCCATTTGCTGCCAATGGGTTTCCTTCCAGCCGGCAACTCCACCAGATCCCAAGCCTCATTTTTGTGCAAAGATGCCATTTCATCGATCATGGCCTCTTTCCAGAGTTTTCCATCCTCTGAATCCACTGCTTCCTTCACAGTTCTGGGATCATTATCAGTAACAGACAAAGCAAAATTTGAACTGAAAGCAGATGGACTATACCTTTCTGGCTGCCTTCTTTCTCGAACTGATCTTCTCACAGCCGGAGTTTGTGGCTCTTCATCTTCTGATTCCTCCTCTGCTGCAGAGTCTGATTCTTCCTCCTTTGGCTCAAACTCTATCTTCTCAGGTTCCTTTGGTTGGACTTCATGTTGAATAACATCTTTTACCTCTCTGAACAACACATCTCGGTTGTACACAACCTTTCGTGTGACTGGGTTCCAAAGCTTATAACCCTTTAAACCATCCTTATACCCAATAAAGATGCACTTTTCAGATTTACTATCCAACTTGGTTCGTTTCTCCTTTGGAACATGTACATATGCATCACATCCAAATACCCTTAGATGTGAAAGAGAGGGTTTCTTACTAGTCCATACTTCTTGTGGAGTCTTATCCTCCAACGCTGATGAAGGTGATCTGTTGATCAGGTAACATGCAGTATCCACCGCCTCTACCCAGAATTCGTGTCCTAACCCGGCACCACTGAGCATGCTTCTTGCCATTTCCATCAACGTCTTGTTCATTCTTTCTGCGACTCCATTTTGCTGAGGTGTATATGGAGTAGTCTTCTGCCGTGCTATACCACACTTCTTACAAAATTCTTCAAATTCCTTGCTGCAAAATTCTCCACCATTATCTGTCCTCAGCACCTTTATCTTCTTCTCTGTCTGATTTTCCACCAGAGCCTTAAATTCTTTAAACCTGTCAAAGACTTCAGATTTCTTCTTAAGAAAATATATCCATGTATTCCTTGAGAAGTCATCTATGAATGATACATAGTACACAGACTTACCCAGTGATGGAACCTTCACAGGTCCAAACACATCACTGTGCTGAAGCTCTAATATCTGTTTCGTCCTCTTACCACCAGAGGGGAAACTCACCCGATTCTGCTTCCCATATATACAATTTTCACAGAAATCAAAATCCAGAGAGCTATTATTCATACCTTCTACCATACCTTTACCATGAAGTATTCGAAGGCCCTTCTCTCCAATATGTCCAAGCCTTTGATGCCACAACATGGTCTTCTCTCCAGAAACCACTAGATTCTCTACTCCATTTTCAGGAACCATAGAACTATTGCACCCATCAACAACAGTGCTACCTTGCAGCTTGTACAGAGTTCCAATCCGAACTCCCCGCATTAATATCAGTGCTCCTCGAACCATCTTGCAGGTATCTTTCTCGAACACCGTCTTTACACCTGCATCATCCAACTTGCTTACAGAAATCAGATTTCTGGCCAATGCAGGAATATGTAGAACACCCGGAAGTGTTCTAACCCTTCCACCTTGCAACTTCAACTTTACTTTTCCCCGACCAATGATTCTAGCCTTCCTATCATCTCCTAAGAAGACATCACCACCATCGTATTTCTCATACTCGCAGAACCACTCTCTATGGGGAGTGAAGTGAAAGGATGCACCTGAGTCAATCAACCATGCCTCATGATCTACATGTGTACTTGAAGAAGCCAAGTACACATCCCCACCTTCATCTGAGGTGGTTTTCGCCTCTGCAGAAGGAGCATCATCAGATCCCTTTCCTTTATCAGGAGCTTTAGATTTACAATCCCTTCTGAAGTGCCCTTTCTTTCCGCATTTCCAGCACACCACCTTTGTAGGTTTTCCTGGAGATTTAGATCTCCCTCTAGATTTAGATCTCCCACTCGATGACTTATTTTTGTTTCTGTTCTGGGACCGTCCTCGTACAAACAAGGCATCACCATTCTGGTTGTCCATATTTTTCCGTCTCATCTCCTCCGTCAGCAACGCTGAGGCTATTTCATCAAACTGCAAAGCAGTTGCATTGCTACCTATTGCAATAACCAGACTATCCCACGAATCTGGTAGAGAACACAACAGACTGATGCACTTATCTTCATCTGAAATTTTAATATCAACAGATAATAACTGACTTACCACAGTATTAAACGCATTCAGATGCTCTGTCACTGAGTCTCCATCTTTCATCCTCAGGTTATACAGCTTTTTCCGCAGGAACAGTTTATTCACCAGAGACTTAGATTGGTACAAAGTCCCTAACTTGACCCACAAAGCCTTTGCCGTAGCTTCCCCTGATACATTCAGCAACACTGAATCCGAGACACACAATCGTATTGTGTTCTTTGCCTTCCGACCCAACTTCTTCCATTCTTCATCGGTCACTCCCGATGGTTTAGTACCCGGATCTACCGCGATCCACTGATCTTTATCCACCAACAGATCCTCCATCTTGAGTTTCCACAACTCAAAATTCTGACCATTGAACTTCTCAATCTCTATCTTTCCACTGCTTGCCATCTTCTTTCACCACCAGAATCGATCTCGCAGATCTCCCACTGAACAGGGTCTACCACAGGCCCGAGCGAAACCCCTCAGCAACAAAGGCGTCCCCTTGAAGCCAAAACAGCTCTAATACCAAATGTAGGTTTTAACCCTGTACAGAAATTACCTGCATACGAATTCTTAAACAAAGAAAATAAACAATGCGAGAGCATAACCCATAAAACACATATGCACAAAGATTTTTCCCTGGATCCCAAAACCGGGACTACCAGCTTGATTTTTCATTATGTTCCTTTCAATGTTACAATACATATTTATACATGCCGAAACATCCAATACCATGGACCGAAAACCATCGCGTCCAAAGAACATGTGCCTAAATCATGCACAAAACCATAGGTGGGTCCGCCCAACCTAACCTATGGTCCAAAACCAAAATTTTCCGGGGCGCTGCCCCGGACCCCATAAAGTGGGGTTACGGGTGCCCTTAAAACCCCCTATTAACTATGTGGAAAGAATATAACACAACCCAACAGATCTCGTAGGCTTCATGCTCATATGATGACATTGCCTGCCCAACATTGGCAATGTGTATATTGTTCCATGTATTGTTGCCAACCATAATAGTTATGTTTCCCATTGTTGTGATTTGATATCCATAGTCCCACCACGATATTACCTTGGCATCAAGAGGGATATTTTGTCACAAGCAGAAGTACGCTTCACGATAGTCATCAAAGATAACCATGTCACCATGGGCACCCCTAACAGCAAGAACAATAGAGGGAGACAAAAATGCCTTTGATGTCACCCAAGTGCAATGGGTGACATATCTCGTAAGTAAGTAAAGTACACCTAAGAGTATGGTGCATGCACTCTTTCTCTGTAACGGCAATGCCTAATCTGTAGAAACCTTGGAAACTGCCTTGAAATTACTTGAGCCTTTGCTAGGAGCCGTAAATGCAAATTTAGGCTCAGGGTGAACCAGAGTGGCCAAGTTTTTTATAATTGAAAATATTGCTATAACACTAATAAGGCACATAGCTGGAGTTGCCAAAAGGATCAGAGAAACCATCACTCTAGCAAACTACAAGTTATTAAGGTCATATAACACAACAAAAATAGTGGCTAGAAAACATCTTTCTTCATCTATTTAATAATGTCATGGTCTCGTTCTTCATCTTGTCCTAAGATAGACCACACTAGCTGGTCGAAACGTGTCGACTTAAAATTTCTTTATGTGATTTTCACTGAAAAATCTCTCAACATTCATGATAGTGACATCCGTCAATCTTTTGAAACAAAAGTAAAGCCACGTCGAAAAGAAGAAAAGAAAGAGGTGAAAATCAAACATAAATGACGACCAAGTTGTTGATTGATGCTATGAGACAGAGGCAATGATTGGTATATGATCTTTTGCGTATGTTGGATCAAGAAGGGAGTAGAAACGCCTAGTCCAAAGGAGATATAACCAGATGCCATGCCAAGTCCAAGTGTAGTGCCCCTACTCTTACTGCATTAGTCACAGTTATCTTCAAAAAAAAAACTGTAAAAGAGTTTTGGATCATCTAGCTGATGTTTAATTCAGTCTAAACAGTAACAGACCTGCAACAAGAAAAAGACCCCCTCGCAGCCATACCGAACAAATAAGCAACCAGAGTTGTAATGACACAAAAACGGTGCCATCAACACATATACTTCTATTATGTGCACTACAAAGCTAAGCAATCTGAGAGTCCAATACAGAAGAGCAGCAGTGACCATAAGACCAGGGTAGAGGGTTCCTCCGATGATTCTACCCAGGGGATACCAGATCTCGAAATCGAACCAGTTCCTGAATTCGTAGAAACCTTATTCTATCAAGTGCAAAGTGGTTCTGTAGTTGAAATACAGATCGAACTCGTGGATCATGCTTTTGTAGCGAAGCACGCTGAACAATCTTGTTATAAATGCGAGGACATATACCAGACAAAAAATACCCACCCGCAGCAATAGCTCCTATTGTTTGGTTTTGAGCCTAAAATTCCTGATGGAGAACTGTAGGGTTTCAAGCTTTAGGCTTAGAGGTGCCATTACTGAGTTCAATTCTATTTTCGATTTCCCAGTCATTACATTACTAAATTAATCACAGTTATGCTAGGGTTTCTACTCAACGGATCTCATGTGCATAGTTTCTTATGTTCAAACTCTGGTTCTGTAACTGTGGAAGCAGACCGTGTGATGGTTAGAAGCATAAATTGAGGGTATTCTCAACAAAGGGTATCCAAAAAGCTGCAGATCGGAATAATTTATGACAGAAAGCGAATGGATCTATCCAAGAAAACCCATATTTCCATGGAGTCATAACCCATTCTCAAACCATTATCCGGATTTTGGGGCTAAGATCCATGAGGCTTGAATGTTGAAGGAGACGAGAGAAAGTATTGGACATTAGATAAATCAGCGCTCCCGTGTGTTTCGCAACATGGACTAACTGCGTCTTATGCATCCTTATCCTTGGTGATGCAATCATTGACTAGCACCTATAGGTTTTTGTTGTTTAATGGAAATCGTGATTCCCAACAAGTGGTATCACATTAGATAAATCAGCGCTCCCGTGTGTTTCGCAACATGGACTAACTGCGTCTTATGCATCTTTATCCTTGGTGATGCAACCATTGACTAGCACCTATAGGTTTTTGTTGTTTAATGGAAATCGTGATTCCCAACAAGTGGTATCAAGCGTACGTCACAAGTTCGATACACACACAACGCGCACTGGGGGCAGATTGTTGGACATTGAATAAACCAGCTCTCCCCATGTGTTTCATGACATGGGCTAACCGCCTCTTATGGATCCTTATCTTTGGCGTTGCAGGGTTTGGTCTAATGGCAATTGTGATTCACAAGCACAAAATATTTCCCGAAACTATTCTCAAAAAAATATTGATAAAAAAATACACACTGAATACATCACAACATAGGAAAATAAGGATAACTCTTTATTAAATGAGGAAAACCTTACAACTACATCGTGGTGGACGAATTTGTCCTTTTGAAAGGTGAGGCCCATTATTTATAGTATTTTCAGTGCCTTCTTGAGTTACATAATTCAATACCATGGTTGGATACCATTTTCCATTTGGATTAAGTGGTGACTTTAGGAAGTCTTAAGATCCAAGTGCAAGGGGCAGTATCCAGAGGCTAGAGTATTTGGATGTATTTAGAAGTCAAGAGATCGGAAACTTGTCAGAATGAAGACTTAAGGAATCAACTCGAATATAGATGTAAGGAGTGGTTGATGTGTTAGGTTGTGGTATGGCCCTATGTGGTGGTGACTTGTGGGCATGCAAACTACATGTTAGTTGACATGGAATTGTATGGAGGAGACATGAGGAAACAAGACTACCATGTGTCTGCGACATGGAAATGGTACGGATGTTAATGTGGATCTTGAAAGGAAAAATCTTTAGGAGAGCATAACTTGGTGTATAGAGCATGAATTTTGATGAAATTTAGATTTTTTGGAAAGCTCTCGCAAAGTAGAGGATGATAGTGGTCTCAATTAGAAGTTTCAAGGTGGTCAGAGGAAGAGGAATTTTTTATAACCCCGCCTCATTAAAGTGACTTAAGGGGTTGGGTGTGTTACAAAAAAAATGGTATCCTTGGACAAGAATGAGGCTTGGGATCTAGCGAAGTTGCTAGCTAGAAGAAATCTCGTTAGTAGAAAATGGGTGGTTAAGAAGAAGTTGAATACATAAGGCAAAGTAGAGAAATATAGCGTCAATTAGTAGCAAAAGGTTATTCTTAGGCAGAGGTAATTGACTTTGGTGAGACTTTCTCTCTTGTTTCCAAGTTAACTTATATTAGATTTATTTTATCTATTGTTGCTACTTTTGATTTTGAAGTAAGACAAACGAACATGAAGACAACATTCCTATATGGGGATCTAGAAGAAGAAATCTACATGAGCCTGTGAAAAAGCTTTCCAGTGAAGGGAAAGAAAGATCTCGTTTCCAAGCCAAAAAGTCTCAATATGGGTTAAAGCAATCATCAAAGATGTATCAAAATTTTCATACTTATAATATTAGGACTTGACTTCACAAAAGCAAAGAGGATCACAAAGTTTATTTCAATTTATTTGGCAATCATCTTATATGTAGATGATATGTTGTTGATTGGAAACAACAAGGAAATCATCTAGCATGTGAAAATTCAGTGGTCCTCCAAAATTCATATGAAGGATCTTGGTGTTGCCAATTTTATTTGGGCATGGAAATTAAAAGAGATCAAGCAAACAAGAAAAAATATTTAAATTAGAGGATGTCAAGACAACATCATTAAGGTTTAACAAGCAAAATTGTAAACCGGTAAAAGTCCCTATTCATGTAGGTGTAAAGTTATCTACAAATCAGTGTCTTAAGATACAAGAAGAGGAAGAGGACACGTCCCATGTTTTTTATGCTAGTGTCGTTGGCACTTTGAGGTATGCAAATGGTATGTACTAGACCGAACATTACACATGCAGTGGGAGTATTGAGCAAGTATATGTCAAAACCAGGGAAGGTGCATTGAGCGGAAATAAAGATGGTTTTCAAGTATTTGCATGGCACTACTAGTTATGGATTGTGATACCAAGATCAAGCAAAGCGTTCGATATACATGGCTTTGTTGATGCAGACTAAGCTACAGATCTAGATCGTAGAATATCTACAAGTGGGTATGTGTTTCACATGTTTGGAGGAGCAATCATTGGATGAGCAAGAGACAGTTAACAATGGCACTCTCAAATATAGAAACGAAATACATGACATCCACTCATGCAAGGAAGGAAGCAATATGGTTAGAGAGATTGTGTTCAGGTTTTGGGTTGGTACAAGAAGATAGATATATTGCGACAATAAGAGTGCAATCTTAATGGCGAAGAACCCAACTTATCATTCTACGGAAGTTCATATTGATATTTAGTATCACTTTGCGAGAGATATAATTGAAGACAAGAAGGGGTACAAGAGGAATGTCGCAAATTCATTAACAAAATCTAACAATACTAAGAAGTTCTTTTGGTGTAAAGAAACAATGGGCATTATTGTCTTGGATTGTTGATCAAGTATTCCTATGACCCCCTGTATGCAAAGAAAACGAGTGGGAGAATGGTGGGTATGTGTTATATTCTTTGCATGACTAGCCCCACGCATAATTCATTGTGTCGAGCGCATCAAGAAGGTATACTCCCTTATTCAAAGGGGTCACAAAGTGGGGCAAAAGCCCCCCATTATGGCAACTCTTAAATTTGGTTGATCGTTGTTGATCTCAAATGGGTCCAGCACACCAACGATGAACCACTCTTAAATTATTTTTTTTGTTTGAACTCCAGGGATCCCTCGCATTGCGTATTTCCTCTTGTATCCTTAGTCTTTTGTCCCTCTAGCTTCTGAATTTCGACCGAAGGTTTATAATCTTGCATCTGATGTGTACTCTTTCTCTTCAATTCTTCTTCTAATGTACATTCCCTGAATGTATCTCATCTTTCCGTCGAATTCATCCTTGTTCCTCACATTATTCTCTTCAGTGTAGTCAATTGAAATTACTCCAAGACATCTCGCAAAGCATCAACCCCCATCATCGATCCAAACTTTCTCTAAGTCGACAACATTGGACAAATTTGCCATGCTTGAAATTACTCCAAGACATCTCACAAAGCATCAACCCCCATCATTGATCCAAACTTTCTCTAAGTCAACAACATTGGACAAATTTGCCATGCTCATTTTCTTAAGAAGAAATCCCACACCTCACATGTATGCTTGCAATTGGCTTCTAGGGATTCTTCCCAAACATTTTGTTGTTCCTCGTTAGCATTTGTTGGTTGATGTAGAGGAGTATGGTATTCAACAATATGACCAACTCATTTATCTAACAAAAATTTATGTAGTAGAGAGTGTATGGTACAAAGAAATTATCTTGAAGATTGTTGTAAAACTTTTCTTTGACTATGTCAACTGATGTTCTGTCTTCAACTACTTGATCTTTGTTACTGCTCAAACTAGCATGGGTCCTAGGAGGGAATCCTAAAGGGACAATTGTTAGGTCAAGGGCAACAATGGAGCAATAGCCCACTGTCATATCAGTTAAAACTCCCTACTCTTTACTGACTTTCATTGATGGGAGACCCGATATGATAAGGATCGCAAAGATGAATAGATCAAAGATAGGATGAAGAGTGATCCTAAAAGCCTATTCACAAGAGAGGCTCAAGATTATGGCTTGCTTGTCTTGAAAGAAAAGATGGAAGGTTTTCTAGGAAGGGCTTGGGGAGAATTTCAAGGGTTAGGTTTTGAGTATGTGTATTATAAAGGAGATCCCTAAGCCCTAGAATTCTTGTGGAAACTTGGGTTTCATGTGATCTTTGAAGAATTAACGTTGATAGTGCATGGGACCACACGGACCAAGTGGACCCGAGGTTTGGTCAAGAAGATAGGACTTAGCAACCAATTATATACTTGACCTGATTATGGAGGGAAAAGGGATTAAGGAATGAATTTTCAATTAAAGGCAATGTAAGGATCTCAGTGAGATTTCTAGCCTAAGGGAAACCAAGGGCAAGAATTGGTCTTCGAGCTAGGGGTTGCGATATCTGAAGATCCCATTGTCAGAATCTCATGAAATTTGGAGGGCTTCTTGAGGACACACTAGCGCAGTTATGGACCAAAAATTGAAGCATTTTGATGGCTAGATTGTGAGATAATTGATGCCCTAGGTGACCTATGTAGGTTAGGCGTAGAAAAAGAAGGGAAGGTGAAAGATATAAGCTTTAAAGTGATCACCAGAGGAGGACCAGTGCTTTATCCTTTGGGAGATATGGAGTCATGGAAGATTTAGAGTTTGGATTGATTACCACTTGTCAAGGAGGCTTAAAAGACAACTTTGTTGGGCATTAGGGCTTAATGGAAGTAGCTTCAAGGTCATTTATACTTCGTTCAACAATATTTGGTGACTTGTCAAGACAAGGATGTCTCTAGGAACATTCATTCATTCAAACATGGGCCAATCATGATACAACATATTTAGATATTTAATTTCCACAATTTCATTCCAAGAAAAGCAGCAAACTAACCATAGAATAGTGAAAAAGCCAATATCATGAATGCAACAAAATAAAGAATCAAGATAGTATTAACATAGTGCTTACATGTAAAAAGAATATATCCAATCACCACGATATTCCAATCGTAGAAGCTCCAAGACAAAGAATAATAACCAAACATCGAAATTCATCCATTCATCCAAAAAGTCTCATCCTCAAAAGATAGCGAAAATCTCACAGGAAGATATGATCCAATCCAAGTGATGATCCTATAATGAAATGACATCACTTGTATTTATACATGTCCAAATGAATTCGATTTGCCTAATAAATCCTAATTGAACCCCTAATATAAAATAATGTACAAGATAACTAACTTTTGGTGACAAGCCCACCAAACTAGCTCAAAATAAAAGAATATGTCTTTCAAGAGGTCGAATATTTAATAATACATGTCGATGGGCCTTAGAGGAGGCCTAATGAAGTCCATAGGTGCCAAAATGTGAAATCAGGCTCCCAAAGCAGTGGACAAGGGGGTGACCCCTTGTTCTCCAAGTAATAAACCTATGGTGCTCCCAAGTGTGTGTGGGGGCATATTAGTGCCCTTACGGGTCTCCAAACAAATCGAAGATGCTTGTAGGCCATCTGCAAGGGCTCGGATGATGGTATAAATGATGTCACATCACCATACAAGTCTTGGGTCACTTTCCAAGTGCATAATGTGACTGTGGGGCCGGTTAGGCATGGTGAACCAGGTGCATCTTCCTCGTCCAATAGGTGAACCATAAGTGATCTCTGAATGACTCTGGAGATCCATGGAATGGTACCTGCTACTATGGAGTCCCATCGCTCTCTACACACACCCTACATGTGCAAATGTAGCCCTCTAGATGGTTAAGACCCCATATAGAAAGGCCAAACCCAAAATGAAAACCATCTACAATCTTGCAAAATATCCAATGCGTCCCCATACCTTCCAACATATCAAGTCATTAAAGCAATCAAGTAAAAGAGTTTACAGACCATGGAAAACAAGTGGGCACTTCATAATGGCATGCCCTTCCATAGTGAGCTTTGGCATGTGCTAATGTCTCCAATCTCCAAGACAGATTAACAAATCATCATATTAGGTAGTTTTTGCTTCTAAAGGGGCTGAAATGTTCATGGTACATCCTTCAAATGGTGGTGGCATGTGATACAATGATGGAATGGAGTAGGGGACAAATGGGAACAACCTGGGTCACATCCCATGGCACAAGGGTAGCTAATAAAACAAAAACCCACACTTGGGTAAATAATGTGTAGGAGAACAATAATGGTACGTGAGTTATCTCAACCTTGGTTTTTCCACCCTTCTTCGAATGTCTTTTACCTTTTATGATTTTCTTTGGTTAACTACTCGGGGCTCAAAGGAATGAGAGAATGATGTGCAAAGTATAGCAGTGGATACCCCCTTTTAAGGTGAGACAGTTCATCGCCCACCAGGGGTTGGAACAATCATGGGTTCTTGAATGATGAAGGAGACTCATCTAAGGCCTCTAGGAACCAGGGTGATGGCCATGGAAGGAGAAGAGCTCATGTAATGTCTTTTTCCCACGTGCTAAATGTGTTTGTCCCAACCATCTTTAGCATTTTGTGGTACACTTTCCTACTGAATGTGGCCAAATATGCTTTTTCTTTTCTTTTTCGCTGCATGAACCTCTGGGGCATCATTCCAGGTCCAACTCAAGATGTGGGAAAAGGGAGGGGGTGGTTGACCCTATATGGACCCAGTGGAGGAATGTGGACCTAGGTGGGAGAAGTGATGAAAGGAGCTATAATGAGCGGAAGGGGAATGATATATGTGAATCGGGGATCAAGACCACACATCCAAAATCCGGGTTTCCCATGTAATACAATCCCAGAAGCCCAAAGGCTAGTAAAAGAGATCCCACAGTACTAGAGTTCAAGGTTAACATCCTAAAAGAGATCTAGGGGACAAGAGCACATACGTAGTCCACTCTTTCCGTTGAATCCCCCCATTAGTCCATGCCCAAGAGTTTCCATGATAAGTAAACTAAAATACTCAATTACGAAATGGCAAGGCATACCTTTAGGTTTGGGATGCCCACTTTCAAACATACGATCATGACAGATAGGTGAGGGACCACATAGCTGGCTCAAGTGGCAAAGAAATGGCACAACGAGCTAGTTGGTGGCTGCAAGGAACTGGTGGTTGCCAATTGAGAACCATCATGGAGAACAAAATTACCCCTAAGGATATCACCCACAAAATGGTGGGTAATAGTCTTCATAGTAGTCTTTGAACAATTTTCTCAACCCACTCATGTAAGTTTGTATGACCTCCATTAATGATTTTTATCATTATTTCATCATCTAGAACATATTTATTCATAAATAGATCGATTAATATATTCGCATAACTCTTTAGGAATAGTTTCTATAAATAATTTGTGGGTTTCCATGAAGAATTGTGTTCATGCTTCAGATAGAGTCAATGGAGTTCTTGCATAATTCTTGGGTTAGTTATTAATCTTAAGCTCCCACCACTCACAAATCTCTTCCAAACTCAAAATTTATGTGTGCATGATGATACAGATTTGAGTTCATGGACTACCGACAACAAAACCAATGTTGTAATCTAGGGACTTGTGGGAAACAATTATCAATAATGTCCTTGGACAAAGCACTATATAACA
This sequence comes from Pinus tabuliformis, assembly GCA_031772625.1. Taxonomy (NCBI): domain Eukaryota; kingdom Viridiplantae; phylum Streptophyta; class Pinopsida; order Pinales; family Pinaceae; genus Pinus; species Pinus tabuliformis. The sequence goes on along the minus strand of CM062808.1, from coordinate 27,807,214 downwards.
ATTCACAAAATATTAGACAAACCCACACAAAGGAGAGAGCAAAGAACACAAAATAATGGGCGAACCAGCTATAAATCACATATTTATACTTGAAGAATCAATTACAAGGTAAGTTGCAATTGGCTAACTACTCTGGTCGGTCGACCCAAGTGTGCAATCAACCAACTTACATATTCAACTTAGTCAACCATCAGGTCTGGTCAACTAGACCTTCCCATCTCTATATATATAAAGAATAGATCATAATATATATATAAATATAAAAGAATAGATCATCTTTGAAAATGGCTAATATAGTCCTTTTTTTCTTGTTTCCCTTTCCTCCTGTCAGTTGATACCAGCATGCTCAATTCGTAGATACCCGTTTGGTTGTAATTCAGAATACATGGACGAGGGCTGACTGAGCCCGTGGTGCAACCCATGGCATTTTCACAATATGTCGTTGGAGTGCATCCCGAAGTTGCAGTAAGATCAATGTCAGCTAAGACAATGTTCTCACATGGAACAGTTTGACTGCAAGCAAATCTCATTACTTCTTTGCTTGCCGATGTGCCTTTGATGTTCAAGAATGCAACGTCACTCACTTTCACAGCAGATGTCTGCACTTGATGCAACACAAGTAATATTAGAAATTCCAAACCCTCTTTTTGTACAATCCTCTTCTTTACCCACTTGTATTTTAAAACAACTCTACTATCATTCAATAAGCCCAAGCACGATACATATACATTGGTTGGAGCAAAATCTCTTTCACTCTGTTTCCACATGTTATGAGAGCAACATGATCAAAATTTGCTAATTAGACTCACAGACCTTATTTAAGCATGGTTTCTTAGAATCACAGTAGTACTGATCAATAATTATGGGATGTTTGACATTCTGCATTTGCACATTTTGAAATGTGATCCTCCTAGCAAAGCCAGAGCTGCCCTGCAAATAAATCAGTGAAATGTTAATGTCCACTCAGTCCTGGAAAAGCATGCAAGATCTATGTGATCAAAAAAATATGAGTCATTCAAATTAAACTTACTTGGATTTCAGCATGCCAAATTTAAAGTCATTGTGAAAAACTTTTGAGGTCAAATAAATGCAGAGAGACATTAAACACTTCGTCATGTATCCTTAAAAGATGGTCATGAATCCTTAAAAGACTACTTGTTATTTTCAAACACTTCACAGTAAGGTTCTCTGGTTATCATCATCTATTGATTCTATTCTCTAAGAAACTATGATTATCCTGTAGCTCTCCTGTGGCTCTCTGCACTTTCTGGGGGTTCAGAGTGATGAATTACTGGTCTCCAGAGGAAAGAATGAACAGACATAATATACCTGCCAAGTCTTGATTCTGAGACCATTGGTTGTATTCTCGAGAAAGGCGCCATGTACCATCACATCAGCGACCTGGGCCTTTGCGCTTCCCTCACCCAAGCTTCCAATACTGCTGATATCAAGGATTGCCCATGTAATTACAAGATTTTTCAATGAAATTCTAGATTCTGATAATTTTATCCACTTAGTTCAGATTACCTGATCCCGTGACCTGGTCCGCAAGTGATGTTTTCAGTACAAATGTTAAATGAATCGCTTACAATGGAAATGCAATCATCCCCTGCATCAGAACTTAAACAATCTTCAGAGCACCAAAGAAAAATTATTGAGTCATGGGAAGCAACTATTGAGACGTATATGCAACCACTGAGACAAAGTTCTCTTGAATGTTCGAAGTCCAACTGTAGAACAAAACCTACTAGTCAAGTTAGTGGTCCTCCTCCAATGGACTTGGAAGGCCCCAATATTTAAATATCAACACAGGGAATGCATTTTGAAGCCTATGCAGAGCTAACGAAAGAGAAGTAAATGGTCTTGTGGAGATACCTGTTCTAATAATGGTATTCCTAATCACCACGTCTTTGGAAGCGCTAACATGAATGCCATCTGTATTAGGACTATGACCAGGTGCAAGAACCTTGAGATGGTCGGCTACTACCCCAACACATTTTCTGAGTTTTATATGCATTTGTTGACTATTCTCTACAGTCAGGTTCATCATTCTTAGATTGTTGCATAATTCGAATGTGATTGCCTGAAAGAATCAAATTTTCTATAGTCTAAGTCCATACAGACTGCCAAACAACCCCAATGACCCAATTTTCCAAAGCCATAACGGCATCTAACGTTCTAAGTTCAGAAGCACATCGTATCGCAGTTCGTTTTCTTGTATTGCAAATTTAAAAGGCATCAAACTTATTTTTCTCTCATGGGTTGAGCTTTGAAAGAAAAAAAAAGGGCCGAGGAGGTACGTACAGTTGGAGCTGATCGACATGGCTGCAACAGAGAAGGAAAAAGTTTGTCATGAACTTATATATTCAATGCAAAGCAGCTTAGTTTTGTCTTACTCTTTCTGCCACATATTAACCTAGATATAAGAGGGGCAAAAGGAAGGCCAAAATTAGCGATTAATGCAGCAGAGATTTTATGAAGATGAGAGTTTGCCTCCTTTACATTTGTTTTCTTGATTTTGCAAGATTCTGCCCACCATTGCTCTCCACTACCATAAAATGTCCCTCCCCCCTCTACTGTCAGGTCATCTACTTCCTTAAAACGAAGCCACTGCCTTCTGCTTAATCCATCCCAAACCCTGGGATCTGCAGGGGCAATGATTGTTCCAGATACCTGGAAAAAACAAATTGCATAGGAAAACAATATGAATCGGACCCATATCAAAATTGAAATTCCATCTAAATACTCTATACAAGAAAAGACGGTACCTGCATAGTCAACGCAGATTTGCAGGGACCAGAGAATTTGATGGGCTTCACAAGATACCTCTTTCCATGGGGTACAATGAAAACTGCACGAGCCGATGAACAAGCCTTTCTCCATGCATTCTTAAATGCCTGAAACACATCACTCATCATAATTCACTAGTATTCTGGAACAAAGTGCGCCAGACCAAATCCAGCCATGATGCCCAAAGGCAAATAATTTAGAGCAGATCAAGTTTATGAGGCCAGCAACTATATATGCTGAAAATTTTGTGGGCTTTCTTTCTCTTATTTGGGTTTCCTAAACATATGAGTGACAATGTACACTACGCATACCCAAAACAAAATCCTCTGTTACACATACATATGCATGTAATCATGGATCCTTAACCAAAAGATAGCAAAATACCTACCGCACATTCCAGTCGGTCAAAGCTGATACTAGTAAACCCTCACATCAAACAAACATCAAATAATGCTTTAGGATCAGTGGGCAATGCAAATTCACCTTGGTGTCATCATTCTCTCCATCCCCTTTAGCTCCAAACTCATCTACACACACTACATTACTGGATCTGGGCAGCCAATCGCTCATTTCAGAATTAGAACTGTCTTCAATGCTGAACTGGCGTGCCAAATCAATGGTTGAAGCTAATGGGGAACAATTTTCTGTTTCGCCTGATAATGGCCACAGTCGTCCTTGATTATTACTGTGCTCACATATTGAAAATGGGTTGCCTTCAATGTGGGTTTTCTTGCATTGCCCACATACAATTGTCAACAACAACAGCAATGTACTTAACTGACTACTCTTCTCCATTTCCATTCATTTATAACACACAGATTACCATGACAGATGAATCAAAAGCAGGAGAAACTGTGGCGCTACAGATTCTGTATGCCTTTAATGGCATCAAATAATTATCGAGAGCAAGAAACTGTGGAGCTATAGGGCTTCGATGTCTTTTAATGGCATGTAAAGGCACAATAACTCTTAAGGATGGAATGTATGGAACCGGATCCTACAAAATCTCGACAGGCATAAAGTTACGATCAAGAAGAATGACAGGCATAAAGTTATGATAAGGGACAATGAGTAGCACGAGTAAAATCTCGACGGCCATAAAGTTATGAATAGGAACAATGAGTAAGACGAGTAGACGACATGAACAAAGCATGCATTCAATTTCTAGCTGCCCTTACCCGCCATATTTTTCAACTTCAGAAAGCAATATGAATGCAATTGATGGAATAGCCGCGACTAAAATGTCCGGTAGCTGGAGATCTTTTCCTCCTCGGAGACTATTCCCACTTTTGATTTTTGTGACTGTGTCTGCGTGGCACTTGCGTGCAAATAAATTAGGGATACTTCATTTAATTATCAGAAGTGCGTTTCCACAAATATTGTCTTATGGTAAATTGAATCTACTTTTATAATATATATAGAAATTCGTTTTATAATCATTTAATATAATATAAAAAAATTATAATTACTTAATGATGATGATTAATCTCAATTGAGCCCATTTTATTATAGATGAGCAATCACAATGAAAATTAGGATAATAAAGTTCATTAGGATAATAAAGGAATTAGATAGTAAAAGGTTGTGGTTCTTTTAGATAGTAAAGAGTTGTGGGGACTGAGAGATCTACTTACTCAACATCTAATTTACAAGAGATATCATGCAAATAGTGTATTGGTTTAATGGTTTTGGGAGCGTTTAAGATCGAGATCATTGAACTATTTTTCCATTCCACTATAATTAATCAAGATACATGTCAAAGATGGGGAATCCAAGCATTGATAGTGAGCATAAGTATGTCTTTTTGGTTTGTCAGTAGCACACAAAGACTACAGTGTTTCAACGTTATTGCACTTGTTGGCCATGGTTTAACTAGCTTTTCGGCACCATGTTATTTTAAAAGGTCTGGGATTTTCATTTTTCTAAGTTTGATGGTGATAACTCTGTTGGTGAAAGCAAGAAGATATGAGGTGAAATTGTTAGAGGTTATGCCACCTTTTGTCTAATCTATAAGAGTTGGGATCCTCCATTGGGTATACTCGCAAGGGTGTTCACCAACAAGGTTGGATGGAAAAAGATCACAGTGTTTCAACGTTATTGCACTTGTTGGCCATGGTTTGACTGGCTTTTCGGCACCATGTTATTTTTAAAGGTCTAGGATTTTCATTTTTCTAAGTTTGATGGTGATAACTCTTTTAGTGAAAGCAAGAAGATATGGGGTGAAACTGTTAGAGGTTATACCACCTTCTATCTAATCTATAAGAGTTGGGATCCTCCATTGGGTATACTCGCAAGGGTGTTCACCAACAAGTTTGAATTTGTTAGGGTTGGTCTTTGTTCTATTATCTTATTCTCATTTTAAGCAAATGGTATTCAAGCCTTTGTAGTTTTGGTCTTGATTTTCTACTTCTATTAACATTTTGGGTTTATCATTTGAACGTTCCTAAGTATAGGCAAATTTGGTGGTTTTCATTTCTTGTGTTTGTAGCTCTCTTTACTGGATTGGCTCTTCCTTGCAATGCAGTCAACCACTACTATCTTTGTTTCTTATGGCCAAGCGTTCTATGGGTTCATGATATTTTATCATTTCCAACTTTCCTCTGTTTGGCTAACCTCTTCTCGAGGGCTTCCAACATCCCTCCCTTCTTATCCTTGTCATACTCTTATGTCAGAGGAGTTGGTCAGTGCTAGGCATTCCCATTTGCTCTCTCTCTTTTTGTTCCTTACTAGATCTCCTGCAACGTCATGCCTCGTGCTTCGAGGTCTAATGATAGAAGAGGGAGAAGAAGCTCTAGGCTCCCCTCAACCTCTAGAGACCAACAGGGGGCAAAGTATTCCACTGTAATTTATGTCTAGTTCAACCCTTCGAGGGTCGGAAGGGAAATTCATGATGTTGAAAGAGAGGCTCATATTAAAAGAAGATTTGTATTTGATTCTGAGATAAATGAGGAGTTTGAAGGTTGGATTCCAAACATTAGAAACACAATGACAACGCAAACTAGATATATGCAAATAATTGATATATACTTGCAATCAAAGACCATCATGGGGAAGGTATAGATTAAGTGTTTTGAGGCTCAACAAGAAACTCTATTGAACATAAATGAAATCCTATTGCATTTGAAATAGTTGGATGAAAAAGTCAATGTGCTTGCTAAACAACTATCAGATTGGCGTTTACTGACTCCACTATAAGCTTGTATAGGCCCTCCTGAGACCACCCAAGTCAAGTCACCCTCCAAGTAAATGGTATTTATATTCTATTTTGTTTTGTTTAGTTCAGTACATTGACTATTGTCACAAGGAAGAAAGGACATCAGTGTCTTTATCATTTATCGGATTTTTCAAATTACATTATCTAGTTAGTTGTGTGACATTGTATAAATAAGTTTATGACAATTAAGGGTTTGCCTATGTTCTACTAGTATGGGTTCCCCAATCGCAGACTAGTCAGCACAAAAAATTGTTGTATTGTTTATTTATATAATATAATTAGAAATGTTACTTACAAAAAAAGCTTTGACTTGAGATGAAAAATGGTTTATCAGATTTTAAGAAGGTAACTTATTATTTGGATTTTTTTATAAGTTTATTTCTATGCTCGAAAAAACATTAAGAGAAATGTTCTAAAGACACTATAATTTTGTTCCATTAAAAGATTAATAAATTAATAGAATAACAAATATTTTAAAATTTATATTTAATTTAAATAAATAATAGAGAATTTTTAAAAAATATATGTCATTTTTATAAAGCTAATAATCTATTTTATAAAAAAAAAAAAAAAAAAATTATTAACATTCAATTTAACTATAATATTATTGATTTTAATTAAATATAACCATACTTTTAACCGTCATTCATTTTAAATCTAATTGATGATGATGATGGTTGTTAACGTCCACTGAGACCAAATAATGATCTATCGGACCTAAAAATACAAATTATTTATTTTGATTTAAGATTTTATTCCGATGCTCAAAAAGCTTGGAGAGAAGCCTCCCGAGTTCACTATAATTTTGGCATTGTAAAAGGCTAGAAAGGTCAGTATTGTAACAAAGGTTGTGAAATTGAGATCTAATGTGGTTGTATGCAGGGCACTCTAAGAGGAAGTGGTTTTCATCCTCGATGCTCTTATTCTCACAAATATGGCAGATCCTTTCCATCCATGGTGTTTTAGGAACTACCCAGCGGCCAGTCTCACTATGGAGCTCATGAGAATTCGTTCTAATCTTTGCTATATTAATTTTCTTTTTGGAGCTAGTTAGAATAGAGAGATACTTTTGATCTTCAAGGGTGGGGTTGATGACCTTCTTATAATAACTTAGTTTTCTTTTAGACGCTAAATCTTTCTCACACCACAATTTTTCTTTGAACTTAGAAGTAACAATATCTTTAATGTTATTTATGTTTTGCAAAGCATCATTCTCATTGATCTCCCAATAGTTTAACCAGACCCTTGTGTCCTTATGCCATCCTCGGTTAAGCCTTAGGTGGTTTTGGCTGGAATTTAAAGCTAGCTTAGGAAGTCTATGATTGTCTATGTTATTGAGCTTGTGCTTGTACATCAGAAACCTGAGCATAGCTAGGCTCTCAATAGAAGAAAGACCCGCTTCTATAAGGAGAATAAGATAGGGTGTATTACTTTTAATTAAAAATAGTGCATATAAAATTATTATTAACAAAAAATATTAAAAAATAAAAAAATTTAGCATCAATAAAAGTCCACATTACAAGAGAATGTTAGAAAGACAAACGCATTCAGAAATCTAGAAACAAACACTTTAAAACTTTCATAAATCAATACTTGAAATGAAAGCAATAGTGTTCTTTAAATAAACACTTTGAAATTGTCATAAAGCAATATTTAGCAATGAAAGGATGCGGTCTACTTTAATTAAAGGAAGTGTAGATACTTTTTTGCAATTTATTTATAAATGTATTTTTAAGTTAGTTGTTTTAAAGTGTAATAACATGACCCAAACTGAATTTCTTTTTTTTTTAATATTTTATAAGGGAGGTAATGGAATCATAAATTATATCGTTGTGTTACATATTGCTATATATTTATTTTGAAGGTTTATTGCCCTCTTTAATTTGCTAGTAGATTTTTCTATTTATTTATTTTGAAGGTTTATTGCTCTTTTTAATTTGTTAGTAGATTTTTCTACTTGAGGATGAGAATTAACGTATCTTATGTTGGTGCCTTTTCTAGATATTTTGATGAGGGTGCTTTTTCTTGCTCTCTTATCATGCTTTCCTTTATCACTTGAGCATTTTCACTTATGTTGTTTTTGTTTTCATATGTAGCTTTTGTGTAGTTAGGTTTTTATGGCTCTCCATTTGATAACCACCACTAGCATTTCTCTCGCTTTCATCAAATTCTTCCATGGATGAGGAACACTTTGTGGTTGTACCTGATTTTGTTGGTATGCTCTTACGTTACCTCTAGCTTGTCTTGAAGCTTCATTTCCTCCTTTTGTTTGCTCTAAAATACCTTAATACAACTCATGTTTTCCTCTCGATCGTAATGATAACTTCCAAACACACTCGATGTCAACATGGTGGTGGTTACTCTCAAAACTTTAGAGGCTAGTGAGCTTGGTTTGAGTAGAATCGTCTGTGCGCTAATACTTGAACCACACCCCTCCTCAGATTCAATCCAAATTTCAGGCAAAAGAGGATGAAGTCCACCATGAGCATCAGTGCACTCTGGATGTTGAGGTCCTTGATGGTACAGTTGTGTGGGTTCCTAATACCAAGAATACATGCATGCACCAAAATCACTACTTGCATAATGTAAATTTATATTGACATGTCAAGTTGTTGTTTGGTAAAATGTTTATTGATAGATGAGATGACAAAGATAGTCTTCTACATAAGTTAGAGTGTTGAAGGAGATGGCAATGGTCATAGGAGGACACTTGGTTCGAGTGGAAATAGACTCACCTCCTAGCTCGAGAACCATGTCGCATTACAAGGATGGAGGCCCACCTATATATTAGGATACCCCCCTTTCCTCACGATTCACATGTTTTTATCTTTTGTTGGTCGACTCACTCTAATGCATTCTCCAACTATTATGGTATATGCGTGTATGGTTGGTTTTCTTACCTATGGGACAACCCCTTTTCTTTATAATCCTTTTATGTCAAACTCGTGTAGGATGGTGATAACTCTAAGTCTTGATTTTGTTAGACTACTGATTGGTTTACCTTTGTATGAAAAGCCAAATTTTGGATAACTTCTAACAATTTGTTTTTTAATCTCTAGTATGGTTTCCCTTGTGGCAGGCCGGAGACAACCCATCAATGAAAAATTCAACTTACCAAAAAAATATTATTATATATTTTAAAAGGTATTTATCTAAAAGTGTACTACTTTATGTAATTTATAATATTTTTATATTTTTAGATATTCTTATTGTTGGGTCCCTATAATACTAGTGATTACCCCATTAATATTGTAGTTATACCCCTTATTTATATTGTTGTGCCCCCATTGCCCCCATATTGTTATTAATGTGCCCCATAGAATCCCTCTATTGTTATTTTTGTGGCTTTATATTATTATTGTTAGGTCGGCTCGATTATATTGTGACTCCTTAGACTCCTATATATAGAAAGGAGGTTTTGTCATTTGAATCATCGAAGAATTGTTCATTTAAGTAATATAAAGGAGGTTTCCCCCTCGAAGAGGCTGAATTCTAAGGCGTTGATCTATCTTTTCTATCTTTTCTTGAGCTGGTTTCATAACATTTGGTATCAGAGCTTTAGATTCTAGGGTTTCGCTGCTCCAAACAGGTCATCGTGGCATTTTTGATATAACCTTTTTTCTGTGACGTTTCAGAAGTCGCAAAAAAAACCCATTTGAGAAGAAATCGCGTTGAACCTCGGGTCGGAATTTCAGAGCTTTTCGCGGTATATTTACGGAGATATGATCTGAGGAAGTTGGTCTTTTTGCAGACTCCTGAATTACATTCCAAACAGGTGACCTGGGGAAAATCGTCATAACTTTCTCTCTGAGAATCGGATTGAAATTTCGTAAAAATGTACAGAAAGAGGACGGACTGTAGTTTCTTGTATGCATTTTTCAGATCCATAGGTCCAAACAGTGACTCGTGGCACGTCATACAAGTTTGCTCTACTGAACTAGTCTATAAGCAAGTCATTGTGGGAGATTTCGCATAACTCTTCCTTGGAGAAACCAATTTGGGTCAGACTTGTGGCATTGGAAAGAGGACTTAGAGGCTACTACAGGTCAAAATTTCATAACTGGATGATCCTAAATTACAGAGATACATCAGATTCAATATCAAGCTTCTACAAAGTGAAAAAAGATGTATAGTTTTTTTTTTTAATTTTTGCATAAGCTTGGTTTGAAGGAATTCAAAGGGCATAGTAAAGCATTATTATCGGTAACTGATGCCCCGAGGAAAGAAAATGCAAACACCTAGTAAGGAACCTGAAAGCTCTAGCATGACTCATGAAGAAGAGGAAGAAATGCTACATGATATATCAAAATTACAAGAACAAGTGCAACAAATGTCACGCTCACAAAAGCTAACAGAAGCTAAGATAAATGGCGTGGAATCTAAGATAAAGGGCATGGAAGCTAAGATGGATGATTTGAAGACAGATTTGAAGACAGACATGGCAGATTTGAAGACAGATTTGACAAATTTTCTACAAGAAATACTTACTAATGGTGAAAAGGTTGTAAAGGAAACTCATGATGTGAACAAAAGAAATGTTAATCATGATTCCATAGACTCTAATGTTGGATCGAAGACCCACCATATTCCAAAAATCGATATGAGGAAGTTTGATGGTAAGTGTTGGACACCTAATCCTCAATGGGTTAGTGTGGAAGTCGAATGGACAAAAGCAGTCCAAGAGACCTTGGGATGTGAATCCCAATGGTCACATAATGTACTATAAATGTATATCTCCTGTTAATAAAAAAATGTACTCACATGATTTATCTTTCCTATTCTATGTTTCCCATGTGTGTTTAACATGGTATCAGAGCAGGCGTATTCCTGCCCTGCATAATTAATTTGAGCCATTTGTTGTATGGCCCTTTTTGTGCAAGTCATTTCTGCCATCAATTCTGCATCTCATGAATATTTCTTCAGCTAAATTTTAGCTGCTCCTGACACTGCCAGCCATGTCCAAGCCGTTCTGGGATGTCTGTCTTCCATATTCTATTTATAAGACCTGTGTTCTTTGTCCATAAACGTTTCATAAAAGCGCTGCCCTTTACTGCCGATCTGTTAGGAATAAGGATTCGCGTTAGAATGTGTCTATAGAAGCAGTACAGGTTTTGACAATTATGCCAATAAACTCTCCTATTCTGAGCGCCACTCTTCATACGTGTCCATCAAATTGGCACTCCCTCTGCCAACACTAGATAAAACGGGTTCAACAACCCAGGGCCAGGTCCCCCTCTGACAATTTACCTTTGGGACGGAAAAAAAAAAAAAGGTGTAGATTTGGGAGTTTGCTGGGAAGAAAAATCACATTTTGCTCTGAGTACTTTTTCTCCATGACTGTTAAAAACTACGCACGAGGTCTTGCGCTCAAACTTTAGGCCTCCCAACATCGTATTAGTGAAGAGGAATCCTGACTCATTCATCTCTCCTGTTCGTGTTCGATTCTCACCACTCCTCTTCTCTCTGATTTTTCTCCGGCAGATTCATTGCTTTGGTCCTGTTTTCATCATGGCAAAGCGGTGTCTATTTGTGCACAGAACGGCCTCCCTCCACGCTGGTGTAACAGTGTTCCAGGCGGCATAGTTTCTGATTCAGGGTTTGGTACCCAACCGTGACAACTTTGTATGTAGCGTCAGGTTTCTGATAAAAATTCTCATCCCCAATGATGCATTCAACGTAGACGCAGGCACGTGGCACGGGAATATCAACGAACTCTCGTTTATAAGGATTTCCGACTCTGCTAGAGGTTTTGTTCCGGGGATCCAGTCCAACGACCAACATTAGTCCTGCCCTAGATTAATGCCATAGATGCCATTTTGGGATCTTTACTACACAGAACCAGCCGTGGCTACGTCTTGTTGAGAGGCGTCTCAGCCCATTTTCTTAGGAAGTAGTTAGAAGAAAGAAAGTCATTCCAATGCTTGGAGATGATGCGATAACGATACACAAACTCCACAGGCAGCCGAGCTAATATCTCTGTTTAATAGAAGCATCTACTTTGAGGCGCGCAGAAGTGGAGAGAGCACACGACACACAATATGCGGTGAAGTTTTTATGACATTGGTAGTAGTTATCGTCAATGGTATATGAATGGCGCTGTTGATTGAATAATATAACACATTGAATGCAGTTGAATGCTTGATAAATTGGTACTGTGGGAAAATCGATGTATATCAAGATCGACTAAAGCATTTTCTGCAGTGGTGTTGAATTTGTAATGATGCCTTCGATAATGTGCACTTTGTATGTAATGTCTGGTGAGGATATTTAGCGCAGTGGAATTTTTTCGTTGGGATCAATATATATATATATATATATATATATATATATATACCACGCTGTTAGGCTACCATAGTGGTCTGGATTGTTGCTAATGCTGCGCGGCTTCATTTTTTCCCTGTTGGGGTTTTTGTCTCTGTAAGAATCACGGGCATACAATATACATAAACCAGCATGCAACTCAGCCATGAGCCCCTATCTGCTTGCATTTAAGAGTCCAGCCTTATTTCTCATAGTGATATATAAATTTGACATAGTCCGAACATTTGGCGATATTTTATATCAATTCTGGGCTCTCAGGTCCTGGGTGTTCTTCTGTGGGATATGGAGCAACGCAGGAAATAGGACCTTTCCTTGTGGACCCTGGTGTCAGAGCAGATACCTCAAAGGTTCCATGGTAAAATAATGGCAGTCAATGGATAATTAGTACGGCGGGTTTTTTTTTGGGTCAGAGTTCTGTTGCAGTGGGTTGCCCGCCCTTTTCAACGTAGAATAGATTAGCTGTCAAAATTATTCACCTGCACATTTATAAGGATATTGTTGTGTACTGTTGATGGGTTGCATATGATATGCAGCGTTCCCAGGATTTGAAGAATCAAAGAAGCTAATGTAGATGATAATGTGCAAGTGGAAAGGACTTTTTCATTTATACCGAGTTGTGGTTTAGTAGTGGTTCAGTTACAAGTATTTTGATTTTTGGTAAATCGGCTTGAAACATGCAGCTTACTAAGCAAAACAATATTTTCTTGTTAATACTTGACAGGCCCGAGGAATTAGTGTTTTGATCATGTAAAGACTTTTTCAAAAAGATTTGCTAGATTCATCTTGAGTTTTGCACTTTGTTCTAATGTCAAGACTCGTGTGATTTAAAGTTATGTGCACTCATGGTGAGAGACGCTGTTTGTGTGGCTGTATATTCTTCTCACTCGCTGATACTGAAGTGTTGATATACGTTGAAAAGTGAACGAGTATTTGAAGGATCCAAGCAAGTTTGCAGTTGTTGCTGCTCTAGTGTAGCACTATATTTAAAACTCATTATAGTGCATTGATTCCTTGATTCCATTGCTGCATAAAGATTTTGGTGAACTGATTGTAATCTTTTATATTGCACACCGATCATTTGCTGACATTTATAAAGGATATTGCTGTGTACTGTGAGTAGATATTACTTTTCTGCATTGAGTAGTAGTTGTGATCAGTTTTTTAAGGTGTAAATCAGACATTGAAGAAAAAATGGCCAGAACCAGTGAAGTATTACAGCTCCTTAAAACTCTGATATTATCTACTATTGATGACACATTACAAATCAGCAAAGGATCTCTCTTAGAAATTCAGACATGCCTACAAAATGCACAGGAAAAGATCGATTTTTTGCAGCTTGAATCACAGCTATAGCAAGAAGAGCTACATCAAAATAGACACCATTCTGAGCCTGTTTTTGTTCAGAACATTGAGACAACCACCCATCAGCAGCATGTTAATAATGTTACAGTTCATTCAAATAAAGCAACAGTTGTATATGCAGATGTAGAAACTCAGTCTGCACTTCCCAAGCCCATCATCAGACCTTAGGAACAACTTGTCCACAACAAGCACAAAACTGGTCTTGGATATGACAAGGACTTGTCCTTTCATATTCCAGACTATGCCAAGCCCATTCAGTTTCAGAGTGCTGGATTCATTCATGACAGTTCACTTGCTCCTCATGACAGTTCACCTCCAGCTGTTCCAGATTCTGCCCCTCTTCCACAGCAACAACAACAACAACAAAAACAACAGATCGTGAAATGCCAACACTGTGATCGAGTTGGCCATTTGAAAGATCACTGTTTTGATCTTCATCCATGTAAGCACTGTCATAAAACCAGCCATTCTTCACACAGATGCTTCAAAAACAAACGTCCTGCAAGAACAAAGATTCATCTTGGATGGATCGCTTCTTGGCAATGGGCATCAACAGCCAAGAAGATATTCCAAACACATGTCAGAACTTGTTCCAGAATATTGAACAGTCTTGCAGTTGAGTTTTCTCCATCTTCTCACCTTGTATCTGACAGGGGGGGAAAATGATGGTCATCTACAAGCTTCAAAGTCACATCAAGCGAGCCTGAGCCACAACCTGCCACACCAGTTTCAGAGTTGTAGCCAGTGACAAAGATGCCCCTGAACATGCCTTCAGTTGGCAATTTGGGACACTTCCTCTAGCAGAAGACATCAGCTTCTTGCCAGTTTTGGAAGAGTTCCAGGAACACAATTGAGAACACTTCCTCTAGCAGAAGACACCAGCTTCTTGCCAATTTTGGAAGAGTTCCAGGAATTGCATTAAGCATTCCAGAGTTGTTGGTCATCCTTAAACCATCACAGGTTGAGACTTCCCTTTTTAGGTTGAAGTTTTACCTTTTATGTGGGGTGAGACCTCCCTTTTTGTGGTTGAAGGTTTCCCTCTTTAAAACAATAGGATCACTTCCTCTAGCAGAAAACTTCAGTTTCTTGGCAGTTTTGGAAGAGTTCCGGGAACTGCACTAAGCGTTCCAGTGTTGGTGGTCATCCTTAAACCACTGCCCTTTATACCAACATTTCATAGAGCACATTCAGCCTAGTGTTGCCATGCATTTTTTGCACATTTTGTATTACAGCTCTCTTCTTGGACTCATACATAACCCTTCAGATTAAGGGGGGGAATGTTGGACACCTAATCCTCAATGGGTTAGTGTGGAAGTCGAATGGACAAAAGCAGTCCAAGAGACCTTGGGATGTGAATCCCAATGGTCACATAATGTACTATAAATGTATATCTCATGTTAATAAAAAAATGTACTCACATGATTTATCTTTCCTATTCTATGTTTCCCATGTGTGTTTAACTGTAAGGATCCCGCCACATGGATATTACAGATGGAGCAGTTCTTCGATCTCAATAATGTGCAAAACACACAAAAGGTACGTATGGAAACTTTATATTTGGAACCAAATCAGTTTGTATGGTATCAATGGCTTTGCTCTCATAAAAAATTTATCACTTGGGCAATTTTTACGGAAGAATTGATAGCACATTATGAGGATACAAAAAGCAACACTTTTTTTAGCCAATTGATAAGTCTCAAACAAAAGGGTTCAATAATGGAGCACATTGAGGAGTTCCAAAAATGAACATAAGGGTAAAAGATATTCCAGAGGAGCATAGGATTGATGTGTTCATAGGGTCTTTAAAGGATAATATCCAACATGATGTTCGCCTTTGGGAACCTGATTCATTAGAGAAGGCATTCAGGTTAGCAAGAAAAATGGAAAGCAAAATTATGGCAACCAGGAAGCATACCACTCACAACTATAAAGACGGAAGTGCAGTTGCCCCTAGTCTTCCACAACCTATAAGGTTGACACCACAACAATTGGAAGAAAAAAGAGCAAAAGGGCTTTGTTACAGTTGTGATAGCAAATACACTAAAGGTCATAAGTGTGCTGAGAAGAAATTATTCTACATAGATTGTGAAGAGGAAGAAGAAAAGGAGCAAGAAAGGTCAAAAGAAGAGGATATACTCCAGGAACAAAGCCTAGATGAAGAACAAATAAATCCGACCATATCTTGTAATGCATTGGCGGGAATTACCACTCCTCAAACCATCAAGATAGAAGGACAAATCAAGAAGAAAAAGGTAATAGTGTTGATTGATTCAGGAAGCACCCACAATTTTATTCATTGTAGGGTAGCAAAAGAATTGAATTGCTTCCTATATCCAGCACCAGAGTGTCAAGTGATGATTGCAAATGGAGGAACAATAAATTGCTCTGGAAAGTGCCATAATATCAAGCTATCCATGGGAGAATATGTATTGACTAGCCCAATGCTTTCCATTCCAATGGGAGGTGCTGATGTTGTACTAGGAGTCCAATGGCTACAATCCTTGGGTACAATAGCTTTTAATTTTCAAGAACTTTTCATCAAATTTTCTACGGAAGGAAAGGAAGTTGAATTAAGGGGTATTGCAGGGAAACCAGGAAAGATAATCAGCTCTAATGGCATGACAAAGCTTCTAAAAAAGGAGCAAAGAGGTGTAATTGCACAATTATGTTCGCTAGATGTTTCCACATTAGAATCATCTATTTCTCCAGATCTCCAAAAAGTCCTGGACAATCATTCCAAGGTATTTGAGACTCCCAAAGGTCTCCCACCTATGCGTGATCATGATCATGCTATTCATCTGATTCCAGGAAGTGTTCCTCCAAACATCAGGCCGTACAGATATCCCTATGTCCAAAAAAGTGAAATTGAACGTATGGTTGCAGAAATGCTAGAGGCTGGTATAATTCAACCGAGTCAAAGTTCTTTCTCTGCTCCAGTAGTATTGGTGCACAAGAAGGATGGATCATGGCGCATGTGTCCGGATTATAGGGAGCTCAACAAGCTCACTATTAAAGATAAGTTCCCCATTCCTGTCATTGATGAATTACTGGATGAATTGCATGGATCAATTTACTTCACCAAGTTGGATCTTCGTTCGAGATATCATCAAATCAGAATGAAGATTGAAGACATTCCGAAAACGGCATTTAGAACTCATGAGGGTCATTATGAATTTTTGGTCATGCCTTTTGGCCTTACCAATGCACCTTCAACATTTCAAGGTTTGATGAATTCAATTTTCAAACCATTCCTTAGAAAATTTGTGTTAGTATTTTTTGATGATATACTTATCTACAGCAAGTCTTGGAAGGATCATGTTGAACATGTTGACAGGGTGCTACAACTATTGGAGGAGAAACAATTATATGCAAAAAGATCCAAATGTTTCTTTGGAGTCCAGGAGGTGGAATATTTGGGTCATATTGTATCTCATGAAGGAGTTAAGGTAGACCCTAGCAAAATTAAAGCCATTAAGGAATGGAAAATCCCCACATCCATAAAGCATCTGCGAGGATTTCTTGGGTTGACAGGGTATTATCGCAAGTTTGTTAAGAATTATGGGAGAATAGCAGCACCTCTAACAACATTATTGAAGAAAGATGCATTTTCATGGACTCCGGAAGCAACAAAGGCCTTTAAACATCTTAAAGAGGCAATGTGCCAAGCACCGGTCTTAGCTACACCGGACTTCACAAAAACCTTTATTGTGGAATGTGATGCTTCAGGAAATGGAATTGGTGTTGTTCTAATGCAAGATGAAAGACCCATTGCTTTTGAAAGTCGTCCAATCAAGGGAAAGTTTTTAAGCAAAACTATTTATGAGAAGGAAATGTTGGCAATACTCCATGCACTTAAGAAATGGCGACCCTACCTAATGGGAAGACACTTCAAGGTAAAAACGGATCATGATAGCCTTAAATACTTTTTAGAACAAAGATTATCCTCTGAAGAGCAACAAAAGTGGGTCACAAAGATGTTGGGTTATGACTTTGAAATCATCTACAAAAAAGGGAAGCAAAATGTGGTGGCAGATGCACTCTCAAGAAAGGATGAGGATGTGGAAGCATTGTTGTGCGCCATTTCTATTATCCAACCAGATTGGATAAATGAAGCAAGGGAGGAATGGAAGAATGACGAAGAAGTGTGGGCACTTATTCGAAAGCTACAACAAGATTCCAGTACGTCTGATACATTTAGCTGGCAAAATGATTCGTTATGGTACAAAGATCGCTTATACCTCTGTAAGAATTCCCAGCTAAAACAAAAGATTCTTATGGAATTGCACACTTCTCCCTTAGGAGGGCACTCAGGATTTTTAAAAACTTACCACAGGGTTAAGAAGGAATTTTTTTGGGATGGCCTTAAATCAGATATTCAAAAGTTTGTGGCAGAATGTTTGGTTTGCCAACAAAATAAAGTTGAAACAATTAAGACACCGGGTCTATTACAACCTTTATCCATTCCAAGCCAACGTTGGGAGGAGGTTTCAATGGATTTTATCACAGGTTTACCCAAGTCTGAGGGAAAGAGTGTCATCATGGTGGTAGTTGACAGACTTACCAAGTATGCACACTTTTGTGCATTATCACATCCATTTAAAGCCAGTACAGTTTCTACTGCATTTATGGAAACAATTCAAAAGCTACATGGAAACCCAAAGATTATTGTAAGTGACAGAGATCCCATTTTCACTGGAAATTTTTGGACAGAATTATTTTCTTGTCTTGGTACTCAGTTAGCTCATAGCTCATCTTATCATCCTCAATCTGATGGGCAAACTGAGATAGTAAACAAATGTTTGGAAGGATATCTTCGTTGCTTTGTATCTGATAAACAGACACAATGGGTCAAATGGTTGCCTCTGGCTGAATGGTGGTATAACACTTCCTTCCATACAGCAACAAAAATGACCCCATTTATGGCACTTTATGGGTATCAACCACCATCCATCACATCATATTTAAGAGAAAATTCTAAGGTTCAGGCAGTGGAACATCACATCGAACATCAACAACAAGTCCTCCAACTCTTAAAGGATAACCTCGTGTTGGCACAGAATAGAATGAAACAACAGGCAGATCAACATCGCAGTGAAAGAAGTTTTGATGTAGGTGATTGGGTATTCCTACGGCTACAACCATATAAGCAAATGTCCCTCAAGCAAGCTAAGAAGGATAATAAATTATCACCAAAGTATTATGGTCCGTACAAGGTGTTGCAAAAGATTGGTACTATGGCATACAAATTGGAGCTTTCTGCAGCTTCTTGATTGCACCCAGTTTTCCATGTTTCATGTTTAAAGAAGGTTATAGGCGACAAGCTCCCAGTTCAAACAATATTGCCAGAACTTGACGAGGAAGGAAAAATTATATTGGAACCGGAAGCAGTTATAGAAATAAGAACTCGACAGCTACGAAATCGATCAATTTCAGAGTATCTTATCAAGTGGAAGAACTTATCCACTGAAGATTCCACATGGGAGGATGAGAATTTTATGCAGAAGTATCCAGAACTACTCAAGCGTTGAGGACAACACTTTTTTGAAGGAGAGGGGCATGTTGGGTCCCTATAATACTAGTGATTACCCCATTACTATTGTAGTTATACCCCTTATTTATATTGTTGTGCCCCTATTGCCCCCATATTGTTATTAATGTGCCCCATAGAATCCCTCTATTGTTATTTTTGTGGCTTTATATTATTATTGTTAGGTCGGCTGGATTATATTGTGACTCCTTAGACTCCTATATATAGAAAGGAGGTTTTGTCATTTGAATCGTCGAAGAATTGTTCATTTATGTAATGTAAAGGAGGTTGTCCCCTCGAAGAGGCTGAATTCTAAGGCGTTGATCTATCTTTTCTATCTTTTCTTGAGCTGGTTTCATAACACTTATTCTTATATAAATATTTGAATAACGTTAAATGTTTTTAGCCTTAGTTTGTTTGTATTTTCACTTGTTTTTTCTTTCCACATAAAGGAAGTCTAATAATTTCTCTTTCACACACACTCATTAAGAGTACAAATATTAAAAAACAAGTTCCCCTAATGTGATAGGAAAAAATTATAATAAATATCAATATTTATGATTAGGTAGTTTTTATATTCAAAAAAGCAAATAAGTGATGCAAATCAACATAATCCTTGTCATGTAAGTTAGAAAATACATAATGAATAGTCAAAATTGATATGATTAAGTAGACAAATAACCAATATGTTTTGTCAAAAGATGACTAAAACAAGAAAATCAGTATTTACTCATAAAGCCTACAAAGAAAGATTGAACCATCTATCCTCTAAACAAAAGGAGATTTAAATTTTCTAAGAGAAAGCTCATGTGAACAATTATGAATTGTAAATTAGGTATTCATACCATCACATGTATATTAGATATTGATATTGTGCAATTGGTAAGGGGTAATATGTGTGTGTGTAATGTTGTCAAAAAATCTTCACGATGTAACACCCTTGATGTCTTAATGCTTGATTAAGGATATAGAGTATCAAAATTTCTTATTCTTCATGAGCTTAATAATCAACTCCGATACCACTCTGTAACATGGTCATGTATTAGACTAAGGATACACAGTATTAAATTTTCTTCTTCTTCATAAGCTTAACAATTAGCTCTGATACCACTCTATAACACCCTCTCACCCCCTTGGTTTGTCTTGGCTATGGGAGGTGTTACCTATTTGTTTTAACCCAAACTTCAAGGTTTGTTATGAAGGTGGGGTCATAAGAACTCCTTTTCTCAAAGTTTACCAAATTAAATTACGATACCACCATCAAGTTAAACTCGTCAAAAGCTTTCCAACATTATAAATTTTATTTTGAATTGATTCTTGGATCGTAAGTTGTGTTCATTAGAAATTTTTCAATAAGAAGGATCCATGTCGATCTACGGATGTCAATGTGGGCCCACATGGCATTTCCCTAGCTCATGTGGCACTACTGTTGCCACTTACCCATCCACTAGATCATCATCCTATTGTGTCTTGCGTTGGGGTATGAAACCACCCCGATCAAACAATCGGAAAGGGGGGGGGTTGCAATTGATCTTAGTTATTTATCGGTGAAGGGCGATCGATGATCAGGCATTATTCTTAATCGTCCAACCCCCCACTCATTATACATTAACTATAAGGGGGGTGCTTCAATTGATCTTGACCGCCAATATTAGTCAGGCAGGTATTTCACCCAAATAACTTACATGGGGTTTAACATCCACCCCAAGGGAAAAAAACGTGATACTACTCTCCATATTTGTGGGCCAATAAAAGAAATTTCGCCCCTACAAAGAAGAGCTCCAACCTACTTCAACTGTGGGATGAAACCACTAAATTCCCAGTAGGGTCCACCCCCAAGCCACGTCACCTAATTCCATGTAACCACAAGGGTGTCAGTGTTCTCCACCTGGCCTTAGTAGCATGACTATGTCATCGTTGTGGGGGCCTCACCGAAGTGGCCACTCCTTGACGTGCCTACCCACTGCAATTTAACAGGTTACAAAACCTTTTGGTATGCATTGAGCGGTAAATGGTGGTAAGGTTCCATAGTGAAACCACGACCGGACTAGTTGATCTATTGTTAACGCCCCCATAAGTTTTAACAACATGTCACCAAGCTCGGTGGTGGACGGCCTTGTCAGCTTACAGATTCAACAAAGATATCTCTTTTTGTTGAAAATAGCGACAAGAAATGTTAAAAATATCATCTATAAATTCTAATTTAACTTGTCCTTGAATCTAATTAGGAATTAAATCAAAATTTTATTCTCATAGCAACTTGTAATAGTTAATCTAACTTAGTTGGCTCAGGAAATTCGAGTTGGATGTCTATCTAGAGTCATGTAGAGTGATCCCTAAATTTTAGGAGCCCGGGTTGAGTTTTTTTGAGTTGTAATTAGATAGCTCAGTCTAACTGAGTTATAATAGTTAAACTAGTTCCAATTGTTGGAGGAACTAGTACGAATCTAGTAGTGGGGTAGTGCACCAATGCATCCTCAGTGCCACATGAGTTAACTAAAGATTCACTCATAAATAACTCATGCGTGTCAATTCAGAGGAAGACCCAGTCGAGAGTAGAGTTCAATGACAATGTATTATCAGTTGTATAATTTTATGAATTGTACATGTGGTGCATGCAGTGGGAAGAATGCTTAAAATAAATCATTCCTTAATTGGAGAACTCACTAATTTTAACCATTCGAATTTCCTTTAAAAGGAGGAATGAAGGCACAAGTTTAATCATTATTTTGGTGAGCACGAGTCGGTGAGACCAAGCATAGGAAGCACACGTTTGTGCGTGGAGCTTGTGAGTGTAAGGAAATAGGGGCTTGGCAGGTAGCAGAATTGGCGAAGTGTTGGATTGAGGTGGCTTGTGAAGCAGAGAGATAGATTGTACTAGTGCAAGAATTGTTTGGGTTGAACAAGCATTGTATTTTCTTCTCAAATATTTTGGTTAATGCAATATAGATAGTCGAGGTTTTTAGCAGTTGCTTTCCCCAAATAAATATTGTGTTAAGTGCGATTGATATTCTTAATTTTCTGCTTTTTTTTTTCATCGATCAATTTTAGTTTCCACTAAGAGTAGAGTAGATTCTTGTCTTATGTTTTAGTATATCACATAAGTTGTTGAATCTACGAGTAAAATTCTACACTTTCATGACAATTATAGTTCCATCTATTGCCACTGGCGTATTATGAAAGTAATAATGGTGGTAAAGCGTCGACAAGTGGTGAAGTGTTCCCATCAACTAACAAACCAATATATTGGATCTTTCACAATAATTGACATTTTTAGGGCCGGATAGCATCGATGGTTGTGGGAAAAAAAAAGAAAGCATCAACAGTTGTAGGGTCGAATAGGCCTTAGCGCCTATTGTATTAAGTTGAGTTTTTAGATCCGAATCATTTGGTTTGATGTTAGGTTAAGCCCCTATTGCTAAGGGTTAAATGAATTTGGAGATTTTGAATATTTTATTGTTGTTGCATTAGATATTTGGGAAGCACTAATGGCACCGTATAAAATTGAACATGATCTAAATTGAATCCATGAAAAGTTATCAAAGTACCATGACTGTATCAAATCAGGACATACCTTAGAAATTTATGAACAAAGAATGATCAGGAAGACCTCTGGACAGTGGCAGTTTGCAGCCAGCAAGGAACGATGAGGACCTTGGTCAAAGCACGCTAACCGAGGCCCGTGGAGACCACGCAGGAGACAAAACTGACAGTTGGGAAGCCTGGATCGGGAAACGGAGGCCATTTCTGATGCATAATTAGCATGCAAAACCCCTCGAGAAGGAAAGGCCCCGAGCACTCATTTGCATGGGAATCCGGGAAATCGTGGGGAAAGCGCTAAGGCGAAAGGCGGGTCCCGTGCTCCAAAACCGGCAGTATATCGGGGGCATCCTTGGGCGGTAAGGGGATTTGGCTGAAAATGAGCGATTCCATTCAGCGCACGACACGCGTCCAGTGGATGAGAGAGAAAACCGCCTCTCATCGCGCGCTAACGGTCGAGCAAGTCAACTGCGCGAAATGAGCGAACACTGTAGGATCTGGGGGCTCCATATCTAACGGTGGAGATTGCGCCTGATGGAGAAATTGGATTTGACAAGGGAATTAAGTCGTGGCATGTAAAATTCTGAAGTCTGATTTGACCACTGAGTTGGCGGATGAGTCATTCCACAGTGTAACTAAATTACCAAACCGTCGAGGAAGAGCTGGCACAGTTTGTGAGAGGACAAGTGGCCACTTCCTTGTGGACGATGGCAATGACGCAGAGGTAGGGAACTCCAAACGAACAGTAGTAGGCGAACCGAAGGGGCGGAAGAGGAATCGAACAATCAAGGACATATTGGCTTTAAGCCATGAACAGACAGAGAACAGAACACGAAGAGAGAAGAAGAGAACGAAGACAGAGAGAGCGAGAGCGAAGAAAAGACAGTGAAGCAAGAAGCAGAAAACAGAGAGCCGAGCTGACCTAAGGCAGCATCGAGCAGATAGAACCAAGCTTGAGAGGTTCAAGCCATCCCTGTGAGGATATCTGTCGGGAATTGAGCACCATTGGACTCATCCCATTAAAGACTAGAGAGGTCGAGACTTGGTAAGGAAAGAGTCTGTGCACTCTAGTGGCTTGGGGAATCCAAGAACCACCCTACTAAGCATCCTCTGTTTCAGGAGACTCAAGTTGAGCTCCTCATTGTAAATCTCTGCTTTAAAGACATAATAAAAGAAGGCCACCACTGAAAGCTGGACCAGAGACGTAGCCCTGGAGAATAGGGTGAACTCCTTATTAAATCTGTTGTGTTCTTGCATTTGCTTACTGTGTTTCTCTTACTGTTTTCCATTCTTCCAGTGTCTGTGTATTTTGCAATCTGATCGATCCGTTGCCTAAAATAACATAGACACACACCAGCACATGAGTCTGTAATACCTTCATTCATTAATTAACTAACTGAGGTCACTCATGAGTGATTTTCAGATCAAGTGGTATCAGAGCTTTAGGCTATTAAGGTTAGACAAGCTTGTGTTGGTTTAGCTGTTGAATGCTAACTAGATCAAAGCTCAAATTAGGAGAAGGAGAGTTGGTCGAAACTAATCCTGAAATTGGGAGAGTCTATCCTTGGAAGACAATGTCAGAGGAAGGTTCTATGGGGCTAGACCCTCAATTCATAGATAGTTTCCTAGCCATAAAGTCCATGGTAGAAGAAATGTATAGGGACTTTAGAAAACATAAGGATGAAGATTCATCAGGCTCTAAGCAAGACAAAGGAGAAGATGAGTCACATTCCCATGACCACTCAAAAGGCAAAGGGAAAGAGGAAAGCTTTCTCACACCTCCTGATAGCCCTAAAAAGAAAACATCTTTGATCAAACTAGATGTTAAATTCGATTTACCTATATATGATGGAGAGTTGAATGCAGAAAAGTTGGACAATTGGATTAGACAAATTGATGTTTATTGCAGAATACAGAATATCGACTCAGACAAGAGCAAGATTCAGCTGGCAAGCCTACGCCTTGGAGGCATTGCCTTGGTTTGGTGGGAAGGCAGAACCCAAGCTGACATGAAAATACATGGTAAGACTATCTCTGTCTGGAGTGAATTTGTTTCTGCAATCAAAAAGCAGTTCTATCCATTGGCCTACATGTAGCAAGCCATGATGAGTTGGCAAACTCTTTGACAGTTGAAAGGGCAAAGTGTGCAAGGATACACTCACGAATTTAGAAATAGAGCATTGATTCTAGGAATCTCATTAGACTCACCTAAGACTCTATTGAAGTACATTGGTGGTCTACACAGCTACATGAGGCACACTATCTCATGTTTAATCCCACTAGTATAGATGAGGTATCTGTACAAGCTACTCATTTAGAAGCTAGAGGAAAGAATGGAAATCCAGAAGTTGGGGGATCATCCCAACCCACTGCAAGCAAGAATAAGGAGAAAAGAAAGCAGAAACAAAAAGCAAGGAAGACTAACACTGCACAGAAAAGCAAGACTTCATGCATTCACTGTAAAAAGGATGTGCATGATGATGAGCATTGTTGGATTCTGCATCCAAAGCTGAGACCTAAGAAGTTCGAGGGAAATAAGAAGAAGACTGTTGCAGCTATTCATAAAGATTTGGGGTCAGACTTGGGAGATGAAACAACCATTGCAGCCACAAGTATAAGAGGTAAGAATTCTAAAGCATCTACTAGTAATTCTGCACAATCTATTATTCATGAAGAAAATGAGAGAAAAAGGCATGAGCTTTTCCATATCGAGTTATTTCCAAACATCAAAATATTGATATTTGTTTGATAGTGGCTCACAAGTAAATTTCATTTCTGAAGCAATTGTAAAGAAGTTGGGATTAATAACTACACCTCACAGGAAACCATACCCATTAGGATGGTTGAATGATAAAGCACAACTACAAGTGACTAGATAATGCAAACTCAAGTTTTCTTTTGGGTCAGCGTTTGTAGATGAGGTTGAGTTAGACATAATTCCTTTGGATATATGTGGAATTGTTTTAGGAAGTCCTTACTTGTATGAGAGAAAAGCTATTTTCTATAGAGCTGAGAACAAGTATTTACTTGTTAAAGATTGAATCGAATACTTTGGAAGAGCTCATAAGCCCAAGAATAATTATACTCTCATAAACTCAGGGCAGATGAAACGAATGATAAATTCATGCAAACAATTCTTACTGATGGTTGTAAAGGAAAAGAAACCTGATAAAACCAATGTATTTGAAGGTTGTAATGCTAAACAACAAGCTGATTTAGAAAATGTTGTTTCAGAGTATGATATCTTGTTTCAAGAACCTAAAGGTCTGCCACCCAAAAAGGAAATAGTACATGATATTATTTTGTAGCAAGATGCTCCATTGCCTAACATTGGAATGTACAGGTTGTCTGCTTTAGAGAATGCTGAAATCAAGAAGCAGGTGTAGGAGTTGCTCGAGAAAGGGTTCATCAGACCTAGCACATCACCATATTGGTCACCAATCGTTTTGGTGAGAAAGTGGAGAATGTGCATTGGTTACCGAGCACTGAATAAGATAACAATCAAAAATCATTATCCCCTTCCTTGCATAGATGATCTTTTAGATCAATTAAAAGAAGTTGTTTACTTCTGCAAGCTAGACTTGCACAGTGGATACCATCAGGTCAGAGTTGTAGAACAAGATGCATGGAAGACTGCTTTCAAAACAAAGCAGGGATTGTATGAGTGGCTGGTTATGCCTTTTGGCTTAACTAATGCTCCTGCTATTTTCATGAGATTAATGAATGATGTACTCAGACCTTTTCTTGATGATTTTATTATTGTGTATCTGGATGACATTCTGATTTTTAGAAAAATGTGGGAAGAACACTTAAAGCATGTTAAGCAGACACTAGATGTTTTGAAAAGAGAAAAACTTCATGTTAAACTCTCAAAATGTGAATTTGGCAAAACATCTCTGAATTATTTGGGTCATATAGTAGGGGGTGGTGAATTGAAGATAGATCCCTCTAAGGTGGCAATCATTGTAAACTGGCCTAAACCCAAATCTGCTACAGAAGTTAGAAGCTTCTTAGGAGCAACACAATATTGGAGGAAGTTCATTTCTAACTTTTCCTTAATTGCAACTCCCTTACATGCTTTAACAGGATTGAACAAGGTGTTTTAGTGGGGAGGCAAACAGCAGAAAGCCTTCGACACCTTGAAAGAAAAGATTAGTACAACACCTGTACTAGCACTGCCTGATCTTCAAAAACCATTTGAGATCCAAACAGATGCCAGTGACTATGCCATGGGAGCAGTGTTGACACAGCACGGTAAACCCATATGTTATCATTCTGAGACTCTTAATCCTGTAGTAGTTAACTATCCTACATATGATAAAGAATTGTATGCATTAGTTCAGAGTGTAAAAAAGTGGAAACATTACTTAATGGGCAAAGAGACAGTAATACATACTGATCATCAACCACTCCAATATCTACACTCCCAAACTAAGTTGCAGCAATCAAGGCACTATAGATGGATGGGTTTTCTACAATAGTTTCATTTAGTCATCAGATATAAAAAGGGCATACACAATAAAGTTGCAGACATGTTATCTAGATCCATTATAAATGCACCTACTATACTTAAACATAATTATGTGTTACATGAGAGTTACATTGAACAATATGCTCAAGATGTAGACTTTAAAGATGTATATGCAACTTTAAGTCAAGGTAAACGAGTAGAAGAATTGGATTATCATGTAAAGGACCGACTCTTATATCATTGTGGGAAGTTATGCATTCCACAAACTGAAAGAGTAAAGATAATTCGAGAAGCACACACTTCTCTAATATCAGGTCACTTTGGGGTAAGTAAAATAGTTGCACAGCTGCAAAGATTTTGTTATTGGCCAAAAATGAATGAGACAATTTCTAGATATGTAAGAGGGTGTACCATGTGTGCTAAAAGCAAGCCCAGCAATAGAAAACTAGGCTTGTACACTCCATTACCAGTTCCTTCTCACCCTTGGGAAAGTGTTTCCATGGATTTTGTTGGAGGACTGCCTAAATCTAGGAAGGGTCATGATTATCTATATGTTGTTGTGGATAGGTTCAGCAAAATGTGTATTTTGATACCTTGTAATAAACAGATTACAGCTGAACAAACTACAAAACTGTTCTTTGAACATGTATGGGTTCATTTTGGATTACCCACTTCCATTGTATCTGATCGAGATACCCGATTTGTGGGGAAGTTTTGGTCAAGTCTGTGGGAACTGATGGACACCAAACTAAAGAAAAGCACAACTTTTCATCCACAAATTGATGGCCAGACAAAAGTAGTTAACAGGACAGTGATCCAGTTACTCAGAGGATATTGCAGCAAGCATCCTAAGCTTTGGGATGAACATTTATGTTATGTGTAGCATGCTTACAACAGAGCAAAACATTCTTTTACACAAAGATCTCCTTTTGAGACCTGTTTTGGTTTCACATCAAGGTCTCCTTTGGATTTTGTCTTTGGTAAAGACATCACAGTTGAGGGACACAGTGATGTGGACAGGGCAACTAGGTTCATTGAACAAATCCAAGAGATCCACCAGGCAGTACAGGAACAGCTGGAAAAAAAGCCAAGCCAAATACAAGGCAAGGCATTACAAGCATCAGATGGAGCATAGTTTCCAAGTTGGTGACCAAGTCTGGCTGTATATCAGCATGGACAGGATGCAAGGTGAAGGTAAAAAGCTAAAGCCTAACAAGTATGGACCCTTCAAGATATTTGAGAAGATTGGTGAGAATGTTTTTCGCCTTGATCTACCAGCTTACATGCACATCTACTCAGTCGTAAATGCAGATTGCTTGAGATTGTTTGAACCTTCATGAATTGAGGATCGCGAAGAGCATAGTCAACTGCCTTCTATTGATGACCTGCTACCTGAATATCTCAATGAATTGCAGGAAGACATAGTTTTGGACAGGAAGGTGAGGACGACGCGTAGAAGAGATGTTGAGTACCTCAGAATTGGGCTCAAGGGTTCAAAGCCAAGCAGTGCAAAGTGGATAGAGATTGGATAAGTGAGACAATTGCACCCTCACTTAGTTGATGTTTGAAAACCAACTTTTGGTGGTCCAAAAGCTTTTCAATGGGAAGGTCGTGATCTGAATTAAATCCATGAAAAATTATCAAAGTACCATGACTGTATCAAATCAGGACAGACCTCAGAAATTTATGAACAAAGAGCGATCAGGAAGACCTTTGGACAATGGTAGTTTGCAGCCAGCAAAGAACGACGAGGACCTCAATCAAAGCACGCTAACCGAGGCCCATGGAGACCGCGCAGGAGGCAAAACTTGCAGTTGGGAAGCCTGAATCAGGAAATGGAGGCCATTTTTGATGCGCATTGCTGGGAAAAACCCCTCGAGAGGGAAAGGCCCCGAGTGCTCGATCGCATGGGAAGCCAGGAAACTGTGGAGAAAGCTCTAAGGCGAAAGGTGGGTCCCGCGTTCAAAAACCGGCGGTATATCGGGGGCATACTTGGGCAGTAAGCGGATTTGGCTAAAAATGAGCGATTCCATTCAACGCACAACGCGTGTCCGGTAGATGAGAGAGAAAACTGCCTCTCATTGCACGCTAACGGTCGAGCAAGTCAACTGCGTGAAATGAGCGAACACTGTAGGATCTAGGGGCTCCAGATATTATGACGGAGATTGCGCCCGATGGAGAAACCGGATTTGACAGGGGAATTAAGCCGCGACATGTAAAATTATGAAGTCTGATTTGACCACTGAGTTGGCAAATGAGTCATTCCACAGTGTAACTAAATTACCGAATCATCGAGGAAGAGCTGGCACTGTTCGTGAGAGTACAAGTGGCCACTTCCTTGTGGATGATGGTGATGACGTAGAGGCAGTGAACTCCAAACGAACAGCAGCAGGCGAACCAAAGGGGCGGAAGAGGAATTGAACAGTCAAGGAAATATTGGCTTTAAGCCATGAATAGACGGAGAACAGAACATGAAGAGAGAAGAAGAGAATGAAGACAGAGAGAGCGAGAGTGAAGAAAAGAAAGTGAAGCAAGAAGCAGAAAAAAGAGAGTCAAGCTGACCTAAGGCAGCATCAAGCAGACAGAACCAGGCTTGAGAGGTTCAAGCCATCCCTATGAGGATATCTGGCGGGAATTAAGCACCATTGGTCTCATCCCATTAAAGACCAGAGTGGTCGAGACTTGGTAAGGAAAGAGTCTGTGCACTCTAGTGGTTTGGGGAATCCAAGAACCACCCTACTAAGCATCCTCTGTTTCAGGAGACTCAAGTTGAGCTCCTCATTGTAAATATTTTCTTTAAAGACACAATAAAAGAAGGCCACCACTGAAAGCTGGACCGAAGACGTAGCCCTGGAGAATAGGGTGAACTCCTTATTAAATCTGTTGTGTTCTTGCATTTGCTTACTGTGTTTCTCTTACTGTTTTCCATTCTTCCAATGTCTGTGTATTTTGAAATCTGATCGATCCATTGCCTAAAATAACATAGACACACACCAGCACGTGAGTCTGTAATACGTTCATTCATTAATTAACTAATTGAGGTCACTCACGAGTGATTTTCAGATCAGAACATCAGTCCATAGTCTTGATTTAATATAGGAATTGTGGGATTCCCCCACCAGGAAACAAGAAGATATATTGAATATTGGAAAATAGTTGGGATTTGGGCCACCATGCATGAAGAAAGTGGGGTGCATTGATATCACCCTTGAACAGGCTAAGATATTATTTATGAATCAAGATTGTCAAGTAAAGAAAAGAGAGCATGAACACATAGCTTACTACTTCCCTCATGAACATATCATTAACCATTGCATCCCATGGCTTTATTTCCAAAATAAATAGACAAGGCATTTGGTATTCACTAGTATGGAAGAAACCTTCATAATTCAAGCATTCAACACAACTATAGGCTCGGAAGGTAACTTGTCAATCCCAAGTTTTAACAGTGATATATAGAAAATAAATTATAAACCCTTTAAGGTGTCCTAAAAGCATGCATATGATAATGAACTACTTAGTTCAAGCATACAATCTATATTCATAAACACATAATACAGTTGATTAATTGTTAGCATAACAATGAGTTTCAAGCATTCCCTCATGAATATACATGATTAAACATTAATCATAAGCATAAAAAGGAATGTCATAGTATGAAATCCAACATGTATAAACAATTATACTTATCTGAATGAGTTAAATTAGTTAGCAAGTGAAGGAGGGACTTCAACTCTCCACCTGATCAGGTTCTCAAAAGTATGCTCAAAAATCAAAGTCTCGGAATCTTGATAAGCTTAGCTTCAAATCGAATAGCTCATCATTTTGAATCCAATTGTGTGAACGACACTCAAATCTGAGCTC
The DNA here is from genome assembly GCA_031772625.1 of Pinus tabuliformis. NCBI lineage: Eukaryota > Viridiplantae > Streptophyta > Pinopsida > Pinales > Pinaceae > Pinus > Pinus tabuliformis. The sequence goes on along the minus strand of CM062808.1, from coordinate 27,776,125 downwards.
GTAAGTAGAAGTTAGAGCAAGTCAAAATTCAGGTTTGACTTGCTCTTTTGATAGGATTGGATGATGTGGCAAGGTCCTTCAGCAAATCGAGAGGCACCAAGTGGCAAGCTGCCATTGGCCCCTGCATATCGCAAACAAAAATTACAAGTGGATCATGTTAAAAAAATCGGCCCCAGAACAGCCAGAGTTGCGATTGCAATGGATCACAATTGTAGATTGGTGAAAGTCATGCTAGAAATCGGTCCCCAAACAGGGAGGGTTGCGATGTGATGGATCGGCTAGGTAGCGATGCGATGGATCAACGATCGCAATCGCAACCCACATAAGGCAGAGTCCCATAATTTATTACCACCGATTGCGATTTGCTATAAGTCCCGGATGCGATATATTTATCAGTTCAAATTTTATAATGTTGTCGAGTTCAATTTTTTTAGGATCGTGTCGGAAATGGGGCAATTTGTGGAGCGAATATTGGGAAAACTAGGAGAAGTCATAACTTCTTCATTTTTTCACCAAATTGGATACAAAAAGAGGCTAGATGGCCATTTTTTAGTATTATGAACTCATTGAGACTGGTTTCAAAGGCATTTGAGCATTGTAAACACCCTTTTGTTGTAATTCTGAGCATAATAGAGAGGCCCAAGCATTGGAAGTTGAACCAAGGAGATGTAGCCCAGGAGGGGTGAACTCCTCATCAAAACTCTTTGTTGTGTGTTGTATTTTGATGTTATCTGTTGTTATTTTACTATTGTTTAGCATATGTTTTATGTTAAATTATTTATAACATTTACGTAAGAAACTCTCGTGGGAATCAGTTAATTAAGCAAAAATGGTGAATCCTTAAGCACTTGATAAGAAAATGATAAGAATCTTGGGTTTTATTTGGAATGGAGAATTAACACATCATTACTAATATGCTCCATTTCAGATCAAGTAGGTATCGGAGCACTGGTTTTTGCTTAGGACATGATGAAGATGTATTCTTACCAAGCTTACAAAAAAAAAATTAGAATGGAGGTAACAGATGGCGAGTATGAAAGGGACATAAATCATAAATCTATCTTTATGTTACATATCCATTCAGCTTGATATACATTTATTTTGGAGGTTTATTCCCCTCCTTAATTTATTAGTAGATCACTCCATTCAATGATGGGCATTAACACACCCTGTGTCAGTACCTTCTCTAGATATTTTGATGAGGGTGCCTTCTCTTGCACTCTGATCACGCTTTCCTTTATCACTTGAGCATTCTCATCTATAAATTTTGCGTAGTTAGCCTTTTATGGCTCTCCACCTGACAACCACCACTAGCATTCCTCTTGCCTTCATCAAATTCTTCCATGGATGAGGAACACGTTGTGGTTGTCCCTGACTTTGTAGGTATGCTCCTACGTTACCTCAAGCTTGTCTTCAAGCTTCATTTCCTCCTCGTGTTTGCTCTAAAATACCTTAATACAACTTATGTTTTCCTCTCGATCGTAATGATAACTTGCGAACACACTCGATGTCGACATGGTGGTGGTTACTCTCGGAACTTTAGAGGCTAGTGAGCTTGGTTTGAGTATAATCGTCTGTGCGCCAATACTTGAACCACGACCCTCCTCAGATTTAGTCCAAAATTCAGGCAATAGAGGATGAAGTCCACCATGAGCATTAGTGCACTCTAGATGTTAAGGTCCTTGATGGTGCAGTTGTTTGGGTTCCTAATACCAAGAATACACGCATGCACCAAAACCACCACTTGCATAATGTAAATTTATATTAACATGTCAAGTTGTTTGGTAAAATGTTTGTTGATAGATGAGATGAAAAAGATAGTCTTCTACATAATGTGGAGCGTTGAAGGAGATGCCAATGGTCGTAGGAGGACACTTGGTTCGAGTGGAAATAGACTCACCTCCTAGCTCGAGAACCGTGTCGCATTACAAGGATGGAGGCCCACCTATATATTAGGATACCCCACTTTCCTCATGATTGACATGTTTTTATCTTTTGTTTGTCAACTCACTCTAATGCATTCTCTAACTATTATGGTACATGCTTGTATGGTTGGTTTTCTTACCTATGGAACAACCCCTTTTCTTTATAATCCTTCTATTTCAAACTCGTGTAGGATGGTGATAACTTTAAGTCTTGATTTTGTTAGACTACTGATTGGTTTACCTTTGTACGAAAAGCCAAATTTTGGATAACTTCTAACAATTTGTTATTTTATCTCTAGTCTGGTTTCCCTCGTGGCAGGCTAGAAACAACACATCAATGAAAAATTCAACTTACCAAAAAAATATCATTATATATTTTAAAAGGTATTTATCTAAAAGTGTACTACTTTATGTAATTTATAATATTTTTATATTTTTAAATTTTCTTATTCTTATTTAAATATTTGAATAACTTTAAATGTTTTTAGCCTCAATTTGTTTGTTTTGTCATTTGTTTTTTCTTTCCACATAAAGGAAGTCTAATAATTTCTCTCTCACACACACACACATTAAGAGTACAAATATTAAAAAACAAGTTCCCCAATGTGATAGGAAAAAATTATAATAAAATATCAATATTTATGATTAGGTACTTTTTATATTCAAAAAAGCAAACAAGTAATCAAAATCAACATAATCATTGTCGTGTAAGTTAGAAAATACATAATGAATAGCCAAAATTGATATGATTAAGTAGGCAAATAACCATTATTTTTTGTCAAAAGATGACTAAAACAAGAAAATCATTATTTACTCATAAATCCTACAATGAAAGATTGAACCATCTATCCTCTAAGCAAAAGGAGATTTAAATTTTCTAAGAGCAAGCTCATGTGAACAATTATGAATTGTAAATTAGGTATTCATACCATCACATGTATATTAGATATTGATATTGTGCAATTGGTAAGGGATAATATGTGTGTGTGTAATGTTGTCAAAAAATCCTCCCAATGTAACACCCTTGATGTCTTAATGCTTGATTAAGGATATAGAGTATCAAAATTTCTTATTCTTCATGAGCTTAATAATCAACTGCGATACCACTATGTAACATGGTCGATGTATTAGACTAAGGATACACAATATTAAATTTTCTTCTTCTTCACAAACTTAACAATTAGCTTTGATACCACTCTATAACACCCTCTCACACCCTTGGCTTGTCTTGGTTGTGGGAGATGATACCTGTTTGTTTTAACACAAACTTCAAGGTTTGTTATGAAGGTGGGGTCATAAGAACTTTTTTTCTCAAAGTCTACCTAATTAAATTATGATACCGCCATCAAGTTCAACTCGTCAAGAGCTTTCCAACATTATAAATTTTATTTTGATTTGATTCTTGGATCATAAGTTGTGTTTATTAGAAATTTTTTGATAAGAAGGATCCATGTCAATCTATAAATGTCAACATGGACCCCGATGGCATTTCCCTAGCTCATGTGGTACTATTTTTTCCACTTACCCATCCGCTAGATCATCATCCTATTGCGTCTTGCATCGGGATATGAAACCACCCCAATCAAATAGTTGGAAGCAGGGAGGGAGGGGGGGGGTTGGGTCGCGCAATTGATCTTAGTTATATATCGGTGATAGGCGTCGATGATCAGGAATTATTCTTAATCACCCCCCCACCCCACTCATTATACATTAACTATAAGGGGGTTGCTTCAATTGATCTTGACCGCCAATATTAGTCGGGCAGGGATTTTTCCCAAATAACTTACACGGGATTTAAAATCCACCCCAAGGGGAAAACGTGATACTACTCTCCTTATTTGTGGGCCAATAAGAGAAATTTCACCCCTACAAAGAAGAGCTCTAACCTACTTCAAGTGTGGGGTGAAACCATTGAATTCCTAGTAGGGTCCACCCCCAAGCCATGTCACCCAATTCCATGTAACCACAAGGGTGTTAGTGGTCTCCACCTGGCCTTAGTAGCATGATTATGTCATTGTTGTGGGGGGCTCGCCAAAGTGGCCACTCCTTGACGTGCCCACCCACTACAATTTAACATGTTACAAAACCTATTGGTAGGCATTGAGCGGTAAATGGTGGTAAGGTTCCATAGTGAAACCATGACCGGACTAGTTGATCTATTGTTAATGCCCCCACAAATTTTAACAACATGTCACCAAGCCCGGCGGTGGGTGGCCTTGTCAGCTAACGGAATCGACAAAGATAACTCTTTCTGTTGAAAATAGCAACAAGAAATGTTAAAAATATCATTTATAAATTCTAATTTAACTTGTCCTTGAATTAAATTAGGAATTAAATCAAAATTATATTCTCATAGCAACTTGTAATAGTTAACTAAGTTAATTTGACTTAGTTGGCTTAGGAAATTCGAGTTGGATGTCTATCTAGAGTCATGTAGAGTGATCCCTAAATTTTAGGGGCCCAGGTTGAGTTCTTTTGAGTTGTAATTAGATAGCTCAGTCTAACTGAGTTATAGTTAGTTAAACTAGTTCCAATTGTTGGAGGAACTAGTATGAGTCTCGTAGTGGGGTAGTGCACCAATGCATCCTCAGTGCCACATGAGTTAACTGAAGATTCACTCATAAATAACTCATGCATGTCAGTTCAAAGGAAGACTCAGTTGAGAGTAGATTTCAAGGACAATGTACTATCAATTGTATAATTTTATGAATTGTACAGGTGGTGCATGCAGTGGGAAGAAGGCCTATAATAAATCATTCCTTAATTAGAGAACTCACTAATTTTAACCATTTGAATTTCCTTTAAAAGGAGGAATGAAAGCACAATTTTAATCATTATTTTGGTGACCACGAGTTTTTGAGACCAAGAATAGGAAGCACAAGTTTGTGCATGGAGCTTGTGAGTGTAAGGAAGTAGGGGCTTGGCAGGTAGTAGAATTGGTGAAGTGTTGGCTTGAGTTGGCTTGAGTTGGATTGTGAAGCAAAGAGATAGATTGTACTAGTGCAAGAATTGTTCGAGTTGAACAAGCATTGTATTTTCTTCTTAGATCATCTGGTTAATACAATATAGATAGTCAGGTTTTTTAGCAGTTGCTTTCCCAGAGAAATATTGTGTTAAGTAAGATTGACATTCTTCCTTTTCTGCTTATTGTTTTCATCTATCAATTTTGGTTTCCTCTAAAGAGTAGAGTAGATTCTTGTCTTATGTTTTAGCATATCACATAAGTTGTTGAATCTACGAGTAAAATTCTACACTTTCATGACAACTATAGTTCCATTTATTGTCACTGGTGTATTGTGAAAGTAAAAAGGGTGGTAAAGCATCGACAAGTGGCGAAGTGGTCCTGTCAACTAATGGACCAATATACAGGATCTTTCACAACTATTGACATTTGTAGGGCCGGATAGCATCGATGGTTGTAGGAAAAACAAATAATCATCGACGATTGCAGGGTCGAATAGGCCTCAGCGCCTGCTGTATTAAGTTGAGTTTTTAGATCTGGATCATATGGTTTGATGTTGGGTTAAGTCCCTATTGCTAAGGGTTAAATGAAGTTGGAGATTTTGAGTTTTTTATTATGGTTGCATTAGATATTTGGGAAGCACTAATGGCACTATATAAAATTGAACATCAGTCCATAGTCTTGATTTAATATAGGAATTGTGGGATTCCCCCACCAGGAAACAAGAAGATATATTGAACATAGGAAAATAGTGGGGATTTGGGCCACCATGCACGAAGAAAGTGGGGTGCATTAATATCACTCTTGAATGGGCTAAGATATTATTTATGAATCAAGATTGTCAAGTAAAGAAAAAGAGAGCATGAACACATAGGTTACTACTGAGCATATCATTAACCATCGCATCCCACGGCTTTATTTCCAAAATAAATAGACAAGGCATTTGGTATTCACCAGTATGGAAGAAATCTTCATAATTCAAGCATTCAACACAACTATAGGGTCGTAAGGTAACTTGTCAATCCCAAGTTTTAACAGTGATATATAGAAAATAAATTATAAACCTTTAAGTTGCCCTATTTCATGCATATGATAATGAACTACTTAGTTCAAGCATATAATCTATATTCATAAACACATAATACAGTTGATTCATTGTTAGCATAACAATGAGTTTCAAGCATTCCCTCATGAATATACATGATTAATCATTAATCATAAGCATAAAAAGGAATGTAATAGTCTGAAATACAACATGTATAAACAATTATACTTATCTGAATGAGTTAAATTAGCTAGCAAGTGAAGGAAGGACTTCAACTCTCCACTTGATTAGGTGCTCAAAATTATGTTCAAAAATCAAAATGTTAGAATCTTGATAAGCTTAGCTTCAGATCGAATATCTCATCATTTTAAATCCAATGGTGCGAATGGCACTCAAATCCGAGCTTGTATGCAGAAGTTAGAGCAAGTCATAATTTAGGTTTGACTTGCTCACATGGCAGGATTGGATGATGTGGCAAGGTCCTTCAGCGAATTGAGAGGCGCCAAGTGGTAGGCTGCCATTGACACCTACACATCGCAAATAAAAAATTGCAAGTGGGCCGTGTTAAAAAAATTGGCCCCAAGATAGCCGGAGTTGCAATTGCGATGGATCACAATCACAGATTGGCGAAGGTCGCGTTAGAAATCGGCCCCCAAACAAGGGGGTTTGCGATGTGATGGATGGGTCGAGTAGAGACGCGATGGGTCGGTGATCGTAATCGCAACCCACAGATGGCAGAGTCCCACAGTTTATTACCATCGATTGTGATTTGCAATAATTCCTGGATGTGATATATTTATTGGTTCCATTTTATAATGTCGTCGGGTACGTTGATATCGCACAATCTCCACTTTGTTCACAAAACCATCTGCCGAGTTTTTACTTCAATTGTGATATGTGATAAAGACATTCAATGCAGACACATTATGGCCCACCGTGCAGCAAAATTTTTACCCAGTTAGCGGATTTTGGGGCTAATTTGTAGGATTGTTACACAGTGATTTGTCACCATTGGTCACCGTCCCTGTTACCCCTTTCCTGCACTTTGGAGGACTCATTCCGGGACTTGTGAGCAGTGACATAACTTGAAAACACTTGCATTATGTTCCCCTAAGTATGGACTTCATATGCCTTGAAGACATCTCCTGCAAAATATCCTTAAAAAGTCCCCTTTTTCCATTAGCGCGGATCCACAGTGTATCACCCGCGCCAACCAAGTTTGGAAAAGTTTGTTCACAAACGCACGCCCGAGAGTTTTTCCTTTCGACTCATGTGGCTTTTCAGGGATAATGTCAATCTCATGGATGTCGAGAATCATCATCCACAATAGCTTTTCGAGGATAATGCTTATCCCATGAATGTCTGGATTCATTGTATCTCTTCCTCCTCCTCCATCTATAAAAGCTTGTTCTGGTGCATTTGACAAGCTAGTTTTGAATACAGGGAGAATGATACTGTCAGAAGTCTGAGAGATTGTTGTTGAGTCTTCTTTGCATTCATATTCAAAGAGAGAGAGAAGCTTGTTCCTGATCCCGACAAGCTTTGCAAGACATGTGTAGCTGATCACCCAGCCAAAGGAGGATTTGACATCAGAACTTCGGTTGTATACTCCTTTGTTGATTATCAATAATAGATGACTATCATTATGGTTCCATTCTTGCTGTTCATTACAATGATGATTGAATTATATCTTTTCTGACCGATATATAATTGCATCTATTGGGTTTTATGCTTGTATTTGTATCGTTCTTTGCATGTGCAGGTGTCCATTCACGGAGATCGTGAGGATCGTGACCGGCCGGAGCAAAGGAATGGGAGCGTCAACTCTCCTACAACACTAGCGGTGGAATCCAAGTAGGTTCTCATAATCCACCTTTAATTTGCAATTAGGAACCTGCATGATAGTATTGTTTGATTGTTGCTAGACCCATTTTGGGCTAGTGGGATTGCCTCTGTCCGCAGAGGGGATTTACCTCTCCAACACTTTGGTGACTCCGCTAGGGAAGCTATTTGTTGTTTGACTCGTAAACTTTGGACGGAGCCTGAAGTACGGCTAGGTAGCCTTCGAAACACTATTTCTCTGCATTAGCGAAGTAGATCATCGCCACTTCAGGCAATCTCCGGTTTCGTTTACGAACCGAACAGCTTGGAGTTTATATTGCACTTTGGTTTTCTCTTGTTTGCTTGCTTAGATAAGCTTTCTGGGTTGGATTTTTAAGTTGTTTTTTGCTGCTTGGTCTGTCTGAATACTGTCGATCAGACCCTGGACTGCTTGATTTATTTTTAAGCCAGCAAACTTTATTAGTGTGGTTTTTTACCTGACAGTCGCGCGAGTGGGCGCAGGTTGCACGAAAGCAACTCGCACTAATCCCTTAATAGCGCGAGCTACAGACTGACAGTCGCGCCAGTCCTGTGAACTTTGCCAATTTGCTTGTTTGGAAGCCTTCTGAACTCGGATTTCTGTCTTTCCACATCTTTTTCAGCTACTGGAGTGTGTCAGACCTCTGTTTGATTGGTTTTTGACCTTCATCCTTCGGGTGTTTGCCTCTTTCCATCAATCTCATATCCCAGTCCTAGAGCATCTAGTGGCTTTGTACATCGAGCCTTCCGTGGGAATTTTTGGTTCTTTGATTGTCTTGTTGACTTCTTGGCTGTTTTTTTGCACTTGTCTAGTGGTTGTCAAAACTTTTTATTGTGTGCTTCGAGCAATCTACCTCTTGTTCGTTTGGATTTCGCTTGGCTTCGTTTGGGCTTAGATCACATAGCTCATTGAGGTCTTTGTGATTCTTCTTGGCTTGACAGATTGTCTTGGTGTTTCAGACTTGATTCTATTTTCATTGAGTGAAGTTTGTCTGTTTACTCTTTGTTATCATCTCTCAAAATTTGTTTAAGTGCATTATGCCATTTTAAAAAAAAACAAACGATCTTTTTGCATTGCATTAGTCAATGGAAGTTAGCATTCTTCACTATGATTAGCAATTAGTCACTTTTTAAAAAAAAAAAAAAAAAAAAAGTTTCGTTTATTGCCATTAGCTGCATTAGAATCTTTGTTGATTGTTTGATGATCATTTTGTTTGTTTGAAAGATCTCAACCCTTCTGTAGTTAGCATTCATCGAATGGAATAATATATTTTGGCATATAGCTTGCATTTAGGAAATTGTGAGATATCACATACGGTAGGACCTGAAAACTGAAACCTAATCAAAGATCAAATGTAAAATGAACTGAATGAATCTAAAAACGCATTGGAACTTAATGCATACATTCTAGGGGTCTAGGCTAGAGACGTGTTCCGGCGTCGTTAAACCTAGTCACTGTTGTTTCACATTATGGTTGGGTGATTCCTCCTTTTGTGACTCGATAGTGGTCTAGCACGGATTTGTGCTCCCACGTACCGTCGCATATATGTGGAGACCCCACTAGGTTATCATCCTTTATCCACAGGAAGCCGTGTCTGCCGCCTTACAAGCCGTAATGCACTGAACACAGCATTCGGGAAGATTGACTGCCGTACGGGAAGTCCTTGGTTTTCATCTGATTGCCAAGGTGTATAAGCAGTTTTACGGATTGTTTGGTAAACCTTTTGCCTAGTTCTCCAGAGTAGTCACTTTTGACCCTTTTCAGACTCCCTAAAAGAAAAGGTTCACCTGAGCATTTGTCACTTCGGGCTCACTAAATATTCGAAGGAGACTAGAGTCATCTTTTTGTCCTTTTCTCGACTCTTAAAACATGAAAAGGTCAAGTTCAGTTCCTTTGTCTTAAAATTTATTCGGCCACGATTCACATTTACCCGGTTAGATCTTGTTTGCGTTAGTTTGAGTAGGGTCCTGTCTCGTTAGATTCCCTAGGATTTTGTGAAGTTTTCATCCTGGCGGAATTACCAATTTCGTCTTCTTCCTTTGCCAAGATACCGGTTGTGAGTGAAACTCTTCCTGTTATTCCGAGTATACAACCGATTAATTCTCGTGCTCCAGGCGACGAGACTTACGGGTACACACCTCCTGACATCCTTAAGACAGACAACGGCTACACATATCTCTGATCATATCCATGAATGGAGACGGCGTAGACGTATGATCAAATTTTGGATTCCCGACTAACTTCTTACCGATTGGTTTACGACTTCGTTCGTTCCTCCAATAACTCGGGACATTGCCATGCGGGCGTGTGTCACTGAAGAGTAAGCTATCGCGCGCGCTCAGTACCTTGACTTTGTTTATTCTCAGTCTGGTACATTATATGATTATCTGCCTGATGCCCCAAGACCAGGAACATCCAAAGCCCCGCCAACACCAACTGTTGACGGTATTATTGGTTCTGTTAACTCGTCCTCGAAGAAAAATTCCGCGAACCTTGGGAAGCAAAAATTAAATGCTTTGAATGAACACACTTCTCAGGTAACACCCACTTCGAATATTACTTCCGAGGTCAATGTCGTCCAGTCCACCACGGCAGACAAAGCCTCGAAAGGAAAGAAGAAAGGAAAAGGGAAGAATAAGCCAGATCAACCTAAATAGGACTCCCCTAAACCTCCGCCCGAGGAAGGTGCCAAGCGCAAACCCAAGTATCCTTGTCTTATCTGTGATGAAGATCACTATACCAAAGACTGCCCTAGGCGGTCCAAAGTTAGTCGTTTGTTGAAAGGCGCTCCCGGGACTCCTGCGGTGCTCAAAGAACCCTTTCCCTCGCAACAAACTCAAATGGTGGTTGACCCCTCTCAACCTCCCTATTCCTTCGGTTCTCAAGTATTTATCGCTGGAACGATACCTGTCCACATCAGTACTCGAACAAAAGATTATCTGTCATCTGCCGGGAAAGAGCCTGAGGTCCCCTCTAGTGCTCCTTCGTTCAGTTCAGGCCCGCTCCACATCGAGAGACCTAGTACTGAGACGCCTATTCGACCCCCTCCAAAAGGAGTACTCTGGAAATCTTCTTACAACCCAAATGCTCGTGTTGCACAGCACTACAATATCGTTGAGGACTTAGCTCAGACTCCATCGGCTATGTCCGCTTTAGAAGTTCTCCAGAGCTGCCCTTCTCAGAGGAAGTCCTTGCTATCCGCTATCGGTGGCATAGACCCGGCCGACTCGGATTTGATTACTTTTGACTTGGAACGCCATACGCAGAGACTGCCTCCCCAAATCGCATTCCTCATACAGGTTATTATTAATTCCAAAACAATTCATCGTACAGTCATTGATGAAGGTGCTTCAACTTGCATCATGTCTGTTGCCTGTTGGAAAGCTATTGGATCTCCGACGCTGAGCCAGTCTCCCACAACCTTGGAAGCTTTTGATGGAAGAGCATCCCGTCCTTATGGTATACTCCAACGTTTTCCCATCTCTTTGGAAGGGAAGACGGTCGAGATGGAAGTTGAAGTTGTTGATGCTAATCTTACCTACAACCTCCTTCTCGGACGTAGCTGGATATACGCGATGCAAGCTATAGCTTCATCTTTGTTTCGTATCATCCGTTTCCCTCATCAAGGGAAGATTGTTACCGTAGACCAGCTGTCATTCTTCGCTTCCTCTTCTGAAGGCAACATCCCTTTTGTGGAGCATACCTCCAAATCATTTGAGAGTCTGGGAGCCGGGCTTTTCAAAGATCCCGCCCTCATGGGTGTTTTTCCGCTCCCACCTCCTAACTTCGCTTCCGTCAATATGATTACTACTTGTTCTGATCCGTGGATCCTCCCTCCCACCGATCAAGTAGATTCTTGGGGCGATCAGATGCCGTTGAGTCCTGCCGAGCTCAACTATGTCGAAATCATTGCTGCATCGGCTCCCTCTTCTGAACTTGCTCCTTCGAGCAAGGTTCTCGACTCGTTCGCTCCATCCTCATGGCTTGTAGATGAGACTTCTTCAGACCCTTTAAAAGAAACATTCCCTTCCGACGAAGCCATTATTGAGACTATGTCTCCCGAGGAACCTCCTTGGCATGATTCTCACCATCGTTCCTCGTTTCTCCCTGCCCATCAGGATATGCTTACTTGTCTCGAGCGGTTTGCTCCTTGTCTCCCATTTCAAACCCTTCAAACACCTATCCAAGTTTATCAAGTGTCCTCTGAAGGAAATATGGCGAACATTACGCAAACCCAGCCCATCGACATCTCTGTGAAACCAGGGATTGTTGAACATCTTCACATTGGAGTCACTTGTACTCCGGAGGAGATTCGACTCTATACCAATCTTTTTCGCGAATTTCGTGACGTCTTTGCATGGTCCTATGAAGAAATGCCCGGCATTGATCCTAGCATAGTGGTGCATGAGATAATCACGTACCCGGGTGCTAAGCCTGTTCGTCAACGTTTACGCCCTGTACACCCCCGCAAGGCTGCAACTATTAAGGCAGAAGTAGAGAAGCTTCTTAAAGCTGGTTTTATTTATCCTATCCCACTCACAGATTGGGTCTCCAATATTGTACCTGTGAATAAAAAACAGGGTACCATCCGTGTTTGTGTCGATTATCGTGATATTAATCGGGCCTGTCCTAAAGATAATTTCCCCACACCATTCATTGATCAAATTATTGACGAGTGTGCCGGAAGCGAAATGTACTCTTTTATGGACAGTGTTTCTGGATATAACCAAATCAATATTGCTCCCGCTGATCAACACAAGACCGCTTTTATCCGTCCATGGGGCACTTTTGCCTATAAGAAGCTCCCTTTCGGTCTCAAAAATGCCGGTGCTACCTTCCAATGTGCAATGTCCTATGCTTTTCATGACATTCGACACATTGTACAACCATACCTGGATGATCTCCCAGCTCATTCAGCCAAACGTCAGGACCACCCTACTCACCTTCGCGATATCTTTCTTCGCTGTCGAATTAGAATCAACCCTCACAAATGTGTCTTCTACGTTGAATCCGGCCGACTTCTCGGGTTTTTCGTCTCCCGAGAGGGCATCCATTTGGATCCCCTTAAAGTCGAGGCTATAGTAAATCTTCCTCCCCCTGCTTCTTTACAGCAATTGCAAAGCTTGCAGGGTAAAGCAAATTTTCTAAGACGATTCGTTCCAAACTATGCCGAGGTTGCTAAAGGTTTCACACGGTTGCTAAAGCGAGATGTCCCTTTTCATTGGGATACCATCGCTCAGGAATATTTTGAGCATCTCAAGGGTCTCCTTGTTTCTGCTCCGTTGCTCCGTCCTCCGAACTATCATCGCGACTACACTCTGTATTTGGCTGCCGTCGACACCACTATCGGCATGGTTCTCGTTCAAACTGACGATGATGACACTGAGCATGTTGTATATTATCTCAGCCGCAATCTTTTAGACACGGAAACTCGATATGCTTATGTCAAGAAGTTGGCTTTGGCCGTCGTTTGTGCTGTCCAACACTTCCGTCACTATATTCTGCTGCGCACTACCACCGTGGTTTCTGATTGCAACCCCATGACGTATATTTTGTCACGCCAGTTGCTGGGGGGCAAGTACTCAAAGTGGATTGTCATCCTCCAAGAGTTCGACTTGGAATTTACCACTGCCAAGTCCAAGAAATCCCTTGTATTCGCTGAGTTACTTTGCTCTTTGCCATCTTCTTCCCCGCCCTCTCACTCAGAGGATCATATTCCGGATGAGACTTTATTTCTCATTAGCACCCTCGATCCCTGGTACGGGGATATCATTATATATCTGCAAACGTCCTCCTTTCGCCCCGGCGTGTCCAAAGACGCTCGGCGAAGGATTCGTCATCAGTCTCAACCATACCGTATCATTGGGGACACACTTTATCGCCTCGGCACCGACTCTGTTCTCCGCCGATGTCTAACTCTCGAGGAAGCTGAGCGTGTCTTGAATGACTGCCACTCTGGTGCCTGTGGTGGTCACATGTCCGGATATGCTACTGCCCAAAAAATCCTCCGTGTTGGCTACTTTTGGCCCTCTATCTTTAAGGATTGCATTCTTGTTGTTCGCTCTTGTCATGAGTGCTAGATATACCAGCGGAAGATGCGAGCGCCTCCCACTCCATTGCACCCTGTTGTCATCGTCGGCCCTTTTGCAAAATGGGGCATTGATTATACAACCTGTAACCCTCGCTCGGTCGGGGGGCATGGGTTTATTATCGTTGCCATTGATTACTTTACTAAATGGGCCGAGGCGATGCCTACATTAACTGAAGACGGTCACACAGCGGCGCAATTCTTATTCAACCATGTTATCTCGCGATTCGGCGTCCCTCAAGCCATCTTCACTGATCACGGGAAGCATTTCCATAATCATATGATGACGGAACTAACAACCCAGCTAGGCTTACAGCACGATAGTTCGACTTCATACTACCCTCAGTCCAATGGCCAAGTTGAAGCTATCAATAAGATTTTGGTTACAATGCTTCATCGTACCGTTGGCATGCATAAGTCTAACTGGAATTTGATGTTGTTCCCTGCCTTGTGGGCCTACCGAACCTCCATGAAGGATGCCACCGGTTTCACTCCATTTCAACTAGTTTATGGACTAGAGGCTACCCTTCCAATCGAGTGCGAAATCCCTTCATTAAAATTGGCTGTCGAGCTACTTCCCAACACTACTCCGTTAGAAGAACGCCTTCTTTACCTGGAACGGCTAGATGAGACCCGTCGCCTAGCCTCTTTGGCCATCGAAACACAAAAGAAGCGAGTCAAGACTCACTTCGATCAGACTGTCCATCCACGTTCTTTTGTTGAGGGAGATTTAGTCCTGCTATACGATCAGGCAAACGATAAGCTGGGAGCAGGAAAACTCGAACCTATGTGGCTAGGCCCTTACATTGTCAAGAAAGTTTTGTAAAAAGGGGCCTACAAGCTAATTGATTATGAAGGGAACCCTCTCGGGAAGCCCCGAAACGGGCTGTACTTGAAAAAGTACTATGCATGATGCTTGTACACTTTATTTTGTACATACATGTACTTTAGCAGGTGTGTTGTGTGTATGTGTGTCAATTTTAAAGGCGTGACTGCCACTTATTGTGTCTTTCGCTTCTTGTGCATATGTCTGATGCACCTTATGTTGCTTTCGCTGATGGTGCCTGTCGCAGTACTCACAACTTGTCCTCTGCGGCGTGGGTGATCTATGATCCTCATGGCGAGTTGATAGATTTTCAAGGTGTGTGTTTGGGTCGTACCACTAACAATGTCGCCGAATATTGTGCTGTAATTGAACTACTTGCTGAAGCAATTAATCTCGGCATTCGTGCATTGGTAGTGAACCTAGACTCTCAACTTGTCGTCCACCAGCTCAACGGGCGATATTCCGTCAGAGACCATCGCATTCTAAGGTTGTATTTACGTGTGAGATTGTTAGAAAGGAACTTTGATTTTATCACATATCAGCATATTCCACGACGATTAAACACATTATCTGATGCATTGGCTAATCATGTATTAGATAGACATTTGCGTAATTTATAATCAAAACATTATACAAGCAAGCACATAAAAGCACAATAATAAACCATAGGCATATGTATATATATATGTGTGTCATAATGTTTGCACCGCGTGCGTTACATAGTCCAAAAAATAATACATGTTCATCCTGATACATCCTGGGACGACATGTCCCTCAAAAATATGCATGAAAGAAGCCTAGAAGTCTAGTCGTGGTGGTGCTCATGATAGCACGTCACCGCACGCACCAATCGTCTCAACAGACGATGGATACGAGTCGGCACTCCCACTGTGTGCCTCTGGTATGCAAAGGGCACGTCCGCCAGTCTAGCGTAACCCGAAATCCCTTGGGTGAGTCCCTCGAGATTCTGCACCAGCTCTTCCCCCACGGCACCCCTTGCCTGAGGGTCGGCTGCGGGTTGGCCCCTCCGCGCTATAGGAGACAAGTCGGCTGGTCGCTCTGGGCCTACATCTGCATGTACATATGACTGTTATCAGAACATGCATGTATTAACAAAAAAAATGAAAATACATAAAACATCAAAAAATGAAGAAATCATACCCAGCTCCTCGTCCCATTCCTCTTCCTCTGGCAGTGGGAGGTCTGGATCCCCCATGAAATTAGTCCCCGCGTATGGCCAATCCTCCACTACGATCAGCTGACGACGGAGCCATATAAAGAACTCGGGCCGCCAAGACATCTGCTGGCCCCCTCCTCCTCTGGGCATCAATGCTGCCCAGCGAGTCATCCTAGGCTCTCGTGGCAATGGATCAGCCACTACAGCTCCCTGAATCTGAAAGAGGGGTAATCGTTCCAAGAAGAACGACACCACAATTGAGCCATACCCGAACTGTTTCACTTCTCCGCGCTTACACTTTGTAAGCTGCCTTTTGATGTTGGTAGTCACCGTTGTAGCCCAGTCAAAGATGGTGGGGCTGAGGCATTCTGTCGCTAGTAACAGATGATTCTTGCTCGCCTCATGGGGCGCCTGTACCCCAACTGCACACGTGATGGTGAACAATATCACCTTAAGAACCAAATCCTGGATGGTGGCGATATCCACCTTGGCACTGTTTCTCCCAAATTGTGCCTCTGGACACACTTGGGCCTTCACTTCACCTATCTTCTCTCTGGAAGGTCTGCTTCCGGTCAAAATAGGGCTTGCCCCTCTCCGTGATAGCCTAGTAATGAAATACACATCAGACACGTCCAGCTCTAAGGTTTGGTCCCGTAAGCGAAATACTTGGTCATCAACATCCCAAGCATCCACTATGAACTACAATAACTCAGGCTGAGCTCGTAGATAAGATGTGAGGAAGAACTTCTTGAGACCACAGACCCTCAAAGCATTCATACATCCCTCATCCTCGATGGCCAAGGCATCTACGGCATCATGTTCCCGTTCTTTCCATTCCACCACCATTTTTGCTTGTTTCCTGCACCCACAAGGATGAATAATTCATTATTGGAACACTGGTAAGCTTACAAACTGGACAAATTTAAAAAATAATGAGGAAATTCAAGGTAAAAATTAGGTCACGCGGTTGGTGCGACTGGCGCGACTATTTCTAAAACATTCGCGCCAATGGCGCGGCACCTTTGGGTAAATCACCCCATTGGCGCAGACCCGTGCCGGATACCTGCGCCAATGGGGCGCAGCCCTAAATTTCAAATTCCTCCTTGCAGAGGCTCAATCAGGGGACAAAATGCATAAAAAAGGAATGGAAATAAAGCTAAAGGAAGCGCCTCTTACCTGGAACCGACGAAATCTCGAATGGTTGCACGGATTCGCTGTAATCACCGCCTGAAGTTCGCCCCCCAAACAGACCACTACTACTATTCAAGAGGTAAAAAGTAAAAAGTAATTCTATTTTTTACATTTTCACCATTTTTATAGACTTTTTGACTCATTTTTAGGTTTAAAAAGTTATTTTTTGAATATTTTAATATATTTGTGGTTGAAAATGGATTTTACGATTGCTTCTTGTGCAGTGACAGGTCTTTTACACAACTTCGATGGTGAAACGAGTTGTATTTTATACTTTTTCGGACTCGGTAAATACACGAAAAAGTCACTATGGAGTCATCTTTCAGCTCTTTTCTGACTCGCTAAACATGAAAAGATCGCCGAGTTATCCCTCTTGACTCGTTAAACGTAAATAAGAGGCGGTCGTCTTTAAACTCTTTTCCGACTGTGTAAAAACGAAAAGATCGTCGGACCTTTGTCGTTTCAGGTTCGTTAACGGTTTCGAAACAACGTGGTTTCGATCGCTTTTTTACTTTTTCAGGTCGAAATCACTACTTATGAAAAGTACTCCTCGATCGTAATGGTCGGGCGGTTCTTTCGAGCATTGTTTTATACTTTTTCGGGCTCGAGAGACACAACTTTACGAAAAAGGACACCTTTGGAGTTTTCCTTTCCGCAGTCTTTTCAAACTCTCTAAACATGAAAAGACGCCGAGTTTTTCCTTTGTCAGACTCGTTAAAACTTAATGACATTGGAGTCCATCAAGATGACGTTACAAGCATATGCTATCCCCATCAAGCTTGTAAATAAAAATAATTGGGGTACTCGCCAGAAATGGTAGGGGAAAATGGAACCATAATTATTGTCGTGTCGGCAGTATGTCGCTCTTGAACATGGCACTTGTCTGCTTTCGTGTCTGGGTGGGGATATCTCATCTCATTTTTCACTTGCCTCCGTGGATTTGGGTAATCCTGTTTGACCTCTCATCTGCTCATTGCCTCGTCACCATGACCTCTGATCCATTGATGTCAAATACTGCCAATTCCACTGTCGTGCCGCCGATATGTTCAAGAGAAGTTGACCTCTGCAGAATAACAACCTCCTTCTGATAGCTCACACAATTTTGATCCACCACAATAATCTTTCTTTGTCTCGTGTCGATGATGTGGGAAACACTATGGCCCACCTTCGATCAAGGTCACTTCCTGTCGACTTCGACTCATTATCCAAGAAGCTGATCTAGAGACTCCCTTCCGGTGCCTTGGAGCCTACATGCCTCAATGGCAGGTTCTTCGTGTTCGACGTGAGGTTTTCATCATTGGCCTCCGATCGAATGATTCTACGGGTGTTCGACGCCAGCTCACTAATTCGCACGCCGTAGATTGTACCTATAGTACCTTGAGGGCCATTGTCATTATTGGTGGTACCTCTCGCGTCTGTTAACAGTTTTCATTATTGACTGGTAATCAGACGATGTTCATGCATGTTCGACTTCAGCTCATGTATTCGCATGCTTGAACTTGTACTTTTGTTCGGGTCGAGATGGAGCGCAAGACCCTGGATTTTGTCTGTTGGAATCCAGGCTGTGATTTTGTGGATTCTTGTTACATGACTCATTCACTGGATGGCTGCGACCATACCTGAGTCTATTCATCGATCCTAACCGGATGGCTGCGCCCATACCATGGATCTAGATTATTATGTACTCTGTTATGGATGGCTGCGACCATACCACATATATTATGTACTTGAGCTATCAGTTGTATCTCTCTATGCAGATTCTCCGGTGGTAGCTGCATGTGTTCTTGTAAAGCATTTCACCCCTCTCTCTCTCTCGGGCCTCATGCTTTAGGGGGCATCTGTTACACAGTAATTTGTCACCATTGGTCACCGTCCCTGTTACCCCTTTCCCGCACTTTGGAGGACTCATTCCGGGACTTGTGAGCAGTGACATAACTTGAAAACACTTGCATTATGTTCCCCTAAGTATGGACTTCATATGCCTTGAAGACATCTCCTGCAAAATATCCTTAAAAAGTCCCCTTTTTCCATTAGCGCGGATCCACAGTGTATCACCCGCGCCAATGAAGGAAATTCTCCAAAGAGGGCGCGCTTATTGGCGCTCTGTCTCAGAGTCTTACCCGCGCCAACCAAGTTTGGAAAAGTTTGTTCACAAATGCACGCCCGAGAGTTTTTTCCTTTCGACTCATGTGGCTTTTCAGGGATAATGTCAATCTCATGGATGTCGAGAATCATCATCCACAATAGCTTTTCGAGGATAATGCTTATCCCATGAATGTCTGGATTCATTGTATCTCTTCCTCTTCCTCCATCTATAAAAGCTTGTTCTGGTGCATTTGACAAGCTAGTTTTGAATATAGGGAGAATGATACTGTCAGAAGTCTGAGAGATTGTTGTTGAGTCTTCTTTGCATTCATAGTCAAAGAGAGAGAGAAGCTTGTTCCTGATCCCGACAAGCTTTGCAAGACATGTGTAGCTGATCACCCAGCCAAAGGAGGATTTGACATCAGAACTTCGGTTGTATACTCCTTTGTTGATTATCAATAATAGATGACTATCATTATGGTTCCATTCTTGCTGTTCATTATAATGATGATTGAATTATATCTTTTTTGACCGATATATAATTGCATCTATTGGGTTTTATGCTTGTATTCGTATCGTTCTTTGCATGTGCAGGTGTCCATTCACGGAGATCGTGAGGATCGTGACCGACCGGAGCAAAGGAACGGGAGCGTCAACTCTCCTACAACACTAGCGTTGGAATCCAAGTAGGTTCTCGTAATCCACCTTTAATTTGCAATTAGGAACCTGCATGATAGTATTGTTTGATTGTTGCTAGACCCATTTTGGGCTAGTGGGATCACCTCTGTCCGCAGAGGGGATTTACCTCTCCAACAAGGATCATGTCGGACATGAGGCAATTTGTGGAGCGAATAGTGGGAAGACTAGGAGAAGTCATAACTTCTTCAATTTTTCACCAAATTGGATGCAAAAAGAGGCTAGATGGCCATTTTTTAGTATTATGAACTCATTGAGATAGGTTTCAGAGGCATTTGAGCATTGTGAACACGATTTTGTTGTAATTTTGAGCATAATAGAGAGGCCTAAGCATTGGAAGCTGAACCAAGAAGACGTAGCCTAAGAGGGGTGAAATCCTTATCAAATCTTTGTATTGTGTCTTGATGTTATTTGTTATTATTTCACTATTGTTCAGCATATGTTTTATGTTAAATTATTTATAACATTTACATAAGAAACTCTCATGAGAATCAGTGAATTAAGTAGAAATGGTGAATCCTTAAGCACTTGATAAGAAAATGATAAGAATCTCGGGTTTTATTCTGAATGGGGAATTAGCACAGCATTACTAATCTGCTCCATTTCAAATCAAGATGGTATCAGAGCACTGGTTTTTGCTTACTAGATTTGCTTTCTGTAAGAGGGATTTAATTGTTTCCAAGTTTATGTGATGCTTACAAGGTTAAAACTCAAAAGAGGTGAAGGAAAGTTGGTTGGAAGCCCTTAAGTTGGGTCAAGGGGAAGAAGAGCAAGGTTGCCACAATCTCCAACACCAGTTCAACCTCAACTTGCAGTTGAGACTCCAAAGATCATGTCTCATGAAGGAGAACCTACAAACATTACAAAAGATGAGAAGACCTTTAGAAAGGCTTTCTTTTATATGACAGAGATGGTGAAGGTTCTCTGTGAAGAGAGGAATAACAGGTTCCAAAGAGAAAGTTCCAAACCTCCAAAAGGAAAAGGCTCTTTAGGAGGAGGTAACGGAAAAGGAGGTAATGGGAATGGAGATAAACCTCTGCCCTCCCCACCATATTCTTAATCTTCTTCTTCACAAACATCTTCACACTCTTCCACTAATACAACCCTTACTCATACTCATCATCATTCTTCAAAAGGAACTGGTAAATCACCTTTTCTAAAACTTGATGTTAAATTTGAGTTGCCCATGTATAATGTTGAAGTGAATGGAGAGAAGCTTTATAATTGGATTCGTCAGTTGGAGGTCTATTGCAAGATTCAAAACCTTCAAGAGGATGACATAAAGTTTCAATTAGCTTCCTTGAGATTGGAGGGTGCAACACTTGTATGGTGGGAATCAAAGACCCAACAGGAGATTAAAAAATATGGTAAGATCTCAAATTCTTGGAATTATTTTGTTGTTGCAATTAAAATACAGTTCTATTCTCTAGCTTATATGTGAAAAGCCATCATGAATTGGCAGAACTTTAGACAACTTAAAGGTAAAAATGTGCAAGATTACACCCAAGAATTCAGAAAAAGGTCTCTGTTGTTAAGTGTAGATCTGCAATCACAGGACAACTTGTTGAAATACATAGGATGTTTGCATAGCTATCTTCTACACGCCATTCTTATGTTTAATCCCACGAATATTTATGAGGTTTTTGTTCAAGCTACACTTCTCGAATCAAGAGGAAAAATGTACAAGAAGAAGGTAAGAAGAAGTCATTCCATAGTGGTGAAAAAGGAAAGAAATCTAAAGGAAAGCAGAAGAAAAATGGTTATGTTAAGAAAGAAGGGGAGAAACCCGTGTGCAAGAATTTTTCCAAAGAGAGCCATGATGAAGCGCATTGTTGGAAATCCTGTATTAAGACTGAATAAATTTAACAATAAAGGGAAAAATAAGACAAATGTTTTTGTACAACAAGACTTGTGTTCTGACTCAGGTCATGAAACAAAGATTGCAGCCATAGTCACTAAAGCAAAAGTTGTGGCAAAAACAAGCAAAGAGGAAGTCGTGGCAAGCACCAACGCAACAAATAACTCCAACAGTACTTCAAATGAAGAAAATAGAATTGAGTTGTTCCATATCAGAGTTATTTCCAAACACACCAAGATTGATATGTTGTTTGACAGTGGATCCTAGGCAAATTTAATTTCTACAGACTTTGTCAAGAAGTTGAATATGGAAACCGTGCCTCATCATAAACTGTATCCGTTGGGTTGGATAACCAAGGATGCAAATCTCCAGGTCACAAGGAAATGCATTTTCAGGTTTACTATTACTACCAATTTCATTGATGAAGTCAAATTAGATGTGTCGCTAGATATTTCTGGAATTATGTTGGGAAGCCCGTATCTGTATGACCGGAAAGTCATTTTCCATAGATTTGAGAATAAATATCATTTGTTCAAATATGGAGTGGAGTATATAGAGCCCATCATAGAAATATTAATATGTCTTTAGCAAGCGTAGGGAAAATGAAGTGAGTGGTCAATTTCAGCAAGAATCTCGTGCTCCTTATGATCAAGCAGAAGAATGACACGGAGCATGAATCCTTTGCAGGCTGTGACATAAAGTTGAAATCTGAATTAGTTGATATGGTCAATCAATATGGAGATATGTTTCAAGAACTAAATGGATTGCCACCAAAAAGGGGAATTCAACACGAAATTAAGCTACAACAAGACTGTCCACTCCCAAATATCGGTATGTATCAAATGTCAATTCTGGAAAGTTTAGAAATTAAGAAACAAGTCCAAGGATTGTTAGATAAAGGTGTAATTTATCCCTCTACTTCGCCATGTGGTTTACCAATTGTTTTGGTACCCAAGAGAGATGGAACCTAGCGCATGTGTGTAGATTATCGAGCTTTGAATAAAATTACCATAAAGAATCAATACCCACTGCCCAGAATAGACGATTTGCTAGATCAGTTGAAGAATGAAAAATATTTCACTACATTGGACTTGAGAAGTGGATATCATCAAGTTAGAATAGCTGAGGAGGATATTTGGAAGACTGCTTTTAAAACCAAACAGGGATTATTTGAGTGGTTGGTTATGCCTTTCGGTCCTCGCAACGCTCCAGCTACATTGATGAGAGTTATGAATGATGTTTTAAGATCCTTTCTTGATGATTTTGTAATTGTATATTTATATGATACTTTGATATTCAACAAATCACGAGAAGAGTATGTCAAGCATGTGAGGAAAGAGTTGGATGTCTTGAAAAAAGAAAAGTTATTTCTGAAGATGCCTAAATGTGAATTCGGGAAAACTTCCTTAGTGTATTTTGGCCACATAGTTGGAAGAGGTGAGCTGAAGATTGACCCCTCTAAAGTTTCAGTCATTGTGAATTGGCCAATACCCAAATCAGTCACAGAAGTAAGTAGTTTTCTGGGAGCAGTGCAGTACTGGAGGAATTTCATTGCCAATTTCTCTTCCATATCATCTCCACTACATGCTTTGACCACGGTGAAGGTTGTCTTCCATTAGGGAGGAAAACCGCAAAAAGCATTCGATGCTTTAAAATAAAAGATCATTTCAGCCCCAGTTTTAGCATTGTCATTTGAAACAACCATTTGAAATGCAAACAAATGCAAGTGACTACACCATGGGTGCAGTTCTTTTACAACATAGTAAGCCCATTTCATTTCATTCTGATATTTTTAAGGGCGTTGTTATTAACTATCCTACACAGCTTTACACATTGGTGTAAAGTGTGAAGAAATGGAAGCATTACTTAATGGGAAAAGAAACCATTATCGACATCGATCATCAACCTTTGCAATATCTGCAATCTCAAACAAAATTGCAGCAATCAAGGCACTTTCGTTGGATGGTATTCTTACAACAATTCCACTTGGTAATTAGGTACAAGAAAGGTATTTATAACAGAGTAGCTGATATGCTTTCTAGACCGATTTTTAATGTAGCCATTTTACTCAAGAATCATTTTGTTTTGCTTGAAAGTTATGTGAACAATATGCACATGATGCTGACTTTCAAGAGGTATATTCAAACTTGAGTCAAGGCCACCAAGTTGAGGAATTAGACTACCATGTACATGATAATTTGTTGTATCATTTGGGGAAACTTTATGTTCGATAAGGAGAGAGAGCAAATGTCACAAGGGAAGCGCACACTTCTCTTATTGCTGGACATTTCGGTGTAAGTAAAACAGTGGCAAATCTTCAAAGCTATTTTTACTGGCCTCGTATGCTTGAAAGTGTGTCACGTTTTATCGAAGGTTGTTCATTGTGTGTAATCAGTAAGCCTAGTAATAGGAAACTAGGATTGTACACACCACTTCAGTGCCTTTATGTCCATGGGAGAGTGTTTTTATGGATTTTTTTGGAGGTCTTCCTTTATCAAGAAAAGGTCATGATTATTTGTACATAGTTGTGGATAGGTTCAGCAAGATGTGCATATTAATGCATTGTAAAAAATAATTCACAGCTGAACAAACAGCTCAACTTTTCTTTCAAAATGTATGGGTTCATTTTGTAATAGGAAACTAGGATTGTACACACCACTTCCAGTGCCTTCATGTCCATGGGAGAGTGTTTTTATGGATTTTTTAGGTCTTCCTTTATCAAGAAAAGGTCATGATTATTTGTACGTACTTGTGGATAGATTTAACAAGATGTGCATATTAATGCCTTGTAAAAAACAAATTATAGCTGAACAAACAACTCAATTTTTCTTTCAAAATGTATGGGTTCATTTTGGATACCTACTTCTATTGTAAGTGTGCAATATACCTAGGGGGGATAATATGGGGTACAAAGGGAGGTACCCAAGGGAATAATGTAATAATGGGATGGGCCATAGTAATAAATAAGGTGGTTAACCCGTACCATGTAAGGGACCACAAGTAGTTAGTAATAATGTAATGGGCCCATGGTATTAGATAGATGGTATTGAGGGAACCATGGTAATGACCCATGGTATTGTATGTATGAGACCTATATAGAGGCTAGAGACTTCACATTGAGAGATGCCAAGGAATATTGTATGAACAGGCATATGGCTTGCGGAGTGTTCTCCTTCCTTAAGGAGTGAATGTATGGTGTTGCCCTCCCTTAAGGGTTTGATTAATAAAGAGAAGCATTCTATCTATATTCAGATCTTGTTATTTTTGGTGATTATTTGCAGTTATTGGGTATATTGATATTATTTTCATATATTTTCAGATCAGATTTATAACAAGTAGTATCAAAGCTATAACAAGTGTTATCAGAGCACTTTCTTGGGCAAAAGTGGAGATTTTTTTTTTTTTAATTTTTTGCAGGAACTTTCTGGGGTGGCGAGTTTGCAGGTCATATCTGTACATTTTGGGGCAAAATATGCAAAATCTAATTGCAGATCTAGATTTTTTGTGAAAAAATACCTAATTTCAAAAAAAAAAATCGGCTTAATCAGAGTCCGGATGAAGGAGATCTTGTTGATTTAAAAATCAGTGTTGTTGCAGACATTTTTTGGAGCAGCGAGTTTGCGGCGCAGATCTGTACGTTCTGATGCACAATCTAAAGAATCTAATTGTAGATCTGGATTGTTTGTGAAAAAATACGCAAATTCAAAAAAAAAAAAACAGTCGAATTGGAGTATGGATGAGGGAGATATCGTTGATTTAAAATCAACTCTTTTTTTCAGAATTTTTGGTGACGACGGGAGAGTTGTAGCGCGAATCTGAAATTCCAGTGCCTAGATCAGGATTTCCATCACATGGGAAGATGCAGAATAGTCATTCCATTTCCGAAAACAGGTCATAATATGGATTCTGAGCAATATTGACAGAATTGTGGCCATTTCAAATTTTCTCCAAGTAAGTGAATTTTTTTCAAAACACTCTTCATGGCAGCTATTAAATTTACAAGGAGAGATGATAGCCCTACTATTGAAGAATTCATATAGAGACAAAAGTTCACATATGGGACACTTTGGAAGGTTTTAGTGTGGTTTAATTTAAAAGATGAGGTTGCCAAATGGTGGTTCTCACTTGACAACAAGCAATTGACCAAACTTTCAAATGCAGAATTTGAAAGAGTCCTTTTAGACAAATGGTCTCGTGCTAGAAAAAAGGAGAATGAGACACATAAGGGGTTATTTTCTACTGGTGTCTCCTTATTGCAGGTTCATGGATTGATTCAAAAGGAGAAGATCATGGTGTCTATAAATCCAAGTTGCAAGCAAAATCTCACAAATGTCAACTTGGCAAAAAAATTACAAGTCCCAGCAAAACAAATGGAGCACACAGAGGTTAATAATGAGGAGGTGCAAGTTTATAAATATTTGAAGATTTCTATGGACAAGTATGTATTGCATTCTAATTTTTATGCTTCAGATATGGCTAGTGCAGATGTTGTTTTGGGATACCCTTCGATGGAATCGGTGGGTACTATCAATATTAATGTGCAGAAGAAATTCCTGAAGCTCTGGTATAAAAAGAAGAAAATTTCTAGGATATTTCCATTAAGACCCAAGCAGAAACTATGGAGGCAGAAGCACAAAGCTCTAATGACACTTACACATCATATGATGAGCTTTTGATGGTTGATAATCAAACACAAACAGAGGTTGAAGCAGAAAAAGTTACAGGTACTAATACATCAGAGGAGGACTCAGTGGTTGAAGTAATATTGGAAGATAAGAAACAACAACAGGCACCACAACATGTACCAGATACCAATTAGGCTCCATTAGGTGGTGAATTAAAGAAAAAGACACCGTGGGTTAAAACTTCAGCATATCACCACCCACATCACCCTGCAAGAAAACAACCAACAAGATGGCAACAAAT
Source organism: Pinus tabuliformis (assembly GCA_031772625.1). Classification (NCBI taxonomy): domain Eukaryota; kingdom Viridiplantae; phylum Streptophyta; class Pinopsida; order Pinales; family Pinaceae; genus Pinus; species Pinus tabuliformis. The sequence continues at coordinate 27,749,485 of CM062808.1, read as the reverse complement.
TAGCCACAAGGACAACAACCCCCGCATGACAGATAGAGAGGAGCAAAGATCCACCTACTACACATCAACACAGAAGAGCTACCAAGGTCAACATCCATCTCAAGCGAGTGAGGCACCAGTGAGATCGAGGGTTCACCTTTCTCTTGGATGGCTAGATGCACGTGCATGGTACCAGTGGACTACTCTTTTGAGTAAATATTATTATTTGTGTTCTTCCCATGTTTTGGGGACGAAACATGTTAAGGGGGGTGGAATGTAATATACCTAGGGGGGATAATATGGGGTACAAAGGGAGGTACCCAAGGGAATAATATAATAATGGGATGGGCCATAGTAATAAATAAGGTGGTTAACCCGTACCATGTAAGGGACCACAAGTAGTTAGTAATAATGTAATGGGCCCATGGTATTAGATAGATGGTATTGAGGGAACCATGGTAATGACCCATGGTATCGTATGTATGAGGCCTATGTAGAGGCTAGAGACTCCACATTGAGAAATGTCAAGGAATATTATATGAACAGGCATATGGCTTGCGGAGTGTTCTCCTTCCTTAAGGAGTGAATGTATGGTGTTGCCCTACCTTAAGGGTTTGATTAATAAAGAGAAGTATTCTATCTATATTCAAATTTTGTTATTTTTGGTGATTATTTGCAGTTATTGGGTATATTGATATTATTTTCATATATTTTCAGATCAGATTTATAACAAGTGGTATCAGAAGTATAACAAAGTGATCGTGATTCCCAATTTGTTGGGAATTTTTGGTCAAATTTATGGGACTTGATGGACAACAATTTGAAGAAAAGTACAGCCTTCCATCTGTAAACAGATGGTCAAACTAAAGTTGTTAACAATACAATTATTCATTTTCTAAGAGGATATTGCAACAAGCATCGTAAGTTGTGGGATGAACAATTGCATTATATTCAGCATGCTTACAACCTAGAAAAACACTCTTCTACTCTATCTTCGCCTTTTGAGGCATGCCTTGGTTATTTGCTTAAATCACCTTTGGATTTCATCTTTGAGAAAGATGTAGTTGTAGATGGACATAGCGACATAGACAGAGCAAATAAATTCATTGAGAAAATTCAGTTGATTCACCAAATAGTTCAAGAACAACTAGAAAAGAGTCAAGGCAAGTATAAGGCAAGGCATGATAAGCATCGTGTGGATCATCAGTTTCAAGTAGGTGATGAAGTTTGGCTTTACATTAGCAAGGAAAGGCTTCAAGGTGAAGGTAAAAATCTGAAACCAATCCGTTATGGTCCATTTAAAATTCTGGAAAAGATTGGTAATAATGCTTTCAAGCTTGATTTTCCTTCATATATGCAAATTTATTCCATTGTTAATGTTGAAAATTTGAGATTGTATGAGCCTCCTTTGATTGAAGATCAAGGAGAAAGTGTACATATTCCATCAATTAAATATTTTTCTCCAGAATTTCTTGATGAGCTTCAGTAAGACACCATACTTGATAGAAGAACGAGGTCATCAAAGAGGGGAAATGTTGGTTATCTTCGAGTGGGTCTCAAAGGTACAAATCCATCAAAGGAAAAATGGATTGAAGAGGGGAAGGTGAGGGAATAGTACCCTCATTTGTTTAATAACTAAATATAACCTTTTGGGGTCCAATAGTCTTCTAGTGGGGAGGAGTGATCGGGTGCTCAAAATAATGCTCAAAAATCAAAGTGTTTGAATATTGATAATCTTAGCTTCATAGCGAAGAGCTTGTCATTATGAATCCAATGGTGTGAATGACACTCAATCAAGCTTGTATACAAAAGTTAGAGCAAGTCAAATTTCAAGTTTGACTTGCTCACATGGTAGGATTGGATGATGTGGCAAGGTCCTTCATCGAATCGAGAGGCACCAAGTGGCAGGCCACCATTGACCCCTGTTTATCGCAAATCGCAAATTGCAAGAAAATCATGTAAAAAAAATTGGCCCCAGAACAGCCGGAGTTGTGATTTCGATGGATCGCAATTGCAGATCAACGAAGGTCAGCGTTAGAAATTCGCCCCCGAACAAGGAGGGTTGCGATGCAATGGATTTACAATCGCAATCGCAACCCGCAGAAGGTAGAGTCTCGCAGATTATTACCATTGATTCAGTGCCGATTGCGATTTGCGATAAGTCTCAGATGCGATATATTTATCAATTCCATTTTATAATGTTGTCGAGTCTGCCGATATCACAATTGCACAATCGTCACTTTGTTCACAAGACCATCCACACGGTTTCTACACCGATTGCAATATGTGATAAAGAGAGTCGGTGCAGACACATTATGGCCCGCCGCGCGACGAAATTTTCGCCCAATTATCAAATTTTGGGGCTAATTTGTAAGATCATGCCAGAAATGGGGCAATTTGTGGAGCGAATAGTGGGAAAACTAGGAGAAGTCATAACTTCTTGATATTTTCACCAAATTGGATGCAAAAAGATGCTAGATGACCATTTTTTAGTATTCTGAACTCATTGAGATTGATTTCAAAAGAATTTGGGCATTGTAAACACCCTTTTGTTGTAATTTTGAGCATAATAGAGAGGCCCAAGCATTGGAAGATGGACCAAGGAGAGGTAGCCTAGGAGGGGTGAAATCCTCATTAAATATTTGTGTTGTGTGTTGTATTTTGATGTTCTTTGATGTTATTTTATTTTTGTTCAGCATATGTTTTATGTTAAATTGTTTATAACATTTACATAAGACACTCTCATGGGAATAAATTAATTAAGTAAAAATGGTGAATCCTTAAGCACTTGATAAGAAAGTGATAAAAATCTTGGATTTTATTCTGAATGGGGAATTAGCACAACATTACTAATATGCTCCGTTTTAGATCACCACCCAACCATATGCCAGCGACACTGCAATATTTCTGGTAACTGACCGCCCCAAGTCAAATCCATAATCTGAGGGATTTCTTGCTCGGGGATTTCACACTAAAGGCTTGGTTAGAAACTTAGGAGGTGGACTCCACTTTTCTAGTGGTTGAAAATTTTCTCTATGGTAGTACCACCACGGTGACCCACTCTTTTTTTATCTTGTTCACAGGCCTCACCCAAGTTTTATAGTAGTTCAAATCAATCACAGGGTTCAATAATCAAATCAACAATTGCTTTGTCTTTTGCATTCATTGCTCCATAGCTTTGTGCACATCTTTGAACATCCTTTTTTCTCTAGTGAGGGAGCTTAAGAGAGAAATCTCACACACATGACTAGTGACCAACCCAAGAACAAAAAAGACTATATATATCTATATATATATATATATATATATATATATATATATATATATAAAAAGAAAGAGGGTGATGCCTAATCCTTGAGGAGGTCGAAGAGCCAAAGGAGCGCTTCTCAGATACATGATGAGATGCTGAGGAGAGATGTATATATGTGTGTGTATAGATACATACATTTCTCCTCAGCATCTCATCATGTATTTGAGAAGCACTCCTTTGGCTCTTCGACCTCCTACACACACACACACACATTTCTCCTCAGCATCTCATCGTGTATCTGAGAAGCGCTCCTTTGGCTCTTCTACCTCCTCAAGGATTTGGCATCGCCCTCTTTCTTTCATTGTCTCCTTGATCCACGAGGGGGAATGGGCATCATCATGTGCCCCTCACCACCCCAATCTAGTCTATTGAATGCCTGCCCAACAATGGATTCTCTTCAATCACATCTTTTACCAAAATCTACCAAACAATGTGATTGGCCTGCAATTGGTGGCTCAACTATTTAACTCAATTAGGTTATGGCTTTCAATGCACAAAAGCAATAAGCCTCCCTTAGGCTATGGATCCGTAAGGTAATCTTCCTTCTTTGATAGTAAATTATTTTTAAATAATTAATTTTAAATGCTTGAGTGTATCAACTAGTCGCAACTCTCCATGCTGGCAGTACAATCATAATCTCATGTTACAAAACTAGGGGTAGGGCAAGGGATGTCACACACAATATCACGTGTTAGTAGAAAAATTTTCCATTAGTCATAGTTATTTTTTTCCCTAGTTTGTTACTTTTTAATTTTAATCTTGCTAATTTTTGGGTATTTCCCTCTTTCTTTTTCTATTTCCGATTCACTAGTTGCAACTTTGCAATAAGACTTTAGTTCTCCCCAACAATAGAATGATACAAACATAAAATTTTAATTTATCACCAAGAATAAAATAAAAACATAGTTGCATGATATTTAACATTATCAAATAGGTAAATGTTTATAGTCAAAGCATAATTAATGCAAATCCAATGACGAAGTGATTGTTATAGTCCCTACCATAGGGCACTCTCCTAATAATATTTTAACTAAAAATACCTTGGTTGTGTTTTATTACAATAGGAGAAAGCTCAAATAAAAGTAGAATCTTCATCATGTTAAAATAAACTAAACAAATTAACTAGAACTAAATCCATCTGCTAAGGGATTTTTCTTTGCAACCCACAAATTTGAGAATTGGAAGGTGATAAGTGAAGTCTAAGTGAAATGAATTTTGTCTTCCTACCCTTACCTAAAATTACTACTCTGCAACATAATAGTCAATGAAATAAACATCATTTGGCCCAATATCATGGTTTATGACAATAACTAAATCATGTAGACAAAGAGAAAAAACCTAATTGTAAGCCACCCTTCACGCAAACCTCTATTGGTTAATAACACTCTTATTTCCATCTAAAACTTCCTTGTCTTTATCCCCCTCCAAAGAGAGACTCTACTTAGAATGAAAATTCAAATCTGCTAAAATATTACAGTTGACTTCTACATTGCCTTGAAACTCATTCTAATATGAAATATTAGATTTTTTCTATGTCGACAAAGAATCCAAACATTCACCATTTATAATATTTGATTCCATAGACTCTTCTCCACCTTCACATAACAATCTTCGAAAAGAGAGAATGTATGACATTCATTGAGATAGCTCTCTAAGAATATCCATTGATGTAGAATCTTTTCCAAGAATTAGAATATCCACTTAAGCATTATGCTTATTATTAGGAGGTTGATTCTCCATAATTTCTTGAAACACTCCTACAAGAGTATCATTTGTTTCATAGTAATTTGTTGCTAGAAAAATGACCACCCACTTTCAACGCTTGAAAAAAAATCTATTTTAATATAGTAATGTGAAATGTAACCTTTGTTGTGACAATATTTACAATGATAGGTGTGTCTATTTTGGAATAGGACTTCCATAATTTTAATTTAACTATTAATAATTATTAAATGGATGGTATGGATTTAACCTTCATATAATATTCTAGAATATTCATAGTAGTATGCACAAATCAATGGTTGAGATTTATCTCCAAAATAGTTATGCTCTTTTTACCCTTTTAATTAAATTGATTAATTAAAAAAAATCATATGAACAAGTGTCATATGGAGTGAGTTATGGTCTTTTGGTCATGTGGTATTGATAAGCCATGTTTTTGGCACATGGTATTGAACAAAACCTATTTACAAATTAAGGATCTTCATGGTAAAGTGGAGGTAAATCTTCATGAAGAAGAATCTTGTTCCATGTTTTTTCAAATGTATGTATGCTAAATTATATATTAATAATTTTATTAATAATAATAATAATAAAATCATAATTTAGTTAGTTTTTATATTTTTTATAATTTTAGCATCGTGAGATGTATCATAAACTAAGTGTTTTCGTGTTTATTATGGATTTGATGCTTATTATGAATTTATGCCTATTGATGTTTACAATCCATTTAATTTATACAACTACGCTTGTTACACCTAAATAAAATCATTGCATAGTCAAGGTCCTAGACTCAAATTGTTTTTCACTCTCCATTGAAATTTTGGTTGGCAATGTTATCACTCCAAGAAACTCTCCTAGGTTGTAGATCGGAGATGCCTGGTAATATATAATCTTCAATATTTTTCACTAAACTATTGGAATAAATGATGGTTTGGATCAAGTCAAATAACCATTTCAGCTCTATTCTCACTCAAGACATGCATGAACACTCTCACCAATACAAGGCTTTAGACTATTAATGCTCAATAATTTATAGATTCAATGGATAGATGGAGAATACTGACTGTACCAGCAGATTGCATACATAAACATAAATGAATGGCTAGCTACAGGAAACAAAAGAGAATACTGACTGTATCAGCAGATGCATATATGACCACATATAAATGGCTAGCTACACGCAACAAGAATCTTGCAAATATAATTTATCAAAGCAGAGATAAGATGACAGTTATTTGGCCTTAGACACAAACGAAAACATGAACAAATTGTTCAAGTGCAAGCATAGAACAGCAAAGAGAATGGATATTGAACATATAATAGCAAAAGAAGTTTATATTGTTATAATGAAGATGGAAAGCTTGAAGGAATGGAAGAGGAACAATCTCTAGAAGTTGAACCTGTATTACATCTTACTTTCAGATATTTATAGCTCTTTACAATGCTCTCGAGCCTTCTGAGGCTCGAGAGGTCTCAATCTATCCCTCTGTGTCTTCAACTAATTGATTCCCTCAATAGGCAAGCATGGCTCGGAGGTTTCTTCTTCTGACAGAAGAATAACCACATTCAGATATTTTGGATAGTTTGTTGCGCTGTCTGGGAGCTCCCTCATGCCAGAGATGCCCCATAATGTTTGTTGGTTTTGGATAAGCAGTGTTGTTGATGCCTCATGGTCAATTCTATTTTGGGCTAGCTGCACGTGCTCCATGACTGTTTCTGGTTGATTTGGCTGTGTTTCATTGTCTATGCTCCCTGATCACTTTCTGGCTTCTGCTTTGTGGTGGAGTGGCTCTTTGGGCCTATGAAGTCCCTTTAAAATGTGGACAGTGACTGCTTTCTGTTATGAACAGAAAACATAGCAATACTGTAAAAATTCCACCTTCTCTGTGTATTTTGGACTTCAAAAGTCCTAAAAAATGGTTTATTCACCTATCGGGTCCGCCCTTAGGGTTATCGCAAGTCGCATTCGGCTTGAGTCGCTTGCTTCCTTTGTATTTTGACTTACGTTTGAAAACACTAAAAACACGGGAAAACTGGCCTTTGGCAAACTTTAAAATATATATATTTCACTTCCCGGACCCTTCTGGGTCTGGGCTTCATCGCTATCAGCCTGCCCCAAGGTTCCTTCATGTTTAGTTTAAACAATGAAAACACACAAAATACATTGAAAATGGGCTTTGGCGGATTTGAAAGATTATACAATTTCATTCCAGCTTCATCGCAATCAGGGCTGCCCTGTTCCCTTTTGTATTTTTTTATATAACGAAATACATCAAAATGCATTTAAAACAGGCCTTCCCGCAGACTTCAAAATTTATGAAATCTCATATAAAATGTTGTTGGGTCCAGTCATCGGGTCACACATATGTTTGCGCATAGGCCCCGCCCATGGTATAGTGTTGATGCGATATAGCGATGCGATCCGATCGCAATCACATATCGCCCGAGCCAGAGGTCTATGGTTAGCACTCATAGTAATCCCCAATAGCGATCGGTGATCGCCATCGCAATTCCCTTGGGATGATTTTTAAGCAAAATTGGAGACTTTAAGAGCATATATGGATCCAATTTTGGGCCTTTTGCCAGGGAGGCTAACACTGGCTCCTTCTGGGGATGAAATCCTCCCTGTGAGGTTTCAAGAACTACAGAACAATGTCTTTCCTGTAAAAAACAAGATCAAATCTTCCTCCTAGTGTTGCATTAGGCATGGAGTCTATTTAGCATGAAATAAAAACTTGAAAACAACATATTTACAATACCAAGGCTTGAAAGCCTTAACTGAAATAAAGTTCGAAGAACATCCCATTGACTAGGCCATCAAAAACATCTCCTCCTTCCTTTAATGTATCCCTTTTGAGAAAATAGTCACCAAACTGAAAATTGACCCTTTTTACCTTTCTATCGAAGGTTTCTTTCTCTTGTTCAATGTGTATATCAGCAAAATCATTAAAGACTTGTAAAAGCCTATTGGTTTGATCACCTACTTCAAAAACTTTCCAGCATTTGGTATTATTAGGTAGAGATGGTCTATATTTCACCTCATCTTTGTATACTTTCAGCCTTGGATGTTTTGCTTGGAAGGTTTTGTACACCTGCTGAATGATAAGGTTTGCTTCATACTCTGATGTGTCATTTGTGACCTGAAAAGTTAATATAAAAGATAGATCAATGCATTCTCGTGTGGGGAACACAAGGACTTCACCTGTTCCTGCAGCTTCCTCAGAGCAAGCCCCATCAAAAAACATGTCCCAAATTTGTGGGCCTTCTTCCTCTTTGATATGGCAGACTGGTTTTTTAAGTTGCGTAGAGGCCAACTGATAAGGCTTGGTAATGTCAAGCCTGAGCTTATCCATGATAGCCTTGGGCATTGGATTATGGTTGGCTCCAATGTCCAGAAGGCAGTTATGAAGGATTTTATCATGAATAGTCAAAGAGACATAGAATTATGGGGAATTGTCTTTACAATTTTCAATCATTGGGCTGAGAATAATAGATGGTTGGTCATCTTGCAGATTTACATAGTCAGTGGAAGCTTGGATGGCATTAGGCTCAAGAGCCTCAAGGATAGATTTCTTGAAGGAATCATTCTTCACTGGTTAATTCAGAGGCATAGGTATTCTTGGCTTCTGAATTTCTGATTGAAAACTGAAAGAAGAAGGGGACTTGTCAAGGCCTCTTACCTCCATGGTTGGAGCTTCCACTGCTGGTTGCTTATGCTTATTAGCTTGCCGTTCTGCAGGGACAACAGCTTTATGAACAGGAGTTTCTGTTAGCGCCTAAATCTGCCTTAGGCTGAAGGAAGGCAAAAATTAGGGTAACCACAAACCACGCTCAGTCTGGTAGCTAGCCCTACCAGAGCAGGAGAGGGCTCTCTCCAAGTCACACTCAGCGAATGGATAGGCAAAATGGTCTGAGATGACTTGCAATGCAATATTTACCTTAGGCTAGTAAGTGAAAAAGGATTTTGGAAAAGATTTTATGAAGTGACCGAGCTTCTGGGATGTATATGGGACTGGCGCTTAGCAAAGAACAGAGAATTGAGAATGAAGGCACAGATTATTCCGTGAGGCAAGGTAGGCGGGAAGCGCAGCAATTTCAACTTAAGGTGACGCGGAATGAAAAGATTGCTGAAGATAGTGAAAAGGGCATGGTCGCATGAATCCTTTTCAACAGAAGAATAACACTGCACATGAAATTTTCCCACAGGCAGAGCAATATAAATTGAATTCTACCTAATCTCACTTAGAAAATTTCACTGAAATGAAACATGAAATGAATTATGAAACATAACAAGATACATATGAAACATAAGAACACATTTTCTATACTCACAACCACAAGAATCTCATGAAACAGAGCCGTTGCCTTTCATTAACTCTCTGTCAAAAATACACAGTGCAGAAACAAAGTTTCTTTCCCACAGTCTCCCAGAAGTTACAAGCCAGCCAACCCTTTGCAAATAACAAGCATACAATATATAGAAAGTGTAGAGAAGAGATGGAACGCCCAGGGGTTGGGAATTTACTCAAATCATTTCGAAAAGGAGATGGAGAGCCAACCATCAGCTACAAGTGCAGCGCTCTCAAGCATGACATTTGGCTGTGGTGACCCTTTGAATTATTTTGCCACTTGGATAGATGCCCACCTAGAGAGAAAACTCTTTAAAAGCTGCCTTTGGTGCCAAAAAACCGAAGAGTAGATGACCGGGCCCACTTGGAGAAGTCGCGACCCGAAATTTCGCGAAACGGGAGCAATTTGGCCGTTTTTTCCCCTGTGCGCCGCGCCAAATTCCCTGTGCGTCGCGCCACTTTGGAGCCTGTTTTGGGGCACTTGCAGGTGTCCAAAATGTGCCCAAGTGGGCTTGTTGGAAAGCCTGTCCTGTCTACTTTCCAACCCAACTAGAATTTCTGAATTTGAAGCTCATTTTCCCTCCAAAACTTCATTCTCCCAAGACTGCTTTCTGTGTGTCCAAAAAGTGGCAGAGAGGCCATTTTTGGGTGTTTTTTGACCTTTAGGAGACCCAAAACTTGTCAAAATTTCTTGCTCGGACACTAGTAGACGTATTTTTCGATGCTAAATCCAAATATGCAAGCCGTTCCTTGATTAGAGTGCTATAATTTTAGCGTCGCGCCAGTGGCGCAGCGCACAGGGAGAAATTTCCTGTTTTATGCCCAAAAATTTTTCCTGTGACCAAAATTTGCCCAAATTTTTTGAAATTTGGGCTGGAGGTTCCCTATGAAGTGCTTTGTTGTGCCAAGGAAGCCTCAGCCAAGATTCAAAGCCGATCTTTCTCCTTTGCCTCCTTTGCCTCTTTTCTCGCTTTGCTCAATTTTGCCTTTAGGCTCCTGATTCTTGCTTTGGAACTCATGTTGCGGGCCTAGTAGTGATGAGTCATGCACCTTAGCATGTCTTTCTCCCTATTTTCTTTGTCCAACAGCCTCTCCAAATGCATGTTGACCCTCTCAAGGTTGGACTCCCGGTCTTCATTGATTTCTTTCTCCAAAGATGTGAGCAGAACCCTTCCTCTTTGAGTAGCTTGGCGCTGCACACGGATGTTCTGCAGCTCCATGATCATCTGGTTGTCCTCAAGTTGTTTGTTTCTCCGCTCCAAGTAGTTCATGTTCCACTTAGCCCTTTCTAAGTCAATGGTCAAGTCTTCAATCTCTGATTGCTGCTCCCTGATGATCTCTATAAGCTCCTCATTGGCTGGTTTTGCATCTGTCTCGTCATCCTGGAGGATAACAAACTCGGTTTCTTGCTCACCTGATGGCCTTTCCTCCTGCACTGGCTCCTTGCCCTTACCCTGCTCCTGTGGTGTTGATGTCAGAAGCGAGGCCCCTTCCACCTCGGGTGGAGATAATACTCGCTTTGCTGCTGAAAACAACGGTCTGGTGCCTTTCGGATAGCCTCTCTGATATGTGATGAAAACTGGCATGGTGGCAGTCTCATGGCTCTCAAACTGATGTGAAGGACTTCCCATCTCAGGCTCAAACTGATATGAAGGACCTCCCACCTCATGTTTTGCCTCTGATATCACCGGTGGAGCGCTGAAGAAATCACGGGAGATGAAGTCCTCCCAAGCAATACCCTGCAATCCCAACTGATGGTCCACTAAAATCCGGATAAGGGAAAAATGATAGACACTGTTTAGCTGTTGTCATGGGGTCTTGCGCTGCATGAAGTTTTTCATTTTCTCAATGTTGTTGCAGATGAAAAATGGGAGGCTCATCATCCTCACCCTGGTAAAGTGCATGAGCAAGAGGATGTGATAGGCATAAAGGCGAGAAAACCTCCCCTCGCAACTGAAATACTTCATGATCAATCTCATGAGTGGGGCATACTCATCCCTCAAAAATCTGAATGGAAAAACCCTGGTGAGCTGGCTCAAACAGCTGTTCTTGATGTAGGGCTCATAGTGATGCCTCTCCACCTTCCTTTTCTTATGCCACCGCTCCCCAATGTTTGGTATCCCTGTTACCACTGATATAGCCTCCGGTGTCAAGGTGAAAGTGACCCCAACCAGGACAGATTGGCCTCCCTGTAGATGAAGTGCAAAAAGGCGGGCCAACTCATGATGTACTCTGACATTTGCCACCCTTTGGCAAAATTCATAACATGCCAAGTGATGGAAACAAGACATGGCAAGTGGACATGCCTGTAGCTCTGTGAGGGTGTTTGGCTCGTCTCTGAGATGTCTGCCACTCCGGTGATGTCTCCTATGGGCCCCCTCTCCTGAAGATGTGTCACTGTGTGTATCCCCCTCATAATATGATGAATTTTCTGATGCCATCACTGCTGCTTGTATCCTGAGTTTAATGTTGCCCTTTGAATCCAATGGCACTGATGAATGCTCTGAAAATCTATTACCAAGGGGACAATAAAACAGGGGAGTGTTAGGAGGGGAATGATGAAAAGGGGAATAGAGGTTTATAGGAGAAATTTATCAGGGATTTGGGAGTGTTTGGGGTATGGTTTTGATGGGGTAGGGTTTGGGATTTTTTGGGCTATAGGAATAAAAGGGATGCACATATATGATTACAATGTAGCTAGGGTGATGGTAAGGGGAAAATGCTACAGGGGAATTAGCTGATCAAGGTAGGATAGGAGCTTATTTAGCAATTGTGTTACTGTAGCAAAAAACCCTAGCTTTTTGTCCTCCTTTGTGTCATTTTTGGGTTTGGTTAATAAAAAAAAATTTCCTTCGATTTCATGGTCACCAAAACATATTTTTCTTTGAGTTAGGGATCAATGGTTAAAAGATCTATGGCCACCTTTGCAAATTTGAGAGCCATTCAAAAAAATTTGGGTGACTTCGGTGCTTTTTTAGGCTCACAGGCCTGTGCGCCGCGCGCTTTGCCCAGTGCGCCGCGCGCCGGGTATGTGCCGCGCTAGTGCAGTGTTAACACTGTGGTCAGGCTCCCAGTGCGTCGCGCGCCCTGAGTGCGCCGCGCCACCTTGTGTGTGCGCCGCGCGCCCTGATTGCGCCGCGCCACCTTGTGTGTGCGTCGCGCACTGTCAAACGACATTCTTTTGCTTGGAAAAACAGGGGAGAGGGCTTTAGGGTGTTTTTGGGTGTTTTCTTTAGGAGGCAAGGCGGAATAGAGGTGACTACGATGAGGAGTGAGGGGACAAGGGGGAGGGGAAACAAAACCCTGGTGGTGTCTTCGAATTTGCAACCCCGTTTATCTTTTGCTTTGATGAGTATTTTCATGGATGGCCAAGCGTGCTTTCGGAAACCCTTCAACATCTTAGGAACACCAACCATTGACCAAATTTACAGAGAAGAGGTTTTATTAGAGCCTACCTCTTGCTTGCTAGCCTTCAACCGGGATATAGAACGGATTTGCAAGTGTTTTTGAGCTCCCTGGCCCTATGCATCACGCGCCAAGCCCAGTGCGCCGCGCGCCCTGAGTGCGTCGCGCCCTTGTTGATTTTTCACTGTGAATTGGTTGTCGGTGCGTCGCGCCCTCTGTGTGCGTCGCGCGCCCTGGTGTATGTGCCGCGCCCTTTGGAAACCGACTCTCCTTCACTCAAACCCTCATGAATTTGCTCTCTTACCTCTGTAATTTCTCTCCAAGCTTGCCAAAGCACAAATGGTTTTTGTTTTGGGCAAAAACAAGTATATATAGGCTTGGGAGAGTTGGTTTTAATTTTTTCTTCTTTGAAAACCCACTTTCTAATGTTTGAGTTTTGCACCTTTTTCATTGACTTTAAAACACTCCGCTTTTCATTTTTTCTTTGAAATTTTGGCTGTCCTGATGAAATTTTCGGCATCTCTTTGTGGGGACTGTGTAACTGGGCACTTGGCCATGAAAACCATGACTGCATCTGAAAAAGTCAACTGGCGATTTTGTGGAAAAATTTGTCATAGTTGACCTTGTTTGACTTTTCTTCAAAACAGAGTTTTGAAGAAGAGTCGATGTCCTTTCAGGTGATGATGAAGCCTTCTGAACCATAGTTGTATAAGGTCTCCCTCTGGCCTGCATGGCTTGTTCTGGACATGTTTTCCAAAGACCACATTGATGATTTCCTAGACCCAACAATAAAAATGACTTTATCCTGTAGTATAACCAGACCTTGACTATTATGAATTTTCAGTGATTATGTACAAAGACCTGAACCAGTAGGGGCCAGATATGAGGGGAAATGAGTAGCAAGACTTTCTCCGTCGGATCATGGCATGTCCCTAGCGAAATGCAGCTGAGTGGATGGAGCGGGACACCTAAATTTAAAATGCACAAAGAGCTTCAATCTCTGACGGAGGGCTGACCAGACCGACTCTAACATTGGCTCCAATGGGGGATGGTAGCTACTTGGAGGTGCCAAGAACAGCAGATCTCTGGGAGAGCTAGACAGTGCCTTCGTCCATTGGGCTATGGAGTCCATGATTCCGACAAACCAACATGACATCAATTTATTGACTGAAACTTGACTCGAACTGACTCAATGCTAACTGAAATGACTGAAAAACTTAACTCTAGCAAACTAACTCAAAATACCTAGACCTGAACTTAAAACTTAAAGCTTGGTGGCAGTACATGGCCACCTGTGTTTCTTACAAGGCCATATATGATCAAACTATATCAAAATGCCAATGCAACCACTCAAGAAGATGGCTTCTTGATTGATTCTTCCTATCAGATCTTCTGGTCAACAGTACAAACTGATCACTAGGCATCCAAAAACATAGTTGACCATGATCTCCTTCATCACTGAACACTGCAATAAACACTTTCACAGCTGACTGCAACAGATTGGCCATTGGATCCTGAAAAACATGAAGATTTACCTCTTGCTGAAAGAACAAGGTGTCCTTTTCACCTGCTTCTGATCTTTCTTCAAAATGTACTTCAGTGAAAATCTGCTCATGGTCCCCAAAAATTTCTGAACAAATAGATGAGCAGATCTCTTCTTGGAAAAACATTTCGACACATGAAACATATGAAGAAGAATCTGAATGGAAATCCTGAATGTTTTGATCTTCTGCGGTGTGCATATACTGTAGGTCATCTTCATATGATATGATAGCCAGGTTTTCATGTTCCTTATTACATTCATTAATCATAAGAAAAGCAACTTCAGATGATTCTTGAAACTCAGGCATGACGTCTCTATCATCTATCATAAATTCATCCAGAGAAACTTTTTCACCTACTTGAACAAAGATATCCTCTTGATGTTCATGAATTGACTGGATTACCTTGGTAGGAAGGCTATGTTCTGATGAGATGAGGGCAGTTAGGCCTGTAACTCTGCCTTCTTCGTTTGAGGCAGCCTCAACAATGCAATTCTCTTCTATGAGATCCGGAACAACTTGTTTTTCCTCATCACAATCTGTCTCTCGATCTGGTTTATCATCATCATTTTCGGAGATTGGAACATGATTTTCCTGCGTATCCTCATTTATTTCAACCAGATCTGAAATAGTACTTCTTTTTTCATCATTTTCAGTCATATGGAAATATTTAACCTGCTAATTTTGATCCTACTGCAAAGTTTCCTCTAAGAGTTCTGTAGGCTGCTGAAACGGATTTTCATACAATGCTTCCATGATTTCTTTGTCCATAAAAATATCATCCTCATAGTATTTTTCAAGGCTCTCAATAAAACGATAAGCATGCTTGCAACAATCCTAAACTAAATTTAATGATGGATAAGATTCTTTATACTTCTCAAAGAATATTGAATGGAAAACCTTTAGACAATAGATGGAAGCAGGTGGCAAGCTTTCATACCAAGATCGGGCTTCGTCTTCCAAAGTAGCCATAAACATTTTCATCAAACAGTCCTCAGGAAAATTGATCTTTAATCTATGCACATGAATGTGAAATTTCACCAGATGAAGAGCAGCGTCATTACCTTCCACATTTCTGAACACATGCAAATTCTTTGACCAATCTACCTTGGGCATTTTATTTGGAAAACCTGAGATGTGATCTCAGCTCATGGGAGCGTATCTTCTTGCAATCAGATCCATCTTGAAAATGTCAAAGCTACTGATCCCTCTGCAGTGGAGTCACCATGAAGCACTGATTGCTGGATTCTTCAGTGAATGGAGTCGCCAGGTGAATGCTTTCAGCCTTTCCAGTGTCTGATCGTCGTCCACCATCAACAATCAGATCAGAACTTGAGATATGAACTGGGGCAAGACAATCTACAAGTAAACTTCCTCCCCAGCGGAGTCGCCACTATGTTAGCACCTAAATCTACCTTAGGCTGAAGGAAGGCAAAAATTAGGGTAACCACAAACCACGCTCAGTCTGGTAGCTAGCCCTACCAGAGGAGGAGAGGGCTCTCTCCGAGTCACACTCAACGAATGGATAGGAAAAATGGTCTGAGATGACTTGCAATGCAATATTTACCTTAGGCTAGTAAGTGAAAAAGGATTTTGGAAAAGACTTTATGAAGTGACCGAGTTTCTGGGATGTATATGGGACTGGCGCTTACCAAAGAACAGAGAATTGAGAATGAAGGCACAGATTATTCCGTGAGGCAAGGTAGGCGGGAAGCGCAGCAATTTCAACTTAAGGTGATGCGGAATGAAAATATTGTTGAAGATAGTGAAAAGGGCATGGTCGCATGAATCCTTTTCAACAGAAGAATAACACTGCACATGAAATTTTCCCACAGACAGAGCAATATAAATTGAATTCTACCTAATCTCACTTAGAAAATTTCACTGAAATGAAACATGTAATGAATTATGAAACATAAAAAGATATATATGGAACATAAGAACACATTTGCTACACTCACAACCACAAGAATCTCATGAAACAGAGCCGTTGCCTTCCATTAACTCTCTGTCAAAAATACACAGTGAAGAAACAGAGTTTCTTTCCCACAGTCTCCCAGAAGTTACAAGCTAGCCAACCCTTTGCAAATAACTTGCATACAATATATAGAAACTGTAGAGAAGAGATGGAATGCCCAGGGGTTGGGAAGTTACTCAAATCATTTCGAAAAGGAGATGGAGAGCCAACCATCAGCTACAGGTGCAGCGCTCTCAAGCATGACATTTGGCTGTGGTGACCCTTTGAATTCTTTTGCCACTTGGATAGATGCCCACCTGGAGAGAAAACTCTTTAAAAGCTGCCTTTGGTGCCAAAAAACTGAAGAGTAGATGACCGGGCCCACTTGGAGAAGTCGCGACCCGAAATTTCGCGAAACGGGAGCAATTTGGCCATTTTTTCCCCTGTGCGCCGCGCCAAATTCCTTGTGCATCACGCCACTTTGGAGCCTATTTTGGGGCACTTGCAGGTGTCCAAAATGTGCCCAAGTGGGCTTGTTGGAAAGCCTGTCCTGTCTACTTTCCAACCCAACTAGAATTTCTAAATTTGAAGCTCATTTTCCCCTCCAAAACTTCATTCTCCCAAGACTTCTTTCTGTGTGTCCAAAAAGTGGCAGAGAGGCCATTTTTGGGTGTTTTTTGACCTTTAGGAGACCCAAAACTTGTCAAAATTTCTTGCCCAGACACCAGTAGACGTATTTTTCGATGCTAAATCCAAATATGCAAGTCATTCCTCGATTAGAGTGCTAGAATTTTAGCGTCGCACCAGTGGCGCGGCGCACAGGGAGAAATTTCTTGTTTTGTGCCCAAAAATTTTGCCTGTGACCAAAATTTGCCCAAATTTTTTGAAATTTGGGCTGGAGGTTCCCTATGAAGTGATTTATTGTGCCAAGGAAGCCTCAGCCAAGATTCAAAGCCGATCTTGCTCCTTTTCCTCCTTTGCCTCTTTTGCCTCTTTTCTCGCTTTGCTCAATTTTGCCTTTAGGCTCCTGATTCTTGCTTTGGAACTCATGTTGCGGGCCTGGTAGTGATGAGTCATGCGCCTCAGCATGTCTTTATCCCTATTTGCTTTGTCTAACAGCCTCTGCAAATGCATGTTGACCCTCTCAAGGTTGGACTCCCGGTCCTCATTGATTTCTTGCTCCAAAGATGTGAGCGGAACCCTTCCTCTTTGAGCAGCTTGGCGCTGCTCACGGATGTTCTGCAGCTCCATGATCGTCTGGTTGTCCTCAAGTTGTTTGTTTCTCCACTCTAGGTAGTTCATGTTCCACTTGGCCCTTTCTAAGTCAATGGTTAAGTCTTCAATCTCTGATTGCTGCTCCCTGATGATCTCTATAAGCTCCTCATTGGCTGGTTTTGCATCTGTCTCGTCATCCTGGAGGAGAACGAACTCGGTTTCTTGCTCACCTGATGGCCTTTCCTCCTGCACTGGCTCCTTTCCCTTACCCTGCTCCTATGGTGCTGATGTCGGAAGCGAGGCCCCTTCCACCCCGGGTGGAGATAATACTCGCTTTGCTGCTGCAAACAACGGTCTGGTGCCTTTCGGATAGCCTCTCTGATATGTGATGAAAACTGGCATGGTGGCAGTCTCATGGCTCTCAAACTAATGTGAAGGACTTCCCATTTCAGGCTCAAACTGATATGAAGGACCTCCCACCTCATGTTCTGCCTCTGATATCACCGGTGGAGCGCTGAAGAAATCACGGGAGATGAAGTCCTCCCAAGCAATACCCTGCAATCCCAACTGATGGTCCACTAAAATCCGGATGAGGGCAAAATGATAGACACTGTTTAGTTGCTGTCGTGGGGTCTTGCGCTGCATGAAGTTTTTCATTTTCTCAATGTTGTTGCAGATGAAAAATGGGAGGCTCATCATCCTCACCCTGGTAAAGTGCATGAGCAAGCGAATGTGATAGGCATAAAGGCGAGAAAACCTCCCCTCGCAACTGAAATACTTCATGATCAATCTCATGAGTGGGGCATACTCATCCCTCAAAAATATGAATGGAAAAACCCTGGTGAGCTGGCTCAAATAGCTATTCTTGATGTATAGTTCATAGTGATGCCTCTCCACCTTATTTTTCTTATGCCTCCGCTCCCCAATGTTTGGTATCCCTGTTGCCACTGATATAGCCTCTGGTGTCAAGGTGAAAGTGACCCCAGCCAGGACAGATTGGCCTCCCTGTAGATGAAGTGCAAAAAGGCGGGCCAACTCATGATGTACTCTGACATTTGCCACCCTTTGGCAAAATTCATAACATGCCAAGTGCTGGAAACAAGACATGGCAAGTGGGCATGCTTGTAGCTCTGTGAGGGTGTTTGGCTCGTCTCTGAGATGTTTGCCACACCGGTGATGTCTCCTATGGGCCCTCTCTCCTGAAGATGTGTCACTGTGTGTATCCCCCTCATAATATGATGAATTTTCTGATGCCATCACTGCTGCTTGTATCCTGAGTTTAATGCTGCCCTTTGAATCCAATGACACTGATGAATGCTCTGAAAATCTGTTACCAAGGGGACAATAAAACAGGGGAGTGTTAGGAGGGGAATGATGAAAAGGGGAATAGGGGTTTATAGGAGAAATTTATCAGGGATTTTGGGAGTGTTTGGAGTATGGTTTTGATGGGGTAGGGTTTGGGATTTTTTGGGCTATAGGAATAAAAGGGATGCACAAATATGATTACAATGTAGCTAGGGTGATGGTAAGGGGAAAATGCTACAGGGGAATTAGCTGATCAAGGTAGGACAGGAGTTTATTTAGCAATTGTGTCACTGTAGCAAAAAACCCTAGCTTTTTGTCCTCCTTTGTGTCATTTTTGGGTTTGGTTAATAAAAAAATTTGCCTTCGATTTCATGGTCACCAAAACATATTTTTCTTTGAGTTAGGGATCAATGGTTAAAAGATCTATGGCCACCTTTGCAAATTTGAGAGCCATTTACAAAAATTTGGGTGACTTCGGTGCTTTTTTAGGCTCACAGGCCTGTGCGTCGCGCGCTTTGCCCAGTGCGCCGCGCGCCGGGTATGCGCCGCGCCAGTGCAGTGTTAACACTGTGGTCGGGCTCCCAGTGCGCCGCACGCCCTGAGTGCACCGCGCACTGTCAAACAACATTCTTTTTCTTGGAAAAATAGGGGAGAGGGCTTTAGGGTGTTTTTGGGTGTTTTCTTTAGGAGGCAAGGTGGAATAGAGGTGACTATGACGAGGAGTGAGGGGAAAAGGGGGAGGGGAAACAAAACCTTGGTGGGTCTTCGAATTTGCAACCCCGTTTATCTTTTGCTTTGATGAGTATTTTCATGGATGACCAAGCGTGCTTTCGGATACCCTTCAACATCTTAGGAACACAAGCCATTGACCAAATTTACAGAGAAGGGGTTTTATTAGAGCCTACCTCTTGCTTGCTAGCCTTCAACCGGGATATAGAACGGATTTGCAAGTGTTTTTGAGGTCCCTGGCCCTGTGCCTCGCACGCCAAGCCCAATGCGCCGCATGCCCTGAGTGCATCGCGCCCTTGTTGATTTTTCACTGTGAATTGGTTGCCGGTGCGTCGCGCCCTTTGTGTGCGCCACACGCCCTAGTGTATGTGCCGCGCCCTTTTGAAACCGGCTCTCCTTCACTCAAACCCTCATGAATTTGCTCTCTTACCTCTGTAATTTCTCTCCAAGCTTGCCAAAGCACAAATGGTTTTTTTTTGCGCAAAAACAAGTATATATAGGCTTGGGAGAGTTGGTTTTAATTTTTTCTTCTTTGAAAACCCACTTTCTAATATTTGAGTTTTGCACCTTTTTCATTGATTTTAAAACACTCCGCTTTTCATTTTTTCTTTGAAATTTTGGCTGTCATGATGAAATTTTCGGCATCTCTTTGTGGGGACTGTGTAACTGGGCACTTGGCCATGAAAACCATGACTGCATCTGAAAAAGTCAACTGGCGATTTTGTGGAAAAAATTGTCATAGTTGACCTTGTTTGACTTTTCTTCAAAACAGAGTTTTGAAGAAGAGTCGATGTCCTTTCAGGTGATGATGAAGCCTTCTGAACCATAGCTGTATAAGGTCTCCCTCTGGCCTGCATGGCTTGTTCTGGACATGTTTTCCAAAGACCACATTGATGATTTCCTAGACCCAACAATAAAAATGACTTTATCCTGTAGTATAACCAGACCTTGACTATCATGAATTTTCAGTGATTATGTACAAAGATCTGAACCAGCAGGGGCCAGAAATGAGGGGAAATGAGTAGCAAGACTTTCTCCGTCAGATCATGGCATGTCGCTAGCGAAATGCAGCTGAGTGGATGGAGCGGGACACCTGAATTTGAAATGCACAAAGAGCTTCGATCTCTGACGGAGGGCTGACCAGACCGACTCTAACAGTTTCCTTGATATTATTCGTCATCGACCTCAGATTATATTGGTGTTGATCTTCAATTTGTAGAACAGCTTCACCATCCCATTCTTGGCTGATTTGGTCATTGAATAATGACTTCTCATAGGCAACTTTGGTTTAAAAAATGGTGTTGCCTTTATCTTCCATACAATGGATCTCATCATCTTCTTCGAACGGCTCTTCTTCCATGACTGCATTCTAAAAAGGGACCTTCACCCTTTGGTCTTCATTGGCATATTTGTTTCTTTGCAAAATCTACAACTGCTCATTAGGTCTTTTATATGGATTTGGATTTGGAGGAGAAAATGTGTTAGGAACTCTTCCTTTCTTAGAATGCTACTCAACCTTTAATTTGGAAACTTCAGAGGCTAATGACTCTATCATCTTGGCCATTTTATCGATCTTGGGATTTGAAGATGATGAAGGCTCGCCCCTCTATCTCCTTCTATCAGCATTACCTTTGAGCTTTTCTACAACCATGATATTTCATTCTACTTCCAGGGTTGCATCTTGCATATCAGCCAAAGAAGCACATTGCCTCTCCATCAACAGTAAACATAAGTCAGACACAAAGGCACTGGCATAGATGAGTCTAGCAGAGGCAGTGGTGGGTTTCACTTCAGCTGGTATCTTGCTGTACATGCGGTTAAATCTCTTATTAAAATCAGATAGTAGCTCACCATTTTCCCTCTTTAACTTCCCAAACTCAATGTGGTAGTAAAGGAGATCCTTCTTATTCCCCCAATGCTTTAGGAATGCATCATCTAATGCCTCAATATCTGCTATAGATATTGGGGTCAATTCCCTGAACCATTTTCTAACCTCTCCATCTAGGCTTTGGACAAAGAATCTCATCCAGACATCATCTTCACTAATGTCTAGGTTATCAGCATAGCTATAGAATGACTCAAGATGTTCTTCAGCTATAACACCTTCAGTCCCAGTGAACTTAGGCATATACTTTTGATATTCTCCAGTAGGCATAGCATTCAAAGGAGTGGGTAGTATTAGAGGTCCATACCTAGCAGCTATGATTCTTTCCATTTTGGTAGGTGCTTGTGGACCTGCCATAGCTGTGGTGGCTAAAAGAGTATTGGCAGTCTGAATGATAGAGGGCTGAGGAGTGACTGATAAGACTAAAGGAGTATGATGGATAGGAGGTGAGGTTTCCTTTGGGCATACAATAAAAGGAAAACCTAAAGAATAAGGAGCTTTATGAATCTCTAAGATTTTTTCTTCACTGCTAGTATTAGAAGCTATACTCTCAACATATATTTGTTCTATTACAAGCCTTTCTTGAAGAGATATAGAAGATTGTTTAGGTTTACCTGAACCTGATGCTCCTTTCTACAATACCTTTCTTTCTTTAATGATTTTTTCATGGTTAGGCACTGGGTCAACTTATGACTTCTAAGGATTTCTCCAACTATCCCTCACAAACTGAGCCAGAACTATGAAGTGGAGTCACCAAGAGGTTCGGCCTCCAGTAGAGTCTCCAAATAGATGATTACAACCAAAAAAATTCCTATACTTTATCTATCATCAAAGCTGGATCTATGTCGTTTCCCAGGGAAGTTGAGCTTCAGTTTCCTCTCCCCGGAAACGGCGCAAATTATGTTATCACTCCAAGAAACTCTCCTAGGTTGTAGATCAGAGATGCCTGGTAACATATAATCTTCAATATTGTTCTCTGAACTATTGGAATAAATGATGGTTTGGATCAAGTCAGATAACCATTTCAACTCTATTCTCACTCAAGACATGCATGAACACTCTCACCAATACAAGGCTTTAGACCACTAATGCTCAATAATTTATATATTCAATGGATAGATGGAGAATACTGAGTGTACCAGTAGATTGCATACATAAACAAAAATGAATGGCTAGCTATAGGCAGCAAAAGAGAATACTAAATGTACCAGCAAATGCATATATGACCACATATAAATGGCTAGCTACAGGCAGCAAAGAAGCTTGCAAATATAATTTATCAAAGTAGAGATAAGATGACAGTTATCTGGCCTTAGACACAAAAGAAAACATGAACAAATTGTTCAAGTGCAAGCATAGAACAACAAAGAGAATGGGCATTGAACATATAATAGCAAAAGAAGCTTATATTGCTAGAATGAAGATGAGAAGCTTGAAGGAATGGAGGAGGAACAATCTCCAAAAGTTGAACCTATATTACATCTTACTTTCAAGTATTTATAGCTCTTTACAATGCTCTCGAGCCTTCTGAGGCTCGAGAGGTCTCAATCTATCCCTCTGTGTCTTCAACTGATTGATTCCCTCAATAGGCAAGCATGGCTTAGAAGTTTCTTCTTCTAACAAAAGAACAACCGCATTCAGATATTTTGGATAGTTTGTTGTGTTGTCTGGGAGCTCCCTTGTGCCAGAGATGCCCCATAATGTTTGTTGGTTTTGGATAAGCAGCATTGTTGATGCCTCATGGTCGATTTTGTTTTGGGCTAGCTGCGCATGGTCCATGACTGTTTCTGGTTGATTTGGCTGTGTTGTGATGTCTATGCTCCCTGATCACTTTCCGGCTTCTGCTTTGTGGTGGAGTGGTGTTGTTGGGAAAAGTATCCATTCGGAATGCCCCTATCCCACTCTAAGGTGTGATAGTGCCTTAGCAACAAACAAGGAAAACTATTTTCGTATTCTTCTTTATGAAATGTAAATAGAGAAGAAGGATGTAACTAACCGGTGTCTTCTGCTAGTTTGTCGATCCAATCGCTCTCTCATTTGTTCACTTCCCGCTGCCTGCTCCCTTACTGGTCCAGCTTCACCAAGTTCCTGCAAGATCACAAGAGAGGAAAACTACACAAAAGACATAGATTTACATTCACAACTAGTTTAGGATCAGATATAAACTAAACATGCAAATATAACAAAGCATCATTGATATACAAGCATATAGGAGAAACTCAAATAGTTTTATTGATATGATAAGAAAGTCCAAGAGGAGATACAACCAATTGAATCCCGATCCAGCATCTACCTCCCAGCAAAGGAATCCCTTCCTCTCCTCCAACAAAGCATAAATCACCCAATGTACTAATCTCAATCTCAAACCAATAGCAATTCTCTGCAAAGTACAAAATTCCAGCCTTTGGATCTCTTGGATGAGGGATCCATATATAGATGTAAGCAGAGAGGATGAGTCAGCTTATGTTTTGACTTGTGGCTTCTCTCTGTCAGTTCTTGCTTCCACTTGGAGGCTGAGAGCCTCTTACTCATCACTAGTCGAATTCATTGAGGCAAGTGTCATTGGAGAAGATTCTGGAAGCTTCCATGGTCTTTCCACCTCGTTGAATGAGCTTTCCATTTGTCATTTCCCGCTCAGCGCACCCTGGTAGTGCATTTAGGTGCGTTGCAACGCACCTAGCTAGTGTACTGGGGTGCATTGCAACGCAGGCAGCTAGTAGAGCATCTGAATTGATCCTGAATTGACTGTTTCTGAGTGGTTTTTGGTGGAGAACTTCTGGGAGAAGCTGTCATTGGTTGACCTTGTTCCTTTAGGGGCAGGAAAAACTCTTTTAGGGACTTTGGATCCCTTGGATTATGGACATTTCATGCTCAATGCTGTAAGGCACAAAAATGTCTATAACAGTTGCCCCCTAAAGTATGAGGCCGTTTATTGGGTGAAATGCTTTATTAGGAGGATCCGAAGTTCTGTCAATGCCGGGAGGAGACCTCTAATAAGATACAATACAATACATTATTTTTCATACTTTTTTCATGATCTAGCTGAGGCGGGCATTCCCATGCTCAGCTTTATAAATTCATTTTTCTGTACATAGAACAGACAATCGTCTGATGGTAGATTGATGATTTTGATGAAATCATCATCCTTTTGGTAGGATGATTATCTGTGTTGTAATGATGTACATGTCAATGTCTTTATTTCCTGAATATATATCGCAGCCCGGATGGATGAAACTAGATCCGGGGTCTTCAATCTCGTCTGATCTTCACTCTAAGTACAAGTCGATCCATGTGAGAAATGTTCTGGAGTCGAACATGGAAAGACATCGCTTGATTACCAGTCAATGATGTAAACTGTTAACAAGCACGAGAGGAATCACCGATAATGATAATGACCCTCAAGGTACTGCAGTACATTTCACATGGTGTGAATAAAGGACTTGGCGTCGAACACCACGCAAAATCTTTCGGTCGAAGGTCATTGATGTATACCTATCGCCGGAAGTGAGAAACTTGCCATTGAGGCATGCAAGCTTCAAAGTACTGAAGGGGGTGTTCCTAGATCAACTTCTTGGATAATGAGCTGGTGTCGACAAGAAGCGATCCGTCAAAGGAGGGCCTTGATGTATCCCACATCAGTGACACGGAACGGAGCAAATGATTTTTATGGAGGTGAAAACGATCTGATGATATATGGTTCAGGGTGGTGGTCATGAAAGAATGAAGGATAATGTATGGTAGTGGATGGGACACGGTTGACTTCTCTGGATGACTTCTCTTGAACATATCGACGACACTTATGTGATGGATTGGTAGCATTTACCCCAAAGGTGGATGGTATGGCGAGACCATGGTGATGTGATCGGTGAATGAAACAACCCAACCCGACTCAGGCACAGAGTGGAAGTGTCATGTTCAAGAGCGACTTGCTACCAATAAAGTTTCTTTGAGTTTCTTCCCAATTTTTCCCCAGTCATTGCTGACCAGTACCTCTTTATTTTTGTCAAGCTTGAGGAGGATAACATATGCTTGTTCTATAATTTGCCCTTCGGGCAAACCCATCGCTATGTTTTAACGAGCCTAGCGATAGTGAAACTCGTTCTCGTCTAAAGACAAGTTTGTCGCTATTAATCTTTTTAACGAGTCTAACGACAAAGATAACTCGGTCCTTTTCATTTTTAGAGAGTCTGAAAAGGTACGTAGAGATAACTCCAAAGTTCCTTTTTCGTCATCTAATCCCTTAAGTCCGAAAAAGTATAAAACAATACAGAAGGGATGAGTTTTCTATAGTTTTAACGAGCCGAACAAAACAAGCGCTCGATCTTTTTGTGCAATAATCCCTCAGGTCCAAAAAGATTAAAATCTAGAGGAGGGATAGCACTTCCGGTCGCTTTAACAAGCTGGAAGGCCAAAACTCGGCAATCTTTTCATATTTTACGAGTCAGATGAAAAGAGCTTAAAGAAGACTCGTCTTTTGAGGAACGAGTGATAAAACGAGTAGCAGCTGATTCCAGGTAAGGGTTGGAATTTTCCAATCATGGCAGTGTCACAAGGATGGCTAGTGAAATCACTCTTCGCAGCTGTTCCTCAAAATGGGTAAACAATCAAACGGAGGTGAATGATCGGCCAATGGAAAAGTGGAGGTAACGGTGCAAACACGACCAAGGCTTTAATGGCTGATAAATTTACATTCACGGTGGTTATTTACCGAAGGATGGTTCATTTTTTAACGAGCTTAAACGCGGAATGAAACACTTGTTCGATCTTATGTTTATTTTTTAACGAGCATGAACTATGTGCTAAAACTGCTCGATAACATGGTCTAGTTTTGATTTTTTACCATAAATAGCTTTTCCTTTTTCAAAGATAGTACTGTACCTTCAATTGCTGCATCAAACTAGTTAGAAATGAGTAACATTTGCTTGAAAATGAGATTAAAACACTAATATTTCACTTTGAACTACGTAAAAAGCAATTAAAAAGTGTTTTTACCTCTCATTTTACCATTTCATTTGAACTTGTTTTATTGGAGCTTTGGAGTTGCCTCTTCCCCCTTGATTTTCATCAGCTGATTTCGAGAGATTCTGTGGACCATTATCGGCGCTGTCTGGACCAGGTAGGAGTTAAACCTGAGCTCTTTCAATTCATGGTTTCCTTTCTTCATTTTGTGCTTCATTTCCTGCTTTTCTGAGCCCCTGGGGTTTGATGGGGTCGCTCTGCCATCAGCGCACCTTGGGCACTCGAAACCTGCGCTGAATTTCAAGCAGCATGAAGGCAGTTTGACCTTCAACGCAGGTAGAACACTGTGCAGGTGCGCTGGGCGCAGAAAAGGATTTTGTTGCACAGTTTTTGATGAAAATTTTTGCCTGTTTCTCATCAAAACCAGGATCTAACTCCTCTCATGTTTGTTTTTCAGAGATTTTGGAGCAAAATGACCCTTACATGGCGAGAACGAGAACATGAAGAAGAGGACATGATTGCCCTACATGATCCGGTTACGGTGAACGCGCTGCGGAACTGTGGTCTATTGAAGTTCTTCCACATCTCTAGCATGAGACAGCAGATCAACTTACTGCAGTATTTGCTCGATGCTTGGGATCCTATCAATCAAGTTTTCCAGATTAGGGGCAAATCTATCCCCTTGACCGTAGTAGACATTTACTTCTTGACTGGCTTGTCGAGGCGGGGTGCCCCCATCTCTTTGTCAGGTTCGGCCCGAGGGAGTGACTCTGTGAGAGATTATGTCCGCCAATATTGCAGGGAAGGATCTCAGCCGAGTAAAGACGGCAAGATCATTATCCGTGATGTTGCTGACAGGTCCCTTAGGTCTATCCTGTATACTTTTGGTAGGATGGCCGGAAGTGCGTCTCTTCATGTGGCTAACAAATCCTATATGCAGCATGCCTTGGAGTGCCTCCAACCAAAAATATTCAACTGGTGTGATACAGTACTTCTTTTGATGAAGAGTCAGTTGACCAAGGTAAAGGACGGGAGGTTGAAGAACTTTGGGTTCGGTTCTATTTTGACCGCTTTTGCCTTGGAGAAGATACCACTGATGCAGCCACAGTACATTGCACTCGACTTGCCTTCTCCTACTGAGCCACGCATGCAGAGATGGGTTAACCACATGTCTAGGCATGCTGGTCAATCTCAGATTTCTTTTTCTTATACCTTCTTCAGGTGGTTTGATCGTCAGGAGATGGTCTATTCCGAGTATCCATATGCTGGCATGGACTTCCGGGGTGATCCGGATTTAGTACTGCCGGATGGCGAGCAGTGGGGCGCTATTGGTAAAATCTTCGACCATATCCCTGTTTACTGTTTTTATTTACAATGTCCTTGTGCTTTATTCTATCAAGACTCTAATCAAACTCATGTGTACATGCAGATGTTGGTCCTGTTCGTCCAGTAGTTCGCCTGAGAGTGCCAGCCGCTGCCCCAGCAGGAGAGGCTGCCGGGAGGGTTATTCTTCGTGACCTTGATGTGGCCGAGACCCTCACAGCTGTGCAGGAGTAGGTTGAGAGCCTTACTCTCGGTATTCCAAATGTGAGGATCGACGAGTTACCTTTACAGTTGCAGCGACATACTACTGGTGTGCCTAGATAATGGACTCGTCTCTTACACATGATCGCACAGGCTGTGACGTGCTATCACGAGCATCATTAGACTAGGGAGCCCCCTAGCATTTTTGAGTTTTTGGGTCATGTGACCGATTTTGTCTTGGTTACAGAACATTATATGTAAACCATAAACAGCTTATATATATATATTTTGATTTTCGGGGTTTTATTCTGGTTGAGTTATATGATCCACATGTAAAACATTGATGATGTGTTTCTTTTTATAAATGTCGCAAATGTCTATCCAACACATAGTTTGCTAATGAGTCGGTTAATGTGTTTAAGTTTCTGGAAATATGTTGGTATTGAATCAAATCAAATTGTCTTTCCAAAATCTTAACCCTTAGGAACATGCGATAAATGGCTGGATTTCGAACGGAATATATACCATTGAGTTGTAGTATTACGAGTTGTGAGTCTAGCCTGACGATTAGTCGGCGTATACCATGGGTGATGGCATCAGAGAGCAGTTCTATCAACGCGCTATACTCAGCGATGTTATTCGTTGATTGACCAATACATACACCTCTGAAACTTACGAACTCGCCGCTTGGATCAAAAATGGCCCAGGCTGCGGAGGACAAGTTCCGCGAACTACGACTCGCTCCGTCGGCATATCCAACACATGTCTCCAAAAGGTTTGACATCTGCAATAAATGTAAAAAGGTGGATTACTTGACCAAAACGAAAACTTTAGCGAAAACAAAATACAACAAAAGCATATTGGTCACTGTTTAAGCATAGTAACGCTTGAGGTACAACCCATTACGAGGTTGCGCCAGTGGAATTCCGTCATAATCCATTAACTCGTAGGCTCCTTTTTCTAACACTCGTTTAACAATATAGGGGCCCATCCATAAAGAATTAAATTTACCTGCTCCCAATTTATCGAATTCTTGGTCGTAAAGCAAGACCAAGTCACCTTCTGAGAAGACACGGGGTTTGACATTTTTGTCGAACTGCGCCTTGACTCGTTTCTTATGGGCTTCGTTAGCCAAAGCGGCATCATGACGGGTTTCATCCAATTGGATTAATTCCAAGAAACGGGCCTCTTCATCTGAAGTTTCGGGGAGGAGATCGATTGCGAGTTTAAGAGAGGAGATTTCGCACTGGACTGGTAAGACTGCTTCCAGGCCATATACCAGTTGGAAGGGTGTGAACCCGGTCGCATTCCTTACCGATGTTCGGTAAGCCCACAAGGCTGAGTACAGGATTAGGTGCCACCTTCTTTTGTGAACTCCGATCATCCTTTGCAACATACACTTCAGGACTTTTTTGATCGCTTCAACTTGTCCGTTGGCTTGTGGATAATACGGAGTAGAGCTGTCGTGAGACAATCCTAGTTTGGCAGCTAATTCGAGCATCATGTGATTGCGAAAATGCAATCCATGATCCGTAACTATAGCCTGTGGTACGCCAAATCTGGCGACTACATGATTGAAAAAGAAAAGGGCAGTTGTTTCACCAGTGTTATCTAATGTAGGCATCACCTCGGCCCATTTGGTAAAATAGTCAACGACGACTATAATATACCCATGCCCCCCGGTCGAGGTGGGGTTACATGTCATGAAATCGATGCCCCATTTGGCAAAGGGCCCAATAGCAACTATCGGCTGTAAAGGTGCGGGTGGTCTTCTGGTTTTGCTATCAAAAATTTGACAAGCATGGCAACTTCTGACTGCGGTTATGCAATCCTTGAACATGGTTGGCCAGAAGTATCCTGCTCACAAGATTTTTTGTGCTGTAGCTTATCCAGATTGATGCCCCCCACACGCGCCTGAATGACACTCATTCAGGGCTTTTTCGGCCTCTTCATGGGTGAGGCACCTTCTCAGAACTGTATCGATACCACGACGGTAAAGCGTATCACCGACGATCATGTAGTCTTTTGCTTGGTATCATATACGTTTTTGTTCAGAGTGAGAGGTGTCTGGAGATAAATTATTATATCTCCATACCACTCATTGCTTGTAGATATCAGAAACAAATTCTCATCCACGATTGATTCTTCGGATGTTTCATCATTGGACGACGATGGGAAATCGCACAATAATTCTGCGAAAACTACAGCTTTCTTTGACTTGGATTTTACAAATTCCAGATCAAAATCTTGAAGGATTGCTATCCATTTTGAATATTTGCCCCCGAGCAACTGTCGCGACAATATATAAGTCATGGGGTTGCAATCTGACAAAATGGTAGTTTTCTGAAAGAGGAGATAGTGTCGAAATCTTTGTATCGCTTGAACAGCTGCAAGCGCTAGTTTTTCAACGTAAGAATATTTTCTTTTTGTATCATTTAAGTTTCTACTTAAATAATATATAGGGTGTTCAATTCCATCGACTTCTTGAACTAAAACCATTGTGATGGTTGTATCTGCTGCAGCCAGATACAGGTTAAAGTCTCTTTGATAATCGGGGGCGTACATTAATGATGCTTTTATTAAGGAATCTTTTAAAGCATCAAAGGAAGCTTGCGCAACCTGATCCCAGATGAAGGGTACCTCCTTTTTCAAAAGATGTGTATAACCTTTAGCAAGTTCGGCGTAATTTGGAATGAACCTCCTCAGAAAGTTTGCTTTCCCTTGGAGTTTCTGAATCTGAAGCAAATTTGAAGGTGGAGGAAAATTGATGATTGCCTGGACCTTGCAAGGGTCGATACGAATCCCATCCTTGGAGACTACAAAGCCAAGTAAACGACTAGAACCGACGCAAAATACACATTTGTGCGGGTTGAGTCGTATCTTGTAGTGTCGGCAACGTAGAAATATCGATCTTAAATGCTGCGGATGATCAGTCCGCTTTCACGAATGAGCCGGAAGGTCGTCGAGGTATGGTTGAACGATGTTCTTGATGTCATGGAAGGCATAATTCATTGCCCTCTGAAAGGTCGCCCCTGCGTTCTTCAAACCAAAGGGTAATTTTCGATATGCGAATGTGCCCCACGGACAAGTGAATGCAGTCTTTGACTGGTCCTGTGGGCGGATATTTATTTGATTATACCCAGAAAATCCATCCATGAATGAAAAGATTTCGCATCCGGCGCATTCATCAATTATCTGGTCGATGAAGGGTGTAGGGTAGTTGTCTTTTGGACAAGCTTGGTTTACATCCCTATAATCGAAACACACTCTAATTGTCCCTTGTTTCTTCATAACAGGGACAATATTCGATACCCAATCGGTTAGAGGAACCGGGTAGATGAAACCAGCATGGAGAAGTTTTTCAACTTCTGCCTTAATGGCAGCGGCTTTCTTGGGGTGCACCTGCCTGAGCCGTTGTCGTACCGGTTTGACATCTGGATACATCTTAATTTCGTGTTCAACGATACTCGAGTCAATGCCTGGCATTTCATCATATGACCAAGCAAAGACATCTCTGAACTCGTGAAAAAGAGCGTTATATATTTCCAGTTCTGAAGGAGAACAACATTTGCCGACATAAATATTCTCTACAACATCCGTTTTAGTTGAGATATTTATGGCTATAGTCTCTTCAATATTGGATAAGTTTCGCTCAGAATCCACCGTATTTACAGTATTTGATAGGAATTCAAAAACTGAAGGGTGATAAAGGTCACCTTTAGTATCTTCTTCTTAATCTGGAAGAAGGGAACGATGGTGGCAATCATTCCATGGTGCCCCCTTAATCAACATTGATTGTAGAATTCCTTCGTCGGTTCCATGCACTCGCGACCAAGGATCTAAAGGGGTACCATATCCTCTAGACCTATCTACCCAAACGCTTGATGAGCATTGATTTGGGTTCGCCTCCCATGCTAGAAACATTGATTGCTACAATATTTCTATTGGGCTTGGGGGAAAAACCATTGCATGATCCATGTTGATATCGTCTTCTGAGATCTTCGTGGAAGATATCATATTGCAGGTTCCTATCGACGCTACTTCCGCCAAGTTGATTGGAGGTGGAAGAGCGAAAGTTCCCATTAGTATAGGCTCTTTTAGTAGGCCTACTCTGATATTCTGAAGCGAATGGGGGCTTCCATGGATAATGGGAATGCTTCCTGTAACTTGTGAACCATTGGGGAGGAAGTTTTGTTGGTCGACGATCGTAATCCCCCCTTGAAAAGGGAATGAAATCTTTCTAAAATAGGTCGACACAACAGCTGCCATGGCGTAGATCCACGGTCTTCCTAGTAGGATGTTGTAATCAAGATTCCCATCGATGACTTCAACATCTATTTCTACTGTTTTTCCCCCTAGTTCAACCTTCAAGTTATTTAGGATACCATATGGGGTATATGTCCTTCCGTCGAATGCTTTTAATGTCGTTGAAGATCGTGACAAGGTTGGAGATCCTAAAGTTTTCCAGCAACTCATCGACATAATACATGTAGATGCCCCCTCATCAATAATTGTTCGATGAACAGTTTTGTTGAGGGTTTTCACTTGAATAAGGAAAGCTAGTTGAGCTGGTAACTGAGGATCGTATCCTTTGTGGTCGAAGGATACAAGATTGGAATCCTTAGGATCAACCCCACCAATGGTTGTAAACAAAGCCTGCCTTTGGGATGGACAATTTTGTAGTACTTCAAGAGTCGACATAGCGGATGGCGATTGGGCCAAATCTTCCACTATGTTATAATGCTGCGCCACTCTAGCGTGAGGATTAAACGTCGACTTGTGTACTACTCCCTTTGGCGGTTTTATTGTTAATTCAGGAATGATGGGTGGTACAACTTCTATCGAAGTTGTTGTCGAACTACTTGGTTGATCTTTACCTTTGTCGTTCGACAGCTGCGGATTCCCGTAATCTTTGTTCCTTGTCGAAATCAAAGCATCATTTTGTTGCTTCGAAATCGACAACATTAGCACTTGCGACGGGGAAGCATTTCCACTATCAACCAGATTTGTGCCTGGATTTGGAAACGGATCGGTTAACACAGCTGAGGTTTTCGAACTCTTAAAGAACCTTTTAAGCTCAGCTTTGTATGGACATTCTCTCGTCCAATGATCCTCATCACATATCTGACATGGATATTTTTGTTTCCTATTTCCAGGAGGGTTTGAAGAAGTTTTTTCAGGAGATGACTCACCCTGTTTCTTCTTCTTCCCTTTGCTTTGTTTCTTCTTGCTTCCTGGTTGTTTGGTTTCTTTGCCCTTATCTGCTGATACGGCATTTACTTCCGAAGCAAGAATTTCGTCTTTTGCATTTTGATCTGAAATCTTACGGGCCTTCTTGGAGGCAGCCTTTGTCAATTTCGTGTTTGTCGTGCCAATCACACCATCGCCGGCATGAGAGTCATTGTTTGATTTAGGAGGAGGAGGAATTGAGAATTCCGGTCTAGGGGCATCAGGTATTTTGTCGTAGAGCGTGCCAGACTGAGTATAGACCAAGTCTAGATATTGCGCACGAGCAATAACTTGCTC
Source organism: Pinus tabuliformis (assembly GCA_031772625.1). Classification (NCBI taxonomy): domain Eukaryota; kingdom Viridiplantae; phylum Streptophyta; class Pinopsida; order Pinales; family Pinaceae; genus Pinus; species Pinus tabuliformis. The sequence goes on along the minus strand of CM062808.1, from coordinate 27,716,079 downwards.
TTCTGTTACGACTCCCCCCTTCGCCACATCTTCCGTTATGGCAGGAAGTAACGACTTGATAAACCATTCAGCTCATAGCTGATCAGGAACATACGTTTTTACCATCCTACGACGACGTCGCCACTCATGTATATGATCAGATATGTGAGTGGCGGTTGTCTGTTTGAAGTTGGTTATGATTTCTGTTCCCGTTTCATACCTTATTGGTAATTGAAAATGGGTTAAGAAAGTCGTGGCTAAGGTGCTGAAATTGTCGAATGAAGCTCTAGGCAATTCAATATACCATTTTGCCGCTGGACCTGTCAATGTCCTCTAAAAAAGGCGAAGCCTTATCGAATCATCGTTTAGGGTGTTTGATGAACACCATAGATGAAATGTCATCACGTGATTCGATGGGTCTTCACCTGGATTTCCATTAAATTTAGGAATATCTGATGGAAGTTTGTGAGGAATCGCTGGCCACCAAGGGGCGTAAGCGATTGGATCGTTTGTTAATCGGTGTAAATCGGGTAACTCTAAAGTTGCCACGAATGGTAACTGTTGATTCAGGTTAGGTGAAGCATACCCAGGATATGATGGAATTTCCTGAGCAGTTGGCCTTTGCATACCAGCATAATGTAATTGATGTTGGTATGATTGATACGGTTGGTGGACATGACCACTGTAAATTGGTTGATTTTGACCGTTTTGAATGTATGGCTGTCCACTGTTCACAAAGATCTGCTGCTCAGAAACTTGGTATACTTGTTGGAATTGTGGTTGTTGGTATTGCACCAGCCACGGTTGTGAAGCCATGTTCTGTTGCGTTATACTAACCGTTGGACCAAGGTGTGGGGTAATTGTACCCGTTTGGACCTGTGTCGCCCCACCAGTCGGCGATTGTGGTTGAGTCACAGGGTCAAGGGGCTGTTGCATTACAACCTGAGAAATCTGAGGTTGACATACAACAGGCAGCATTTGAACTTGTGACACTGTTACAATAGCTGGTGTTGTCGGGATGCTCGACATAGGTACACATTGTTTCATTGAATATACAACCCTTGGTTGTTGGGGTAGCATAGGCACCCAACCACTTGACATAACTCCAGTATAACCTGAATACTATTGAGAACTCCCGTATGGATATCCTCCCGGAGGGGGTAACGAAAGGGCATACTGCCCCCCATACGGTGGTAATCCGGAACTCAAGGGGATAGTATGCCCTTGGGGACTGGATTGCCCAAATTGACCTCCAAATGGATCAATTTGTCGAGTTTCAACATAAGAGTTGCCGGATATTACTCCGGAGGAACAAACAGGAACGGACCATACTGTCGAAATAGTCCCTGGATGGACTCCTTCTAGCGGTTGTGAGCTAGTCAGGACAGATGGTACGCCGGCAAACATTGTCGGAGTGACGGCAGGGAGTTCTGCTGTCGCTGTGTCATTCGACACAGTCCTAGATGTTGACGGTTGTTCAGACATTTTGAGTCTATCCAAAAGATTACCTAGCGATTCTACAGGAACTTCCACTGGTGGTAGACTAACTTCTGATGTCGAAGGAAATAGAGTGACCCCGACTCCAAAATGTGTTGGAGTACTTGCTTGCGGATCTTCTACTATTTCCTCTATCGCAATCAAACCAGGTGGAAGGGGAAGACCGTCAGGTCCGTAAAATATTTCTGGTGCCGAAGAAGGGGTTGAATCGACAGCAACAGATGTTTGAGGAGCAAGACTCTCCGAACCGATTGCTGATGGAACTGGTTCAGTCACACAAGTGTTTGCTCTCAGACTAGGATCAGTATCACTGTCCTTCTGTGGCTGTTGAACTTCTTCTGTAGGGGCAGGGTTTCCAGAAATGTTTGGAGTAACCGGAATCTCAGATGTTGTTGGAACACTTGTTCTAACTTTGATAGGAGATTTCGAACCGGTTAAACGAGTTCGCTTTGTCCGTACTGTTTTCGGTTCCGGAGACAAAGATGGTTGACTCGCAAGCCTCCGCGAACGACGGGGTTTCAATTGACTTTCTTCCACGATTGCGGATTACTTGATCAACCAAAATACAAAAGGGGAAAGTGTGTTTCCGAATTAAATGAATTTTTAGACGCTTTAGACACAACTTGCTTTTTCAATTTTAAAGAGTCGAGAAAAAGCAAAAGATGACTCTAGTCTCCTTCGATTTTTAATGAGCCTGAAGTGACAAGTGCTCAGATGGACCTTTTCCGTTAAGGAGTCTGAAAAGGAATGAAAGGGACTGCTCTGGAGTTCTAGGTAGAGGGTGTGCCAAACCAATCGCAAAACCGCAGAATACTTTTTAGGGTACGGGCGGTCAATCTTCCTTAATGCTGTGTTCAGTGCATTGCGATCAATAGAGCGGCCGACACGGCTTCCTATGGATAAAGGTTTTATGCCTATAGGGGTCTCCCAATATATACTCGACGATATGTGGGAGCACAATCCGTACTGGCACTTATCGTCTCTCAGGAGGAATCACCCAACCATCAGCGAGGCGACCAGTGACCAGGTTTTACGACGCCGGAACACGTCTCTAGCCTAGACCTCTATGTTGTGCGTTAAGTTACAAAGCGTTGTTAAGTTCATTCAATTTATTTTAGGTTGATCTTTCTTAGAAGTTTGCCTTTTTGGATCACCACGAGATGTATATACAATTCCTAAATGCAGTCTAAAGATGATAAGCAAGCTTTTATATCTTTTCAACAATGAAAATCCTAGCTACAAGGCGAAAAGAAAGACACCATCTTTTCTCAAAGAGCATAGAGCACACTGTAATGCACTTTTCCTAAATCAACATACAAACTGTCAAAATGCAAATGCACATATGCATGTATTTGTTTTCACTTTCTTAATATTGATGCCTAAAAAGAAAGCTGTTGTACAAATTTGAATTCGATTTCAAGTGTAAAACACAAACAAGCTTCTTTCGAAATCAAAAAGACGATTACGACACTTTATGATTTTGAAGTAAACACTTGTTTCGACACTAGAAGTGCATTAATTCAAACCAAAAGACAAAAGTAAAAGCGTAATCAACTGTAAACAGCAAACAAACTCACTCCTAAGATCAAAACGACACTTACGACAGGTCTAGATCTAAGCGCGACAGTATGACTAGTTTACTTTTGTAATGGGAAACTGCAAATGATGTAACAAATACACAAAAACAAAAACAGTTTCTTTTATACAACTGAGGCGGAATTAAGGCAAAGAAAAGGGGTTTCAGATAGGTACACACACTGATAACAGGCTGCAAAAAACAGAGATAAAACTGAGCAAAAAGAAGCAGAGAACCACAGCTGCACAAGGCAAAGGCTGATCAGCGCACCCCCAGCACAGAGAAACTGAATTACAGCGCAGGTAGCCCTCTCGGGACCTGCGTTGAAATGCAGAACCTCTTCACAGAGCCTGCGCTGAAGCAAAAACGAGAATTGTCTCTGGGTTCTGGGTCACGGTTTGCAGTTTAATCTACGGTTTTTGGCCGGATAAAAGCTATAAATAAGGTACAATTAGAGGGATGATTTAAAGGAGGACTAAGATCTATCACAAAGGGCTGTTAGAGCACTTGTGGATCAGCTGTTCATATCATAAACAGGCCCAGCGAATGGACTAGAGTAGCAGATCTCTACTTTGCATTTGTAAATGGAAAATGCAGTTCGATTCGGCACTCCTGAGTTTATGAGAAGAATAACAATAGAAACACAAATAAACTAACAAGATACGATCCCCAGTGGAGTCGCCAATTTGTTGTTGGGAAAAGTATCCATTCGGAATGCCCCTATCCCACTCTAAGGTGTGATAGTGCCTTAGCAACAAACAAGGAAAACTATTTTCGTATTCTTCTTTATGAAATGTAAATAGAGAAGAAGGATGTAACTAACCTGTGTCTTCCGCTAGTTTGTCGATCCAATCGCTCTCTCCTTTGTTATTTCCCGCTGCCTGCTCCCTTACTGGTCCAGCTTCACCAAGTTCCTGCAAGATCACTGTTTGCTACCTATATCAATAGGTTTCATATTTCATGATTGGTTACAAAAAGGTCCAAATATGCTCTGCTTTGATGATGCAAAGATCCCATATTTCCATAAGGAGACAAGGTGTATATATATCTTGATGGGGACTAAAATTTTGATGGATGTTCCAACAGCCTAATCTGGATCATGCCATGTTTTAAATTTCCAGTTGTAGAATAGAGAAAGAAGTATGTCCAAACTGTTTAATCTTGGCAGACAACTAGCTTAGGTAGAGAAGTAAGGTTCCCAACTGCTTAATCTGGGACCTTGGAAGAAATAAGGGTAGAATTAGATAGAAGATCAAAAGGAAAAGCCAGAGAAAAGAAAAGGCAGAAAAGGGTCTGCAAGCCTAAGTGCACCCTCCAAGAAGAAAACAAAAAATGCTAGGCAAGTAAATGGGTAGGCAGTTGGGGTTGCAGGAATATCATTTCTTACAAATCAAAGGTCTGCAGACCTGTTTCACAAAGCAAAGTCAATGGATTGAGAAGTCCTTTTTCTCTATCAGGTTGCAGCAAAGCAAAGAAACATGTCTAACTTCCCAAATTTTCCCCTTTTCCATTCATAACTAACATCCCTTCAGTCATGGAGATTGATGAAAAGATCTGAGGTTTTATGGTGGTTCTTGTTCCTTTAAAAGCCACATTTCTTGTGTAAAAATCTTTTCATTTTGATCTACTCCCTAAGCTAAGTGTTTTTCAAATAAACTTAGTATTGTTTCCCCTAATCCACTCCTTTCATCCATATTAACCCCTAACTCTATTATATAAACCCCCCATGTTCCCCTTTCCCTACTATAGTAACACTATGGTGTATAAACCCCCAAGCATTCTATAAATATCCTCCTTTTAGCATTATAGCTAAATAGGTTTGTCTAAGGGAGACTTTAGTCCACCTGGGACTATGCTCAACCCTGTCAAGGGATTACTCTAACCCCTGGTTAGGAGTAATAACCTCTCTGTAAGCCCTAACCTCACTGCTGCTAAAACCCTCCATAAACCCCGTTTTTCACAAATTAACCCAAAAACCCCAAAAACTCACGAAAACCCTCAATCCTAAAGTTTTCTGCCAAAAATATTTGATTTACTATTTTAATAGGCTGGCGGGACCCCCCACCCTGCACGATCCGTCGGAGGACCCGCCAGCCGTCAGATCTCCGCCGCCCAGATCTAACGGTGGGCGGTAATTTTCACTCCCCGACCTGCCGACCTTTAGCGTCCAGGGAAAGTGGTTTTCTGCCCCGTACAAGGGACGTGTGGCAGGCGGTGGGGTTGTTCAGAGGCCCCCTCCCCGATACCACCTTTGCCCAAAGGTGGTGCGGGGAACCCGCTTACCACCATCCCGTTACCGCCTCCCCCTTGCGTCATGCTTGCGTCATCCTGACGTAGCGCCCTTCCCGGCCCCTGCGCCGTGTGGCCCTCCACGTAACCCTGCCACCCTATCCACCCGCCACTGTGTCCTGCCACCCTGGCTTACACCTCAGCAGCCACGTCACCTCCGTACCCGGGCCCGCCATGACGTCATGCTGACGTCATTAGCGGAAAGGCGCCAATTACCTTATTTTTCCGAAATTTATCGTTAAAGTCATGTTTGAGGCATTTTCAATGTCATTTTCGCGTGAAGAAGGAGATAGCCGTTGCAGCTGCCAAAGTGACTCCAGACCTCCAAATTCAAATTGCAACCGCTCAGACTCATTACTTCAACCTTCAGAGTTTGGCCCGCAAGTTGTCTAAGCGTTCTGTCCAGGTATTCACCGTAATTCCTCTGTTTGGCCCATGCTTACCGATTCTCTGTAAATTGCCATTAGAATACCTGTTGAAATTCATATAAGCTCTACACCTATTACCTAAAGTAGGCCAAGGCAATCTGCATTGCCCCAGCTCTGTAATTCGACATAGAAACAGTCAATTTGCGGGTAAAAACTGTCAAATTACCTTTGAAGCGCCCGGCATTGTTCCCTTTTGCCGGGTGTACACACCAGCTGCAGCCTTTCACCTAAATAATTCCTCATACCCTCTGCAAATTTCCCTGAGCAGTTCACAATCCCTCTGAACTTGTCAAAAAACTGCAGAAACAAGACTGTGTGTTTTCATTATAAGACACAGTTCAGACGTTGACTACAATTGACCTGGCAGTTTGAGCTCTTAAAACTTTGCAAGCCATTTAACTCCTTTTTACTCAAAATCAAATCATATAATGGCTGCCCCTACCCACAGCTCTTAATGTTGCTCCACTAAATCCACCCAATAAAGACCTGCAGTCTTTAGCTCTTGCTGACCAGGACTGCCTTATTGAAGACTATGTGGGAAGCAGAGACTTTCTGCAGACCTTTAGACAGTTGAGAGAGGACTATCTGATGGGTCATGACACATATGGCATCTGGGAGTCAAACCTGCCATACTATTGCCTCCCCTCTGTGAATGTATTTCCTGAAATCATTTGCCTATGTGCTGGGAACTACGATGTACACCACAGGGCAATCAGCACCCCATCTGGGAGGGTCCTTTTCTACATCAATCCTGAGACCATCAACAAAATGCTGCATTTTGACCAGACAGAGTTGTTGTTCCCATTCTCTATGAACTATCTGCTGGACACTGGTACCAAAATGACCAGTGACGAGATTCAAAGGGTCACCAGGACGTTCATGAGACCTGAGTGCCAGCCTACAGGGCCACCTCCTTACTTGGATGTCCACTTCACTAAAGTAGGCAGATTACTCCTGGACATGATTGCTTATGTGCTGGGTACAGCACCAGTGAGCATGTGGATCGAACCATGCTAGTATTACTGGCTGTTTACAGCCCAGGCCAACCCCCTGCCCGCAAATACAACTTTGCCAAGTTCATTGCTAATAAAATTCATGATCAGCTGAGTAAAGTAGACAGGCAGGATGTCTTCAGGTACTCAGCCTATATTTATCATCTCTTCATGTATTATCAGACTGAAGCTTTTCCATGCTACATCAAAAAGTTGGATTATAGAGGGGAAAGAAGATCTGTCATCTTCTGGACCTCTGTCTATCACAATGTCACAAACTCGCCCTATTCCTATTGTGAGTTTGTTGACCAATTTGTGTACCCAGTCTCTTGCCTATTAATGAGGTCCCCTCCTCCCAGAATGTCAACAGAGATACAGAAGGCTCTGCAGCTTTCCAAAAAATGCAAAATAGGTGATTGGTACCTATATGAGGAACACACAGTCATCAGGATCTATGGCTGTGAGCTCTGTCCTTTCAGACTCCCAAAGTATGTGCCCATGAGGATATTTGCATTGGAATATTATAGGCAATTGATTCAGTCTGACCTCACCCATTTCCACAGCTCCAGGAAGAAGGCTCACCTCAAGTTCAAACACCAGTTGGGCCCATTCATCATGAATAAAAAGGAAGGATGGGAAGATGCTGACCTTATCCTCAAGGACAAATATAAACTGTCATACAGTTTCCGCTAGGTCCCTTATGACCCTGAGGGAGTCATCACTGCAAGGAGAATCAAATACAGACTTATAGGCATTAAGCATTGCCAGTACCCACACATTGAGAAATATGCCAACCAGCAAGAATGGCTACAGGGTACTTTAGTTGAAAAGCTGACTGAAGATGAAATAATGCTTAAAAATATGATGGAGCTTGAAAAGACCTTTGACCTAGACTCTGTGCAGCAGGTACCCCTCAAACGACCTCACTCAGCAGGAGAAGGGACCTCGACCACAAGGACTGCACCACAGGCACCCTCTACATCAGCACCGGCGACAGACAAAGGCAAAGGCATAATGGGTGCAGAGGAAGAAGCAGTAAAAGAAAAGCCTGCCCCTGTAACAGAGCAGCAAACAGGGCAGCAAACAGAGCAGCAAACAGGGCAGCAAACAGAACAACAGCAAGGGCAAACTGTCCTTCCACAAACTGAGGTACCAGCAGCCCCAGCACTGCAAATTCCACCCCCACAAATTGAACCAGTAACTGCCCCAATTTTGCAGACCCCAGCACATGAGGAAAGGGGGACAAAAAGAGATAGAGAAGAGTCCACTCCTCTCAGTGGATCCTCCCACCAACCAGAAGCCAAAAGGCAAAGAGCAGACTCCCTAGAGGTAGAAGACATTACTGAAGATGTCTTGGACAGTGCAAGAAAAGACAGGGAGGGCAGTCAGCATACAGGTACAAGCTCCTTTCAGCAGGAGCAAACTTTATAGCTCGGTTTGGAGGTGTCCTCTTCTTCCCAACAAAGCAATAAGCCCAAGAGCACCAAGGCTTCTTTCAAACAAATAAAAGCTCAGAATGAGCTGCTGAGGGCCGAGGTCTACAAGCAATTCATAGATGCAACACCAGCCCAGCAAGAAAGGCTAATGTCGGTATATGACATTCAGCAGGAAAAGATAATCCTCAGCCACTTTAAGCCCAAAGGGCCGCAGCCTAAGACAGCTACAGATTTTGTCAAGACGAGGGTGGAGGTCCTAGCCAGAGATATACATCCCATGGACCAGATTGAACTCCACAAGCAAGCTAGGGAGATGATCTATGCAACCTTGGTGGAGAAGGCCACCATGGCCCATGAGCTGAAAGAGTCCCTGAAAAACACCAACACCCAGTTGGATTTTGAGAGAATGTCCTCTCTGGCCAAGGACAATAGAATAAAGTCTCTTGAGGAGATCATCATTGATCTAGGACATGATCCTAGTGATCTAACTGGTGTGAAGGCCCTCATGAAGAAAAAAGATGATGACCTGAACGCCTTAAAGAAGAGGTTCAAGCTGCAGCCCACAGAGCACCCTCAAACAACAGAACTTCAAAAGCAAAAACAGGCTCAGGACCAACTAGACCTCCTAATGCAGCAAGACCAGAGGATCAGAGAATTGGAGAAAGAGCTGGAAGGAGCACTACAGGATAAACAGGGAGAATCCACTTCCCAAACTCCTCCAACTACTTCCACAACAGCAGCAACTTCAGGGGCAGCAGTGGCCCCCACAACAGAAGCAGCAGGAACAACAGCAGCTCCAGATGCCAGCCCAAGTGTAGAGGAATTGACCAAGGCCGTCAAAGCAATGGAGCTCCAGGCAGATGAAATAAAGAAGGCCAAGGAGAAGTTGGCAGAACTGGATGCCAAGTATGATAAGTCCAAAGTGACTGTAGCAGAACAGGGCAGAGAAATAAAGGCCCAAAAAGAAAAGATAAAAGCCTTAGAGAAAGAGCTAAATCTGGAGACTGCTATGGCCGACATAAAGAGAATCCTATGGGCCAAAATTGGCCAATCCATCAAACAGCAATGGAGGTCAATAAAAATAATGCATGAGCAGATGGATTTAATGGGCCAAGCTCAAGCAGAAATTCAGAAGGCCAAGACAGTGCTAGGGAACAGAGCAGAGCAGGCAAACCGAATGATAGACTTCCTGAACAGGCACGAAAGGGAGGAATTGGCAGCTATAGGCATTCCCAACCGAACAGAGGCTGTCCTCACTGTCAAGAAGGTGCTGACTCTCAGGAATTATGTGCAAACTGTGGAAAGGAAGTGCTATGAGATCACAGCAGATGTGGAGGAATTTAAGGTCAAGTTGGCAGTACTGCAAGCAAAAGCCCTGCCCAGCCTCCTAAGTGGTGCAGGAAAACTGATCTCTCTAGATCAGTTTTCCAACAGAATGGCAACCACTATTGAAAATCAGATTATTGCATCTGGCAGTTCATCTGAACAAACAGGACCTCCCACAGGACATAGCTTATATGACAAACTTGGAGGCCTGTTCTTCATTGAGAATGAAGTCAATCACCTGTTTGAAACCCCTCCCAATCTTTATAGACATACAGAGGCCGAGGAAACATTGATAAAGATACGCAGACATCAAATGCCAAAAGAGGATTGGTGGCAAGCAATGCTTCAGATTCTGCCACGGTAACTTCAGCTGTTCGGTCACTGCCAGCTCCACATCACTACAAGACAAACAGCATAATAAAGTCAGCATTAAAAGCAGCTGAAATGTGACTCAGCACATAGACAACAGCGGCTAGCCCAAAAGGTGAAAGAAATGCGCAAATTTTGACAGCATACCATCAGCCGACTCTAGCTGCCACCAAGACAACAGGCTCTGACCAATTTTTGACAGCTAAGGGAACAAAAGTTATTAGAGCATTAACTTTCTCAGCTGCTACACTCCAGCGGTTGGCATACTATTAATGCAGCATTCACTCTCCATGCAGATATTTTCTTATGTAAATTTTGTATATATACTCCCCTGAGTAACTCATAAGGGGTTGGTGATTTTCTCTATGAGACGAATGTATTGTACACTTTCAGAATTATCTAATACAAAGGGCTGGATGAGATCAGTGATTTCCTGAAATATTTGATGTCTGGATGATGCCCCATGTGCTGATGCAGAATTCCTGTGCTGTCTGATGAAATAACAAGTTTTTTCCAAACTCTGTTCTTGTTTTACTTATGTTTATCAAAATCATACTCATCTTATACTAAGCTAGCAGTAAAAAGAAAGAATAGTGCAGGACTTGTTTCGCTACACCTTGTACTCAATTTTTACTACTGTAAATGTTTGTCTTCAGAATTACTATGCACATGAATTCTTAATTGCTCATGTCTATATTGATTCTATAAGTATGAATACTACCTAGAAATTCTTAATTGCTTCTAGGACAATATTCCCTTTGTATTTCCTCAGCAGTTCACTGCAAGATTCTTCACTGCCTTGCATTAACTGGATACACTCCACTCAATCACTATTATAAACGTTATTCTCAGACACTAATCTCGCTCTGCAACATCACCACAGCTAATCACTCAGCACCTCAAAATAACTAAAGGACCACTGACTCCATAGCCCAATGGACTAGAACACTTTGGAGAATGCATAAGTACCTTGACTGAAATTATCATCCAACCAAAACCTCAAACAAACCTGAACTTATAGCTAGCCTAAAATTCCATCATAACAGAGACAAATCATATAGAGAGAGCCCTCTCTGGTTACAGTTTGGCTAGATCCTGTAATCCAAAGATTGGTTAGTGGTTACCCCGGCCGTATTCCCTTGGGAGTCATAGGGAACAACCTGGGTGTTAACATAATTGGCGACTCCACTGGGGAACTAAGCATACTTTTCGAACTGTTGTCTGTCCATAGACAGTGGTTCTAAAAAGCTTAAACAGTCCCTTAAACAATCCTAAAAAATCTTAGAAAATACCAAAAAACAAATCCAGAAGCTGGCTCCTAAAAAGGAAACCAGGCACACTAGGTCAAATCCTGACCCCAATCCACCAGCAGTTTTTGAAAATCCTAATAAAATTCCTAGAATCATCAGGAAGCAACAAAGGTAGGAGAATCCTAGTGATTTCAGTTCTGAGACAGCTCACCCTGAACCTATTCCAACCCCTATTAAGGTCCTATTTCGTTCCACCCCTGTCTCCCCCAGTTCACCATCTACATCTCAAAGCCCTCCTTTCACATCTTCACCCACTGCACATATCCCCTTTAACAACACTCTAGGTGCTACCACACCTGTTACCCCTGTAGTACACACCGTTCCTTTTATCCCAGTTGCCCCTATAAATCCCCCAAACCTTGTGAATATGGCTAACAGATATGCACCCTTGCAGATACCAGCTAATGCTGCAGCTCTACCCCAAGACTACCAAACCAAAATCTCGTATTTTGACTCTAATGGTCCTTTGACAGCTGTCCAACACGCCAAAAGGATGCAAGACCATTTTGAGACCTATGAAATAGATGATGACAGTGTTAGAATGAGGATGTTTGTGCAAAGTTTGACTAGGGATGTGAGAACTTGGTTTAGATCCCTGAATGCAAATTCCATCACAACTCCTGATGAGCTGTATCAAGCCTTTACTAATAGATGGGAGAAAAAGAAAGATCCTCTACACATACTTGGGGAATATGACACTATCAAAAGAGGTCCCCAAGAGATTGTTTTGGAGTATTGTGCAAGATTCAACAATGTATATAACGCAATCCCACAAAATTTAAGACCCCCTCCTGATTTAGCTTTGTACAAATGCCCTGATGGTTTTGACCCTGACATGGCCTATCAGTTAAAGGAAAGGGACCCTCAAACCCTTGCAGATGCCCAAAGGGTTGTTGTCACAGTGGAAGCTAACCTGATTGCCAAAAGAAACAGGGCAAGGTTGGAAAAGAGAACCACCTTCAAAGAAGAACCCTCAGCCTTTGATCAAAAACTAGATGCAATACTCTCTGGTATGAAGAGACTAGGTGACAGAGTAGAATCAGTTGAAAGAAAGTCATCATGGGAAGCACCACAAAACAACCCTCCTAGAAATCCAAATTCTAGGAGAACTCAAAACCCAAACGTCGGCAAGGCCAGTGCCGACCAGGACATAAGACCCCCGTTCCAAGAAAACTATGCTGAAACTTCCACATCAACTGAACCCAATGAAGATTCCCAGATTAATTTAATGGGTCTAGATGGTGAAAGTCAAGTCTTTTTGACACAAGAAGACCATGAGGATGAGGTAATCAAGCTGTTCCCAGTCAAATCCGGTGAATCCTTTGACTTTAAACAAGGTTATGACACTGATGTGTATGAAGTCCATAAGCAATACAAGCTAAGGAGTAGAACTGTGAATGTAAATCAGCCTGAAAAGATAAAGGATAATCAGCAGCCTAGAAGAGCCATAGTCACAGAGCCTAATAACAAAACAAGTCCACTTGCAGAAGAAGTAATCATTGAAGAGATCACTCAACCGTTATCTTTAAAACAACAGCCCATGGCCACTTCATCCTCTCACCCTGATTTAGGTATTGCTCCTCAAGAGATGAGTAAAAAAGACAAGTCCCAAAGTCAAGATAAGAATCAAGAAGAAGAGTTAGTGAACAAGGAAAGGACTGTTATCCATAGCCCTAAGACCCAATCTGAAAAACCCTTTGACCTAGAAACTGAAGTTGGCAAACTAAAGATAGCAATTCCTCTGTCAGAACTAGCCAAACATGACATCTATAAACAACAGATCAAGAAGTCCCTTCAACTCACCAGCAATAGAGATGATGTAAATGTGTTAGATGACACCCCAGAATTACTGTTTGGCCCAGAAGTGGATGGAAAAACAGTAGTTACAGGGGTATTACCTTTTTATGTCAGCTTACACATTCATGATAAAATATTACATAATGCAATGCTGGACTCAGGTGCCTCTCACAATCTCATGCCAAAAGCAGTCATGGAGAGATTAAATCTAGATATAACAAGACCATACAAGGACCTGTTTTCCTTGGACTCCAGCCAAGTCAAGTGTTTAGGTCTCATAAAAGATTTATGTGTGTCTCTGGTTCAATACCCAAACAAAACAATTCTAATGGATGTGGTAGTTGCTGACATCCCACCCAAGTATGGGATGCTGTTATCAAGATCATGGGGAGCTAAACTCCAAGGTTCCCTACAATTAGACATGTCATATGCCACCATTTCTGTTTTTGGGCAACCAAAAAGACTATACAGGGAAACACTCATGAAGTACATGGTCAGCAGTGAAGAAAAGCCTCAAAACTTTCCCATATATGCTGTCCATTCAGATGTAGACTCATACATTCTCTTCAATAATAGCACAACTCTTTCAAATAATGTTGTTGAAACCAAGACACTCATACAAGAGGAAGACACTAATGAACAAACTGCTACCCAAGAGACAATGGTCCAACCATCATTAAGCCAAGCTGCTGCTCTAGAAGTCACATTGATTCCATCAAGTGAAGAGACTGCCCTAGAAGACAAACAAGATGGCAAACCAGAACTTCAACTTGCATTGCCAGCCCATCAACAGATCATCAAATCTCCTTCACAACCAGATATTCTATGGTTCCTTGAATTTGATGGCTCAGTCAACAAATTAGGGGCAGGAGCTGGAGTTTGGGTACACAATAACGAAAACAGTTATGCAGAAGGCAGAGCCTATAGATTAAACTTCAGATGTACTAATAACATGGCAGAATATGAAGCTCTTTTACTAGGCCTCAAGCTAGTAAAATTCTTGCAAGATGCCAGGGTTTCAATCATGGGTGATTCAGATTTAGTTATTCAACAAGTGAAGGGAAATTTTGTCACAAATGACAAAAGACTAAGGTCTTATAGGTCTGCTGTTGCTGAAGTACTAAATTTTTTCTCTGAATTCCAAATCACTAAAATTCCTAGGACCCACAATCTGCATGCTCATAGTTTAGCCACATTTGCAAGTACCTGCAAGCTGCCTTTTGAGCCCCATCATTGCTTTACAGCTGAGATAAAACACAGACCCTCCATTCCAAACAATGTTAATGATTGGCAAGTATTTGAGGATGATATGCAAATAAACAATTTTTTAACGCTGCAAGAAGAATTTACAGGACTAAACATTGACACTAAAAAAGCAAGTCAATCACAAATACTTGAAAGAGCAAGTCAATCACAAATACAGTTTGAACAAACTAAACACCCAATATCACCCAAAACATCAAAACAAATGCTAAATCCAACTATTTTCAACAAGGAAAACATTCAGCAAATTCAACCTATAAGTTGTGAAGAAATGGCTAATACTGAAGCTGAAATCATAGAGCTGAAGGACAATTTCCTACCAACAGGCCTAACTCCACTAGAGGACATCTTTGATTCAAATGACATTCCCATAAAACCAAAAATGCAGCCCTAAAATGCAGCCATTGAAGAATGTAACATTGGCACCATTGACAAGCCCAAAATAATAAAATTGTCTGCATCCTTACCCCCTGATCAAAAGCCTAAATACATCGACCTCTTTAAGGAGTTCCAGGATGTCTTTGCATGGAGTTATGAGGACCTAAAGTCCTATGATACCTCTGTTATCCAGCATACTATCCCTTTCAAGCCTGATCAAAAACCCTTTAAACAAAAATTGAGGAGAATCAATCCTATGCTTCTCCCAGCAATGGAACAAGAGGTGCAAAAAATGTTCAAGGCGGGCATCATAGCACCTATCAGATTCTCTGAGTGGATTTCAAACTTAGTCCCTACAAGAAAGAAAACTGGTGAAATAAGGCTGTGTGTGGATCTAAGAAATCTGAATCAAGTATCCCTCAAAGATAACTATCCCTTACCCAAGATGGATCACATTCTCCAAAGAGTGGTAGGGGCCTCAAGGATCTCATTACTGGATGGATTCTCAGGATTCAATCAAATCCTGGTACACCCTGATGACCAAGACAAAACAGCGTTTACAACCCCATGGGGAACTTTCAAATATGTAAAAATGCCTTTTGGACTGAAAAATGCAGGGGCAACCTTTCAAAGAGCAATGGATATTGCTTTTGCAAAGGAGATTCATGACTTTTTGGTCATTTATTTGGATGATCTAACACCCTTCTCAAAATCTGACCAAGAACATTTAAAACACTTGAGACAGATCTTCCTAACATGCAGGAAATATGGAATTTCATTGAATCCCAAGAAATCCCCGTTTGGTTTAGAGGAAGGTAAATTATTGGGCCACATCATTTCTAAAGATGGCATTAGGATAGATCCAGATAGGATACAAGCTATCCTACAAATGCCCCACCCAAGAAATATCAAAGAATTGCAGGGGTTTTTGGGAAAAATCAATTTCTTGAGAAGGTTTATCCCAAACTTAGCAGAACTAATCAGATTACTAAATAACATGCTAAAGAAAGATTCAAAAGTGAAATGGACAGTTGAAGCAAATCAAGCCTTTGAAGGTATAAAATTGGCCCTCACCCAAACCCCAGTCCTAACAAATCCTAGATTTGATAGGGAATTTATCATATTTTCCTTTGCCTCCCAACACACAATTGCCGTTGTTTTATTACAGAAAGATGACCAAGGAAATGAGAAACCCATTGCTTTCTTTAGTAAAGCTCTTAGAGATGCACCCCTGAAATACCAGATCATGGAAAAGCAAGCATATGCCTTGGTCAAAGCTATTAAAGACTTTAGGATCTACATCTTGTACTCCCATGTTATAGCCTATGTACCAAGCCCAATTGTGAAAGACATACTTACTCAAGAGAACTTGGAAGGTAGAAGAGGAAAATGGATTGCCAACATTTTGGAATTTGATATAGAAATAAAACCTACAAAACTGATAAAAGGGCAGGGCTTGGCCAAATTAATGTCTGAAACAAATTTCCAAGCCTTGGACATCAACCAGCTGGACAGTGAACTGGAGCTGGCGACTCCAAAGATCAATGTAGCCTTTGAACAATCCTCCTGGTATTCTGATATCTGTTATGTGTTACAAAACCTGTGTGCTCCCCCAGGACTGTCCAGAACTAAATGTAGGTTTGTGAAAATGAAAGCTTCTAAATTTTGTGTGATGGATGGAGATTTGCTTTGGAAAAACCATGAAGGGATACTACTGAACTGCTTAATTGAAAATGAAACTAACAATATCATGAAAGAATTTCATGCAGGTGATTGTGGTGGACACCTATATTGGAAGTCCACTGTGGATAAAATACTGAGGGCTGGTTACTACTGGCCCACTATGTTCTCTGATGTCAAGAAATTTACCACCTCATGTCATAAATGTCAAGTGTTTGAGGGAAAGAGACAGCTACTGCCACTTCCCTTAAGGCCTATTGCAACAGATAGACCTTTTCAATGATGGGGCTTGGATTTCATTGGGGAAATTCACCCCTCATCCTCAGGCCAACATAGATGGATTCTAACAGCCACCGACTACTTCAATAAGTGGATTGAAGCTGTTCCATGCAGACAGGCAAATGATTCAATAATCATTCAGTTCTTGGAGAACAACATATTGGCTAGATTTGGCTGCCCTGACAAAATAATAACAGACAATGCTGTTGCTTTCAGATCCAAGAAAATGGTGAATTTCTGCCACAAATTCCACATTACCTTGGGCCATTCTACTGCATACTATCCCCAAGGAAATGGCCTTGCTGAATCATCGAACAAAAGCCTAGTAAACATCATAAAGAAGGTGCTGGAAGAAAATAAAAAGAATTGGCACAAGAAGCTTATGAATGCCTTATGGGCAGATAGACTAACAACCAAGAGATCAATTGGGACCAGCCCATATGAGTTGGTTTATGGATTAGAAGCCAAATTTCCTTAATCACTAGGGGTGCCTGTTATGAAACTCCTTCAAGAAAGCCAAGCTGAACCGAATGATATGCAAAGAAGAATCAATCAAATAATATGTTTACAGCAAACTAGAGACCAAGTTTTCAGCAGAGTTCAAGTTCTACAAGAGAAATTAAAGAAGGCCTTTGACAGAAGAACCAAGGCAGAAGATTTCAACATCGGTGACAAAGTCCTCAAGTGGGATTCAAGAAGAGAGGATAAGGGAAAACACGGAAAATTTGACTCCCTTTGGAGAGGACCATTTGCTGTCCAAGCAGTGCAAGGAAACAATACTTATTTCCTTAAAAGTCTAAGTGAAACCGACTTGGATGAAGGTCCTGTGAATGGTAGGATGCTGAAGCACTATTTTGACTACCATCCATAAGTACAGCCTGAGTTTCCCTTGTACATATCCAGATGTATATATTATTTTTCTGTTAAGATGTAAAAGTGCAGTTTCTCAAGTTTTATTAACTACCAGCAAAGGGTAAAATAGGTTCGGATATCTACCAAGAAAGGGAAGATCACAATTTTGGCATCCCAGAGCAGGAAACTTCAAGTTTGGTAAAGCAGTCAGGGGGCAAGGCATTCTGACGTGCTGTTCTTGGTCTTTCAAATGAAAAACCATCCCCATGTGGAGCCACTGTTTGCTACCTATATCAATAGGTTTCATATTTCATGATTGGTTACAAAAAGGTCCAAATATGCTCTGCTTTGATGATGCAAAGATCCCATATTTCCATAAGGAGACAAGGTGTATATATATCTTGATGGGGACTAAATTTTGATGGATGGTCCAACAGCCTAATCTGGATCATGCCATGTTTTAAATTTCCAGTTGTAGAATAGAGAAAGAAGTCTGTCCAAACTGTTTAATCTTGGCAGACAACTAGCTTAGGTAGAGAAGTAAGGTTCCCAACTGCTTAATCTGGGACCTTGGAAGAAATAAGGGTAGAATTAGATAGAAGATCAAAAGGAAAAGCCAGAGAAAAGAAAAGGCAGAAAAGGGTCTGCAAGCCTAAGTGCACCCTCCAAGAAGAAAACAAAAAATGCTAGGCAAGTAAATGGGTAGGCAGTTGGGGTTGCAGGAATATCATTTCTTACAAATCAAAGGTCTGCTGACCTGTTTCACAAAGCAAAGTCAATGGATTGAGAAGTCCTTTTTCTCTATCAGGTTGCAGCAAAGTAAAGAAACATGTCTAACTTCCCAAATTTTCCCCTTTTCCATTCATAACTAACATCCCTTCAGTCATGGAGATTGATGAAAAGATCTGAGGTTTTATGGTGGTTCTTGTTCCTTTAAAAGCCACATTTCTTGTGTAAAAATCTTTTCATTTTGATCTACTCCCTAAGCTAAGTGTTTTTTAGATAAACTTAGTATTGTTTCCCCTAATCCACTCCTTTCATCCATATTAACCCCTAACTCTATTATATAAACCCCCCATGTTCCCCTTTCCCTACTATAGTAACACTGTGGTGTATAAACCCCCAAGCACTCTATAAATATTCTCCTTTTAGCATTATAGCTAAATAGGTTTGTCTAAGGGAGACTTTAGTCCACCTGGGACTATGCTCAACCCTGTCAAGGGATTACTCTAACCCCTGGTTAGGAGTAATAACCTCTCTATAAGCCCTAACCTCACCGCTGCTAAAACCCTCCATAAACTTCGTTTTTCACAAATTAACCCAAAAACCCCAAAAACTCACGAAAACCCTCAATCCTAAAGTTTTCTGCCAAAAATATTTGATTTACTATTTTAATAGGCTGGCGGGACCCCCCAACCTGCACGATCCGTCGGAGGACCCGCCAGCCGTCAAATCTCCGCCGCCCAGATCTAACGGTGGGCGGTAATTTTCACTCCCCGACCTGCCGACCTTTAGCGTCCGGGGAAAGTGGTTTTCCGCCCCGTACAAGGGACGCATGGCAGGCGGTGGGGTTGTTCGGAGGCCCCCTCCCCGATACCGCCTTTGCCCAAAGGTGGTGCGGGGAACCCGCGTACCACCATCCCGTTACCGCCTCCCCCTTGCGTCATGCTTGCGTCATCCTGGCGTAGCGCCCTTCCCGGCCCCTGCGCCGTGTGGCCCTCCACGTAACCCTGCCACCCTATCCACCCGCCACCGTGTCCTGCCACCCTGGCTTACACCTCAGCAGCCACGTCACCTCCGTACCCGGGCCCGCCATGACGTCATGCTGACGTCATTGGCGGAAAGGCGCCAATTACCTTATTTTTCCGAAATTTATCGTTAAAGTCATGTTTGAGGCATTTTCAATGTCATTTTCGCGTGAAGAAGGAGATAGCCGTTGCAGCTGCCAAAGTGACTCCAGACCTCCAAATTCAAATTGCAACCACTCAGACTCATTACTTCAACCTTCAGAGTTCGGCCCGCAAGTTGTCTAAGCGTTCTGTCCAGGTATTCACCGTAATTCCTCTGTTTGGCCCATGCTTACCAATTCTCTGTAAATTGCCATTAGAATACCTGTTGAAATTCATATAAGCTCTACACCTATTACCTAAAGTAGGCCAAGGCAATCTGCATTGCCCCAGCTCTGTAATTCGACATAGAAACAGTCAATTTGCGGGTAAAAACTGTCAAATTACCTTTGAAGCGCCCGGCATTGTTCCCTTTTGCCGGGTGTACACACCAGCTGCAGCCTTTCACCTAAATAATTCCTCATACCCTCTGCAAATTGCCCTGAGCAGTTCACAATCCCTCTGAACTTGTCAAAAAACTGCAGAAACAAGACTGTGTGTTTTTCATTATAAGACACAGTTCAGACGTTGACTACAATTGACCTGGCAGTTTGAGCTCTTAAAACTTTGCAAGCCATTTAACTCCTTTTTACTCAAAATCAAATCATATAATGGCTGCCCCTGTACCCACAGCTCTTAATGTTGCTCCACTAAATCCACCCAATAAAGACCTGCAGTCTTTAGCTCTTGCTGACCAGGACTGCCTTATTGAAGACTATGTGGGAAGCAGAGACTTTCTGCAGACCTTCAGACAGTTGAGAGAGGACTATCTGATGGGTCATGACATATATGGCATCTGGGAGTCAAACCTGCCATACTATTGCCTCCCCTCTGTGAATGTATTTCCGGAAATCATTCGCCTATGTGCTGGGAACTACGATGTACACCACAGGGCAATCAGCACCCCATCTGGGAGGGTCCTTTTCTACATCAATCCTGAGACCATCAACAAAATGCTGCATTTTGACCAGACAGAGTTGTTGTTCCCATTCTTTATGAACTATTTGCTGGACACTGGTACCAAAATAACCAGTGACGAGATTCAAAGGGTCACCAAGACGTTCATGAGACCTGAGTGCCAGCCTACAGGGCCACCTCCTTACTTGGATGTCCACTTCACTAAAGTAGGCAGATTACTCCTGGACATGATTGCTTATGTGCTGGGGTACAGCACCAGTGAGCATGTGGATCGAACCATGCTAGTATTACTGGCTGTTTACAGCCCAGGCCAACCCCCTGCCCGCAAATACAACTTTGCCAAGTTCATTGCTAATAAAATTCATGATCAGCTGAGCAAAGTAGACAGGCAGGGTGTCTTCAAGTACTCAGCCTATATTTATCATCTCTTCATGTATTATCAGACTGAAGCTTTTCCATGCTACATCAAAAAGTTGGATTATAGAGGGGAAAGAAGATCTGTCATCTTCTGGACCTCTGTCTATCACAATGTCACAAACTCGCCCTATTCCTATTGTGAGTTTGTTGACCAATTTGTGTACCCAGTCTCTTGCCTATTAATGAGGTCCCCTCCTCCCAGAATGTCAACAAAGATACAGAAGGCTCTGCAGCTTTCCAAAAAATGCAAAATAGGTGATTGTTACCTATATGAGGAACACACAGTCATCAGGATCTATGGCTGTGAGCTCTGTCCTTTCAGACTCCCAAAGTATGTGCCCATGAGGATATTTGCCTTGGAATATTATAGGCAATTGATTCAGTCTGACCTCGCCCATTTCCACAGCTCCAGGAAGAAGGCTCACCTCAAGTTCAAACACCAGTTGGGCCCATTCATCATGAATAAAAAGGAAGGATGGGAAGATGTTGACCTTATCCTCAAGGACAAATATAAACTGTCATACAGTTTCCGCTGGGTCCCTTATGACCCTGAGGGCGTCATCACTGCAAGGAGAATCAAATACAGACTTATAGGCATTAAGCATTGCCAGTACCCACACATTGAGAAATATGCCAACCAGCAAGAATGGCTACAGGGTACTTTAGTTGAAAAGCTGACTGAAGATGAAATAATGCTTAAAAATATGATGGAGCTTGAAAAGACCTTTGACCTAGACTCTGTGCAGCAGGTACCCCTCAAACGACCTCACTCAGCAGGAGAAGGGACCTCGACCACAAGGACTGCACCACAGGCACCCTCTACATCAGCACCGGCGACAGACAAAGGCAAAGGCATAATGGGTGCAGAGGAAGAAGCAGTAAAAGAAAAGCCTGCCCCTGTAACAGAGCAGCAAACAGGGCAGCAAACAGAGCAGCAAACAGGGCAGCAAAAAGAACAGCAGCAAGGGCAAACTGTCCTTCCACAAACTGAGGTACCAGCAGCCCCAGCACTGCAAATTCCACCCCCACAAACTGAACCAGTAACTGCCCCAATTTTGCAGACCCCAGCACATGAGGAAAGGGGGACAAAAAGAGATAGAGAAGAGTCCACTCCTCTCAGTGGATCCTCCCACCAACCAGAAGCCAAAAGGCAAAGAGCAGACTCCCCAGAGGTAGAAGACATTACTGAAGATGTCTTGGACAGTGCAAGAAAAGACAGGGAGGGCAGTCAGCATACAGGTACAAGCTCCTTTCAGCAGGAGCAAACTTTACAGCTCGGTTTGGAGGTGTCCTCTTCTTCCCAACAAAGCAATAAGCCCAAGAGCACCAAGGCTTCTTTCAAACAAATAAAAGCTCAGAATGAGCTGCTGAGGGCCGAGGTCTACAAGCAATTCATAGATGCAACACCAGCCCAGCAAGAAAGGCTAATGTCGGTATATGACATTCAGCAGGAAAAGATAATCCTCAGCCACTTTAAGCCCAAAGGGCCACAGCCTAAGACAGCTGCAGATTTTGTCAAGACGAGGGTGGAGGTCCTAGCCAGAGATATACATCCCATGGACCAGATTGAACTCCACAAGCAAGCTGGGGAGATGGTCTATGCAACCTTGGTGGAGAAGGCCACCATGGCCCATGAGCTGAAAGAGTCCCTGAAAAACACCAACACCCAGTTGGATTTTGAGAGAATGTCCTCTCTGGCCAAGGACAATAGAATAAAGTCTCTTGAGGAGATCATCATTGATCTAGGACATGATCCTAGTGATCCAACGGGTGTGAAGGCCCTCATGAAGAAAAAAGATGATGACCTGAACGCCTTAAAGAAGAGGTTCAAGCTGCAGCCCACAGAGCACCCTCAAACAGCAGAACTTCAAAAGCAAAAACAGGCTCAGGACCAACTAGACCTCCTAATGCAGCAAGACCAGAGGATCAGAGAATTGGAGAAAGAGCTGGAAGGAGCACTACAGGATAAACAGGGAGAATCCACTTCCCAAACTCCTCCAACTACTTCCACAACAGCAGCAACTTCAGGGGCAGCGGTGGCCCCCACAACAAAAGCAGCAGGAACAACAGCAGCTCCAGATGCCAGCCCAAGTGTAGAGGAATTGACCAAGGCCGTCAAAGCAATGGAGCTCCAGGTAGATGAAATAAAGAAGGCCAAGGAGAAGTTGGCAGAACTGGATGCCAAGTATGATAAGTCCAAAGTGACTGTAGCAGAACAGGGCAGAGAAATAAAGGCCCAAAAAGAAAAGATAAAAGCCTTAGAGAAAGAGCTAAATCTGGAGACTGCTATGGCCGACATAAAGAGAATCCTATGGGCCAAAATTGGCCAATCCATCAAACAGCAATGGAGGTCAATAAAAATAATGCATGAGCAGATGGATTTAATGGGCCAAGCTCAAGCAGAAATTCAGAAGGCCAAGACAGTGCTAGGGAACAGAGCAGAGAAGGCAAACCGAATGATAGACTTCCTGAACAGGCACGAAAGGGAGGAATTGGCAGCTATAGGCATTCCCAATCGAACAGAGGCTGTCCTCACTGTCAAGAAGGTGCTGACTCTCAGGAATTATGTGCAAACTGTGGAAAGGAAGTGCTATGAGATCACAACAGATGTGGAGGAATTTAAGGTCAAGTTGGCAGTACTGCAAGCAAAAGGCCTGCCCAGCCTCCTAAGTGGTGCAGGAAAACTGATCTCTCTAGATCAGTTTGCCAACAGAATGGCAACCACTATTGAAAATCAGATTATTGCATCTGGCAGTTCATCTGAACAAACAGGACCTCCCACAGGACAGAGCTTATATGACAAACTTGGAGGCCTGTTCTTCATTGAGAATGAAGTCAATCACCTGTTTGAAACCCCTCCCAATCTTTATATACATACAGAGGCCGAGGAAACATTGATAAAGATACGCAGACATCAAATGCCAAAAGAGGATTGGTGGCAAGCAATGCTTCAGATTCTGCCACGGTAACTTCAGCTATTCGGTCACTGCCAGCTCCAGATCACTACAAGACAAACAGCATAATAAAGTCAGCATTAAAAGCAGCTGAAATGTGACTCAGCACATAGACAATAGCGGCTAGCCCAAAAGGTGAAAGAAATGCGCAAATTTTGACAGCATACCATCAGCCGACTCTAGCTGCCACCAAGACAACAGGCTCTGACCAATTTTTGACAGCTAAGGGAACAAAAGTTATTAGAGCATTAACTTTCTCAGCTGCTACACTCCAGCGATTGGCATACTATTAATGCAGCATTCACTCTCCATGCAGATATTTTCTTATGTAAATTTTGTATATATACTCCCCTGAGTAACTCATAAGGGGTTGGTGATTTTCTCTATGAGACGAATGTATTGTACACTTTCAGAATTATCTAATACAAAGGGCTGGATGAGCTCAGTGATTTCCTGAAATATTTGATGTCTGGATGATGCCCCATGTGCTGATGCAGAATTCCTGTGCTATCTGATGAAATAACAAGTTTTTTCCAAACTCTGTTCTTGTTTTACTTATGTTTATCAAAATCATACTCATCTTATACTAAGCTAGCAGTAAAAAGAAAGAATAGTGCAGGACTTGTTTCGCTACACCTTGTACTCAATTTTTACTACTGTAAATGTTTGTCTTCAGAATTACTATGCACATGAATTCTTAATTGCTCATGTCTATATTGATTCTATAAGTATGAATACTACCTAGAAATTCTTAATTGCTTCTAGGACAATATTCCCTTTGTATTTCCTCAGCAGTTCACTGCAAGATTCTTCACTGCCTTGCATTAACTGGATACACTCCACTCAATCACTATTATAAACGTTATTCTCAGACACTAATCTCGCTCTGCAGCATCACCACAGCTAATCACTCAGCACCTCAAAATAACTAAAGGACCACTGACTCCATAGCCCAATGGACTAGAACACTTTGGAGAATGCATAAGTACCTTGACTGAAATTATCATCCAACCAAAACCTCAAACAAACCTGAACTTATAGCTAGCCTAAAATTCCATCATAACAGAGACAAATCATACAGAGAGAGCCCTCTCTGGTTACAGTTTGGCTAGATCTTGTAATCCAAAGATTGGTTAGTGGTTACCCCGGCCGTATTCCCTTGGGAGTCATAGGGAACAACCTGGGTGTTAACAATCACAAGAGAGGAAAACTACACAAAAGACATAGATTTACATTCACAACTAGTTTGGGATCAGATATAAACTAAACATGCAAATATAACAAAGCATCATTGATATACAAGCATATAGGAGAAACTCAAATAGTTTTATTGATATGATAAGAAAGTCCAAGAGGAGATACAACCAAGTGAGTCCCGATCCAGCATCTACCTCCCAGCAAAGGAATCCCTTCCTCTCCTCCAACAAAGCATAAATCACCCAATGTACTAATCTTAATCTCAAACCAACAGCAATTCTCTGCAAAGTACAAAATTCCAGCCTCTGGATCTCTTGGATGAGGGATCCATATATAGATGTAAGCAGAGAGGATGAGTCAGCTTATGTTTTGACTTGTGGCTTCTCTCTGTCAGTTCTTGCTTCCACTTGGAGGCTGAGAGCCTCTTACTCATCACTAGTCGAATTCATTGAGGCAAGTGTCATTGGAGAAGATTCTGGAAGCTTCCATGGTCTTTCCACCTCGTTGAATGAGCTTGCCATTTGTCATTTCCCGCTCAGCGCACCCTGGTAGTGCATTTAGGTGCGTTGCAACGCACCTAGCTAGTGTACTGGGGTGCATTGCAACGCAGGAAGCTAGTAGAGCATCTGCATTGATCTTGAATTGACTGTTTCTGAGTGGTTTTTGGTGGAGAACTTCTGGGAGAAGATGTCATTGGTTTACCTTGTTCCTTTAGGGGCAGGAACAACTCTTTTAGGTACTTTAGATCCCTTGGATTATGGACATTTCATGCTCAATGCTGTAAGGCACAAAAATGTCTATAACAAGTGGCTCTTTGGGCCTATGAAGTCCCTTTAAAATGTGGGCAGTGACTACTTTCTATTATGAATAGAAAACATAGCAATATTGTAAAAATCTCGCCTTCTTTGTGTATTTTGGACTTCAAAAGTCCTAAAAAATGGTTTATTCACCTATCGGGTTTGCCCTCAGGGTTATTGCAAGTCGCATTCAACCTGGGTCCCTTGCCTCCTTTGTATTTTGACTTGCGCTTGAAAAACACTAAAAACACGGGAAAATTGGCCTTTGGCGGACTTCAAAATATATATATTTCACTTTCCGGACCCTTTCGGGTCTGGGCTTCATCGCAATCGGTGCTGCCCTATTCCCCTTTGTATTTCATTATATAACAAAATACATTAAAATGCATGTAAAATAAGCCTTCCCGCGGACTTCAAAATTTATGAAATCTCATATATAATGTCGTCGGGTCCAGTCATCAGGTCGCTCATATGCCTGCGCATAGGCCCCGCCCATGGTATAGTGTCGATGCAATATAACGATGCGATCCGATTGCAATCGCATATCGCTCGAGCCAGAGGTCAATGGTTACTACTCATAGTAATCCCTGATAGCAATCAACGATCGCCATCGCAAGTTCCCTTAGGATGATTTTTAAGCAAAATTGGAGACTTTAAGAGCATATATGGATCCAATTTTGGGCCTTTTGTTAGCAAGGCTAACAGGAAACACCCCATTTATGCTTATGAGGTCAAGAAATGAGAGACCCCTTACATCTAAGGTGTTTTAGACATTGCACATTGAAATGAACCAATAGAATATCCTATGACTTTATGTATATATATATATATATAACGGTTAATTTTTATATTATCAAAAGTTGGATTCATGGCCATAACCATTTTCATATTTCAGAAATTTCATAGGCTTCATTGCTCCAGTACATCCTGAACAAAATTGTATTGCCTCTGTAGGCTCTTCTTACTACCACCCTACATTGATATCTAGTGGAAATTCTATAAAATACCTCCAAAAAAAATACAAAATTGCAATACATAAGTTAAAACATTGTAAATTTAATATCCAACATAGGGATCAACACCTTCAGTTGTATTCAGTTTCTCCTCTGCCGCCATGGAAGTTCCTTCTTGCAACTTTGTTGTAACTCAATACATGGAGGAGCACTCACCTTGTATGGTATCACGAAGCTCAAATATTTTCTTTCCTTTACTGACTTCCTTGCCTTCTAGCTTGTCCTCGGGCACACCAACAGACAGGGGATGGACCTATTAACCTTCACTTTCAAAATTAGTGATTCATCCTCCAATATTGCCACATTCTTTTCCATACTTCTTTGCAACCAATCACACCTCATCTCCATCCTCTTGAATCTTGCCTCCTTTTTTTCCGCCAATTCAAACCTCCTGCTCGAGATTTCCATCAACCCCACTATGGTCTTGGACAAATTTTCAACAGCCTGAAGCCACTGCTCCTATTCACTCTCTCCATATTTCATTTCCCTATTCCTCGTCATCCTTTATTCCTTCCTCATTCTTCCAAAGCTAAAAAAAATCCATAACCCATTGGTTATGGTAGAATTCTCCCAAAGAGTCTCTCTATAAGTATCGATAGAGGATATGACCATAAGCTTATGTGCTTTCTCGAGAAGTAAATATCCATTGTAGATTTTCTTGTAGATTCACGGCTCATGTAATGTACTAGAACACAAGACAAGAATATACTCTACTCTCAACAGTAAAAACCAATATATCGATGAAAACAATAATCAGCAAGAGGAAGATAATCAATGACACATAACAAAATATTTCTCTGGGGAAAGCCACAACTCAAAACCCTGACTATCTATAGTGCAAAAATCAGAAATATGAGTGAAAATACAAAGCTTGTTCTCACTAGAAGAATTCCTGCACAAGTATGATCAACTCTTTGCCTCACAAGCCCGCTCTGGCCAACACTTAGTCAATTTTGTTGTCTTCCAAGTCCCTATTTCCTTGTGCAATTCCTAAGAGGATTAGCCCATATTTAATTGGGAAATCATTCCTCCATAACTGCACAATCCAAAACTAGGTCATTTATTGATTGCATGCATGATATGTACAACTTGGAAAATCATACAACTGATAGTACATTGTCCCTACACTCGAGTCTCAACTAGGTATTTCTATGAACTGACATGCATGAGTTTCTCTTAAATCAATCTCCAGTTAGTTGGTGTAGCATTTAGGATGCACTAGAGCACCAACTCACTACTAGACCTATAATAGTTCCTCCAATAGTTAGAACTAGTTTAACTAACTATAACTTAGTCAAACTGAGTTATCTAATTACAACTCAAATAAACTCATCCTGGAGCCCTAAAATTTAGGGATCACACATACATGACTACAAAAAGACTTCCAACTCAAAACTCCTTAGTTAATTAAGTCAATTAAACTTAATTAACTATTTACAATTTGCTAGGAGAATAAAATTCAATTTTAATTCACAATTTAATTCAAGGACAAATTAAACTGAAATTTCTCATTTCCATTTTTCAACATCCATATCTACCTGAATCCTTAGATCTAAAAGATAGACCAATCTATCCATGGAATTTAGTCCCAACCAAAGTTGCAAAGCATTACATTAACAATCAGAGAGTGAGAATGAATGGAACTGAACACGAACACATTAAATGATTTTAGATGTTATTTGAGCCTTCTACTTGATCAATCCTCTCCATGTTTCACCATGAAATGATTTTTGTACACCCATCCTTCATGTCCATCCTTCATGTTTAATTACTTGCCTTTCACATACACCAAATGTAAGGGCCTCGAGGACGTAAATGCCACCTTTTACAATTTCTTCATTAAAATTCAGATTAACCACTCCCTAGAGATAGAGGTCAAGTTTTCCATCAAAATAAAATGTCATTATTTGACAAGACCTCAAGGAATTAGGGCTAATATGCTATGCTATTGATTTATCTCCAAATTTCCTTGCCTTAATCGTATTCCTTGATTGGCAAGTATGTTCGCCTCTATATTCAAGTTTCTATATATATGAAAAAAACTATATCCTCAAAGTTCTTCATCGGTTGATCAATTCTTTTCATCATTGTAGCCTTAGAGTTTCCTTTCCCTAATTTTAATTTGTTAACTTGCTTTATGACTATCATTGAGTCTCCTAATACCATCATTTTTTATACCTCTATCAAGGGCTAGCTCCAATCCCTTCCGTAAGTCCAAAAATTCAGCCCGGTTATTAGAAAGAATGCCCAATCCCTAGGCATGATTGATCTCAGATTGTTCGTTGAGGAAAAAAATCACCCCTCCTACTCTTGTTTCCCCATATACCATTTTTATAATATTATGGCAAATTTTAAGACAAAATCATTTTAATTTATAAAATTTAGGTAGACTTTTTTATTTCTTAAGAAAAATGAATTTTTTAAATACACGGAAATTTACTCATCAATAAAATTTAACTCATAAAATTATCCATGATTTCTTCCATTAAAATATCAAATTAAAACTTAATTAATTCTTCCTTACTTTATGTATTGAAACTTTATCTCTTCATTCCTAACTTGCGTACATTTTTTTAATTCCATGCCATAATCATCTACCTTTTCTCTCACACATTATGAGATTGAATATTAATAACTTGTTGAGAAGTGTAGCAAGAAAATGTTAGTTGACTTTTCCTTGGTCAAACTAGATATAATTCGAATTTCCACATCAGTAGAAAACTTAGAGGTTGTTAACTGAGGTGACACGACACTTGTCACTCAGTTAACTCAGTTAATTCGAAATGGAGAGCTTGAGTTCAGTTAAGCATGAGTGATTTATAATCTGTAGCAATCTAATTCAATTATATTAAGTTATGTTAAGTTAAACTAGTTCCAACAGTTGGAGGAACTGTTGGAAGGTCATTGTGTAGTGCGACTTCAGTCTAACTCAGTGGTCATCCAGTTAACTGATCAATCAAACCAAATTAGCTAATGCATGCAGAGAATTCAAGTTACCCAATTGAGGTGGAGATTCCAAGATAATGTAACATCAATTGTAGACTATTTTTGAGTGTACAAGTGTTGCATGCAATCGAATATCAATCCTTTGGAATTGCACAGTCAATTGGAGGAAAATCCCTAAATAATAGGAGCCTAATTCCTTGGGAATTGTGCAAGGAAATAGGGGACTGAGTGAGGCATAAAATGGCTAATTGTTGGCCAAAGGTACAAATTCAGTAGAAAGATAGGTTATTCACTTGCATGTTATGCTCAGACTAAGCAAGCATTTGTAATACATATATATTCATCTAATTAATGCAAGAAAGGTTGAAGGGGTTTTGAGCAATTGTTTTCCCCTAGATAAGTCATTGTGCATGTGTGATGTTTCTTCTTGCATGTTTATGATTGATGTTATAATATGTGAATTGAATTCCACAAAGCAATAGATGTTAATTGTGTCTTGTGATTTAGATTAAAATTTCATAAACATTTACAATTCTATAGCCATAATTCTACATGATACCATATCTAGATTCACAGTAGAACAAGAAATTTGAAGTTGTCACTCAAAAGGATCAAAGTTTCAGCTTAAGTGTAGCAGGATCTCTTCAGAGTTGGGAGAATGATATCTATTGGGTTTATATTAGATTATGTCTTGGAAGGTATCTTGAATTTCATTGCGTGAAAGGATCGCATGGAGGTGGTTCTTGATGACAACGAATTGTTGGATTATGTCAAGACAAGCATTCCAAGACCAGGATCAGTTGATGTTAAAGATCTATCCCAATGGAACAAAGATGTATCCAAGGTGAGGAGAATAGTCTTGGAGGGAGTATGAGACCACATTGTCTCAAATATCCATGGAAAAGAAACTCCTTTCGTAATGTGGAAGGCACTAAGTTGTTTGAGAACAACAGTGGCCATAGGAAACTGACCCTCAAAGATTATCTTTGGAAAATTAATGTGGGAGAATGTGTGGCTTTGAGGAGCAAGGTAGGGATTAGAGATGTGATGGTTGAGAGGGAGAAGGATAGACCTCTCAAAATGGAGCCTCAGAAGCAGCCTCAAGGAGTTGTGGAGCAACCACAAATGGAGGGGTAGAGAGGAGGCATAGTGGAGACATCCACTCAAGCAGAGACCTCTAGTAGAGGAAGAGTTCGAGCTAAGTGGGAAGAGGGAGCACATGCATCCATACCTCTAGATGTGACGTGGGGCGATGTAGATCCTTATTCACATAGTTGTAGAGATTTGGGTAGGGTCCATTGAGGTGTTCTCCTAATGGATCATTACCTCGCTACAGTGTCCCACAACATTTAGTAGCAGGAGGATTAGTTTCAGTCAGATACTGAGGAGTGCAGAACCATTTTGACAATAGAGCATGAGGCTTAGTAGCAGAGTCAAGAGAAACATAGTTTCCCTAGTAGACAGTTGTAGATGCAATTGATTTAAATTTTTTTATTATTCCTTTTTTTTAATTCTTCTCAGTTGCATTTGTTGCAGTTGCAGTAGTGAGAGGAAGTCTACAATACAATTCCATAAGAGCAGGATCAGGGTAGTTGATGATTATTTTCTTGCTAAGAGGGATTGTTGAGAAGTGTAGCAAGAAAATGTCGGTTTGATGTTGCCTTGGTCAAACTAGAGATAATTCAAATTTCCACATCAGCAGAAAACTTGGAGGTAGTTAACTAAGGTGACATGGCACTTGTCACTCAATTAACTCACTTAATTTGAGTTGGCGAGCTTGAGTTCAATTAAGCATGAGTGATTGCTAATATGTAGCAATCTAATTCAGTTTTGTTAAGTCGTGTTCAATTAAACTAGTTCTCACTATTGGAGGAACTAATGGAAGGTCAATTGTGTAGTGTGTCTTCAATCTAACTTAGTGATCATCGAGTTAACTAATCAATCATCCCAAATTAGCTAATGCATGTAGATAATTCGATTTATGCAATTGAGGTGGAGATTCCAAGGTAATGTAACATTAGTTGTAGACTATTATAGAGTGTATAGGTGTTGCATTCAATCGAATATCAATCCTTGGGAATTGCACAATCAATTGGAGGAAAATCCCTAAATAGTAGGGGTTTAATTCCTCAGGAATTGTTTAAGGAAATAGGGGACTGGTGGAGGCATAAAAATGGCTAAGTGTTGGCTACAGGTATAAAGTCAGCAGAGAGATAGGTTATTTACTTGTAGGTTGTGCTTAGACTGAGCAAGCATTGTAATACATATTTATTCATCTTATTAATGCAAGACAGTCTGAAGGGGTTTTGAGCAATTGCTTTCCCCTAGATAAATCATTGTGCACGTGTGATGTTTCTTCTTGCATGTTTATGATTGATGTTCTAAATTGAGAATTGAATTCCACAGAGCAGTAGATGTGAATTGTGTCTTGTCATTTAGATGAAAATTTCATAAAAAGTTACAATTTGATAACCATAATTATACATAGTTTAATATGCAATTTTGAAATTAAGTATTATGATTTGATTTAGGTTTTGGTTAAGAGATGTGTCAAGAGGTTAAATGTTTCCCCTCCATAGAGGTTAAAAGTTTTCAATGCTAATTTTTGAGTTCCATTTCTCCAAAGTCATACTATTAGACTTTCCCTATAGAGAAGTATCAAATAAATGAATAATATCTTTTAATTAAATATGGTGAAATTAGTTTCCATGGTGAGTGATGATAAATGAAAGGATAACAAATAAATGGTGAGTGATGTTGATGATAAGATAAGGAGCAAATAAGGGAAATGGGGGTAATGGGAGATGGAGGTTTGGATCTTCTCCCATTTGGTGATCACATTTAAACTAGTCTCAAGCACATTAGGGAAGTCATATTATCATTTTGAATTATATAATGTGGAACTAGTCAACAATATCCCCATTATTTAATCATTATTGTGGAAGAGGTAATCTGAACCAGAATGTGTGCATAAAAATGGAAGGGTTACAAGTATAGGGAATGCATACTCTCTGGTGGTACTTTTTAAAGAACCCATATCTTTCTTGGCTCGATTGCATTATGTATATTCATTTTCACTTGTATTTTTGTCTAAGAATATTTTCAACTGCTTGGGAAAACATCCTCTTCTTGGTTGATTCTAAACTCCTAGTCTTCAGTAGGTGGGGATACAAGGTCTGGCTCAACATCACATGGGTGTCTTTAAACTTTGGCTGGAAGGTACAAATTACTCTACTAATGAGAGCTTCATCTATGAGATTAAGAGGGAGGAAGCAATTTCTTAGTCAAATACTGTGAAAAGTTTTTCTAGTTTCTTTGTTTAATTCTTGTTTACAGGAATGTATCTAGTGGATTTTTCCGTTTGATATAACCTACCTTACTCTAGATTGGGATCCTATTTTTGTTGTTTATAATTAAACTTGGTGTATTATACAGTTTCATTAGAGTTGAGTTCATTTTTCATGTCTCATGCTTGTTAGTGGGTATTTTTCCTTTATTATGCTTTTAAGAAAAGGATTCACTAGAGAATACGTTAGTTGTTTCTAATGTTTTAGGAACAAAGTAGGTTTCACTTGGGTCTCATGTTGGCACGTTCCCATCGACCCTCTAATTTTGTGTGAGGTCCCTATAGTACTAGTGTATTCCCTTATTAGTATTGTCATCATGTTCCTTACTATTATTGTTGTGCTAATGTTGTCCCAATATTGTTATTATTGTGCCCCATAGAAGCCCACTATTGTTATTTGCATGCCCTTACATTATTATTGTGATGTTGGCTCTAATTAAATTGTGATCCCTTAGACTCCTATATATAGAAAGGAGGTATTTTCATTTGTATCATCAAAGAATAGTTCATTTGTGTAATGCAAAGGAGGTTTCCCCCTTGAAGAGATTGATTTTGAATTCATTGATCTATCTTTTCTAAATTTTTGTGAGTTGGTTTCATAACATTTGGTATCAGGGCCTCTGGATTCTAGGGTTTCGCTGCTTCAAATAGGTCATCTTGGAATTTTAGCTATAGATTTTGTTTTACGACGTTTCAGAAGCTAAAATTAAAACCCATTTAAGCCCAAATTTTGATGAACCTCAAGTATGAATTTCAGATCTTGTCTCGCTATATTTTCAAAGATATGATCCATGGAAGTTAGGGTTTTTGTAGGATCCTGAATTATATCTCAAGCAGGCGACCTCGAGAAAATCATCCTAACGTTCTCTCTGCGCATTTTATTGAAATTTGGTAAAAATCTAAAGAAAGAGGACAAGTTTTATTTTTCTATGTATTGGTTTCAAGTCCGAAGGTCGAAACAGTGACATGTGGAACTTCGTACAAGATCACTCTATTGAACCAGTCTATAATTAGGTCATCGTGGGAGATTTGGAATAACTCTTTCTTGGAGAATCTAATCTTGATCAGACTTGTAGGGTTGGAACAGGACTCAGAGGGATACCATAGGATAAAATTTCAGACCTTGGAGATCCGAAATTACAGAGATAAAATAGATTCAATATCGAACTCCTACAAAGCCAAAAAAGGGGTGTAGTTTTTTTTTTTTAAACCTGCATAAGTTGGTTTGAAAAATTAGTTTGAAGGAATTCAAAGGACATAATGAAGCATACTTATCATTAATTGTTGCCCCAAAGAAACAAAATGGAAACGCCTAGTAAGAAACCTGAAATCTCTAGCATGACTCATGAAGAAGAGGAAGAAATGCAATATGATATATCAAAATTATGAGACCAAGTGCAACAAATTTCACTGTCACAAAAAGTAATAGAAGCTAAGATGGATGGTTTAAAGAAAGGCATGGAAGCTAATATGGATGGTTTAAAGAATGGCATGGAAGCTAAGATGGATGGTATAGACTCAAAACTTAAGCGCAATATAGAAGATTCGAAGATAGATTTGACAAATTTGCTACAAGAAATGCTTACTAATGGTGAAAAGGTAGTAGAGGAAACTCATGATGAGAACAAAAGAAATTTTATTCATGATTTTGTAGACTCTAACGTTGGATTGAAGACCCACAATGTTCCAAATATCAATATGAGGAAGTTTGATGGCAAGGATCCCCTAACATGGATACTACAAATGGAGCAATATTTCGATCTCCATATTGTGCAACACACACAAAAGGTACGCATTGCGGATATATATTTGGAACCAAATCAGTTTGTATGGTATCAATGTCTTTTCTCTCGTAAACAAATTTTCACTTGGGAAGTTTTTATGGAAGAAAGGATAGCACATTATAAGGATGCAAAAAGCAAAACCTTTTTCAGCCAATTGATAAATCTCAAACAAAAAGGTTCAATGGTGGAGCACATTGAGGACTTTGAAAAATTGAATATAAGGGTAAAAGATATTCCAGAGGAGCATAGGATTTATGTGTTCATAGGGACATTAAAGGATAACATCCAACATCAGGTCCACCTTTGGGAACCTGATTCATTGGAGAAGACATTCAGGTTGGCAAGAAAAATTGAAAGTAAAATTATGGCAACAAGGAAGCCTACCAATCACAACTATAAAGATGGAAGTGTTGTTGCCCCTAGCCTTCCACAACCTACAAGGTTGGCACCACAAAAATTGGAAGAAAAAAGAGAAAAAGGGCTTTGTTACATTTGTGATAGCAAATACACTAAAGGTCGTGAGTGTACTAAGAAGAAATTATTTTACATAGATTGTGAAGAGGAAGACGAAAAGGAACAAGAAACATCAAAAGAAAAGGATACACACTAGGAACAAAGCCTAGAGAAAGAAGAAATGAATCTGACCATATATTGTAATGCATTGGCCGGAATAACCCCTCAAACTATCAAGATAGAAGGACATATCAAGAAGAAAAAGGTAATAGTGTTGATTGATTCAGGCAATACCCATAATTTTATTCTTTGTAAGATAGCGATGGAATTGAATTGCTTCATATATCCAGCACCAGAGTTTCAAGTGACGGTTGCAAATGGAAGAACCATAAATTGCTCTTGAGAGTGCCATAATATCAAGCTATCCATGGGAGAATATGTGTTTAATACTCCAAGTCTTTTCATTCCAATGGGTGTTGTTGATGTTGTACTAGGAGTCCAATGGCTACAATCTTTGGGTACAATAGCTTTTAATTTTCAAGAACTTTTCTTGAATTTTTATTTTTTTTTCAGAAGGAAAGGAAGTTGAATTAAGGGGTACTGCAGGGAAACTAGGAAATATAATCAGCTCTAATGGCATGACAAAGCTTCTAAAGAAAGAAAAACGAGGCATAATTGCACAATTATGTTCGCTAGAGGTTCCCACATCGAAATCATTTATTTCTCTAGTTCTCCAAAAAGTCTTGTACAATCATTGCAAGGTATTTGAGACTCCTGAAGGCTTCCCACCTATTCATGATCATGATCATGCTATTGATTTGATTCCAAGAAGTGTTCCTCCAAACATCAGGCCTTACAAATATCCCTATGCCCAAAAGAGTGAAATTGAACGTATGGTTGCAAGTATGCTAGAGGTTGGTATAATTTAAACTAGTCAATGTTCTTTCTCTACTCCAGTACTATAGATGCACAAGAAGGATGGATCATGGCGCATGTGTCCGGATTATAGGGAGCTCAACAAGCTCACTATTAACAATAAATTTCCCATTCCTGTCTTGATGAATTATTGTATGAATTGCGTGGATCAATTTACTTCACCAAGTTGGATCTTCGTCCAGGATATTATCAAATTAGAATGAAGATTGAAGACATTCCAAAAAAAAAAAATTAGAACTCATAAGGGTCATTATGAATTTTTGGTTTTTGGCCTTACTAATGCACCTTCTACATTTCAAGGTTTGATGAATTCCATTTTCAAACCCTTCCTTAGAAAATTTGTGTTAGTATTTTTTGATGATATACTAATCTACAACAAGTCTTGGAAGGATCATGTTCAACATGTTGACAGGGTGCTCAAACTATTGGAGGAGAAACAATTATATGCAAAAAGCTCCAAATGTTTCTTTTGACTACAAGAGGTGGAATATTTGGGTCATATTGTATCTCATGAAGGTGTTAAGGTAGACCCTAGCAAAATTAAAGCCATTAAGGAATGGAAAATCCCCACATCCATAAAGCATCTGCGAGGATTTCTTGGGTTGACAGGGTATTATCACAAGTTACAACAAATTAAATGTTACACTCCACTCAATGAAATGGGCATTGTGTTAAAAGAAGAGCAATAGGTGTGTTTAGGCACCTACACCACAAACATCCAATAATAATTTGTGGAATTGAATTGGTAAGAGAGTAACTATAAGCTATATAGGTCAAGAAACCTCTATCATAATGTAGACACAACGTTGTCAATGAAAGAACATGGGTTCAAAGAAAACCTATTTACACATAAAAAAATATGAACAAATGTCATAAGTATGGTCATGAAGACTCATCATTAAGAGAGGATAAAAAGAACTCAAAAAATTCTTACTCCCACTATAAACAAGTCTCACATATATTCAATGACAAATCCAGATTCAATACGACCTTTCACAACTAAAAATGTAAGCTCCTGAGTTGATTACAAGGATTTCTTGTAGGATACAGGATTTTTGAAGGGGGAGCCAATGTCATGTATGTAAAATAACATCATTAACACCATAATATACTTTGACTACATAACCCAATACATCAATGTAATAATTGAAAGGTGTGTTATGTAATTTCATAATTTAGTACATGTAAGGTCAACATATGGCATATAAATGCTAAGGTCATTCAACATTCAATTATTTAGTAAATATCTATGTATTTATAAATCATTCCAATTTAAAACTTTTTCAAACATATCCTAGCCTTGTATACTTTAATCATATCTTACTCCATAGAGCTTGCAAAACATCAGGTTTATCTTTGTCTTTTAATGGCTAGTCACGACCAAGATGGTCCTTTTTAAGTGGGTTTATATTTTCTTCTATTTTTGGCATGAGAAACATTCACCTTTGACGAAGACTCTACAAGGTGACTTTCTTAAAGCAATTCCTACAACAAAATGTTATATGCTCATGGTTTAAGACTTGTGACCAACTATAGTCCTCATACACCAACATGATTTTCTTTTAGAGATGCTTTCAAAACTCAATATTGATGCATAGTTGCACAATTGAAGCCATTGATCTAACCTTGTTTAAATGGAAAAAGGGGATAAACTCACCCATAGTATTATCAATGGCCATGGAAGAATTTTTATTCCAAATTCCAAAGTGAAAATGGACAATTTTCCATATATCAAAATTGATGAAAGTGATATTGAATGTGGATTAAAGCTAGGATCCCATTGTCTCAATAAGAGCTTTATTTTCCTTTCAACCAAGGGAATGCTTTACGAAAAACAAAACACTCATCCTTTCAAACAAAAAGAAAAAAAGAAGAAGAACAGAAGTGTGACAAGGGTGGATTAATATTGTTTCCATGAGAAAAACACATTGAATATTAAAGATTAAAGATTTTACATATTTTCATCCCCCAAAATGGTAACATACGTTTCATTTTGAAGTTCCCTATTAACATTAATTTCCTATGTTGTTTTCGTATCTACAAAATTGAGATTAATGACGATAAAGATCTAAAACCTTGGTTGCAAGATATCTAAATTCATGTGACCTAAGTTTATGTTGTAAATATGGTAGCCATGGTCAATATTTTCATCTTGGAAAGAAATTGCAAATTTGAATTTTTAATTTTTTGCCTCCAAATATTTAAAGTCGAACTCATATTTTTTGGGTTAATTAGGCCCCAAAGATGCATTAATTTCAACCCCTTAAAAATCTATATAAAGGAGAGCCTTCCTCCATCATTTGGCACGTCAGTTTTGTCTTGACAATCTCTAATCTAGCGAATTTCGGAAGGAGAAAGGAGGATCGAAATCTAAAGGAGGGATTCACACTTGGGTTGGGATCTCTATTCTTCTTGGTTATTGGTTTGGCTATTATCTTGATGGTGTTTTTGATGTATCAATGAACCTTGAACCTTATGTCTCTCTCATGAGAAATAATTTATGGGTTTTCCCCTTGTGGGTTTCACCTTGGCCTCAGACCTAATATTTTTGTCTCTTATCTCATTGTCTCATGTTTATTTCTACTGCTCTTTCATTTTTGTTGGTTGATATTTTTCTTTTGTATAACTACTTAATGATATGTATTGAATGCATGTGGAACTAATCATAACTAATCATTTAAAGTAGTTATATGTTGAAGAAAAAAAACTCTAACACACGCCCTAGAAAATCAACAAGGAAATAGAGTGATTTGAAGAGCAATTTGAAGAAGGCAAGCATAGAGGAACACAAGTTAAGGTCAACCAAATTATTGCTTAGCTAGCCAAATTCTTCCTAAGACATGCGAGTTATTGAGCATCATCCAATCTCTATTATGTGGCTCATTCTTGTGGAATGTATATGTGAAGTTATGAGGCACTCGGATATATATGTGAAGCTTTGTGGTAAATGTGAAGGCATGTGATTGATTATCTCTGTGATATACATAAAGTTTGAGCCTTTTTATGGGAAAAATTCTCCTTGGAAACTATGTTGGAAGTAGACCGCATACCTGAGGTCGTACCTGTCATAACAATTGAAATCAAAGGTCTGAACCTATGGTAGAGAACTAAGTATCCTCTGAGGTATGCAAGATACCACTTTTAGTTTATGAAAGTGAGCTTTTGTCCTCCTATGATATGGCACCTAACTTTTTGAAATTTGTGGACCTATGGTTATTACTCTGAGTTATTTTCTGTGATATTTTTACATGTGAAAATTTGTGAACTATCTAGAAATTCTTATGCAATCTAACATAGGATCCAAGCTATGTGATTTGTTTTAATATACTCATCTAATGGTGATCACTAGATTTTATATTGTGCTAGCTCTTGTGGCCCTACTATGTGAGCTCCAATATTGTTATCTGAGACACTACCTCTCTACAGCCTTGTGGAACAATGGAATGATTCGAAGACAATATAGCCCGAACATTGTGATTACTAACTCTATGGTGCGATATGAGATCTAAGTTATGTGATGTCAATTATGGGTTGAAATTTTTATGATCCATGTTTTGTGATGATCTGAATTCCTCTCCTAACAATCCAAGGCTTTATGATCTAGTCTACGTTGATAGTTTGCATTCATGTCATATAAGTTGTGGTGTTCTCTTCTCTTTGGAAATCTCAATGTGTTATTGCTAAGTAAGAAACAAGTGAACCTATTAGTGCAATATGAAAGATTTTCTATGACTCCATTATCTGTGAGCTTCTCTGTGCAAAAGTATTGTATCTCTATGGAATACCATTGTAAGAAGACTTAGTCTAGTCATTTGAATCTCTGTGGAATTAAATAAATTAGAAACTCACCTATGTGGAATCCAAAGTTGAATTGTGAGTTTTGTGGATCCTTCATGTGGGCATCCCTCTAGCACTATCCTCCTATGGTATGCAAGTCACTTAGCCTCTCTATGCAAGTGGCTCTGTGGAATTTCATGCAAATTTTGTGGCTCAATTTGTCTGAGCACAAATTAAGACTATTCTGGGCATACGAATCATGTTTAGAAGCAT
The DNA here is from genome assembly GCA_031772625.1 of Pinus tabuliformis. NCBI lineage: Eukaryota > Viridiplantae > Streptophyta > Pinopsida > Pinales > Pinaceae > Pinus > Pinus tabuliformis. The sequence continues at coordinate 27,675,931 of CM062808.1, read as the reverse complement.
ATAGAAGAGTTTTTGTTGATCCAAGTCTCTCTCTCTCTCTCTCTCTCTCTCTCTCTCTCTCTCTCTATGTGTGTGTGTGTGTGTATCTATCTATCTATCTATCTATCTATCTATCTATCTATCTATATATATATATATATATATATATATATAGATACATACACACACACACACACACTATGTGAGTTCTCTCTGTGGGAAGGCATCCAATCTCCATAGGCATCTGATGCCCCTACCACATTTACCCAATTTCACCACCCTTAGGGTAAACATCAGAGGAATAGTTACTATGACATGACCCAACCTCCTAGCTCTAGTTAAGGAAGTGGAGACTGCATACTGACCACAAACTGACAACTCACAACATTCCTCAATGCTACAGTTCACTCAGGGGCCAAAGGACCACCCCAGGTGACCAAATCCTAAGTTGGGCTCCTTTTCTCACAACCTAAACCCCAACTGAATGCATGACAAGGCCTAGGTGTGGTTGAAGGCCTCCAACTGCACACACAACACTACCTGAATGCGGTTGTGACCACAAATTTCCCATTTCAGAGGGTGTAGTCTTGAGATCTAATCCACAATTCCAAGTTAGCCTCCAGACCACTACCTAGAACTGCTTGAGACTTCTCATAATCATAAATGACATGACAACAAAGCTAAACATTTAAACTTGGAGGCAAAACTTGACCTAAACTTCCTAAAACAGACTAGACATTTCTTCAAACATATGGAAAACATGTAAGCTATGGGTCATGAATGCACATATTATCATAATAGTCTGAGATTCATTTGATAATCACCAAGAATGCCCTATTCCCTCTTGACATAACTGAAACAACACTTTTTATTCCATGCATTCATCAACCAATCAATAACTAGGAAATTCTTAACAAGAACCATAGATAATACACATCATATAACCAACATAGAAACCATGGAAACTCAACCACAATATCGCCAACATAGTTACTAAAAATACTCATAGGTCACAATAAGGAAATGTCTCATATAACATATGAAAATACCAACCAAGTCAGGGACTTCCACGTACCACCCGACCATATATTTGGCTAAACCAAATCTCTCTTTCACCCAATCACCCTCGCGCCATATTCCAAGCATGAATGTGGGATCTCATGGAATAAACCAAATCAAAACCAAACCATGGCTTCCAGAGGCCAAACCACCTCAACCCTTAACCACAGTAATTCCACCTCCATGGTTGGATATCACTAACACCAACCAAATTAGTCTCTACCCAAGCTGTCTAGGGCTCCAGGAACTAGTAACTCAACCCACAACATTCCAGAGCTCCAGAGCATTTGTCCAACCCTGCTCTAGGGATTAGCAACTCAACCCACCAAGGGCTCCAAAGCGCTTGTCCCAACCTAGGCTTCAGGACTAGTAACTCAACCCAAGTCTCTTCACCTTCATTTTCTCCTATTTTCCTTTATTTCATAAATAAAATGCCAATTAATGCCACTTTGTCTTTGCCAATTTCCATAGCCATTAATTAATCACAAATGATACCCATCACTATGTTTTTCCCAACATTCATATTGGAATATGTGTCCCATGACCGTGGTCTTACTTTATTTACATAGAAAATTAACCAGGGGTTGGTAAAAAAATGATCCCCTTTGGGGGAACACCATCCTTGGTGTTTTATGACACTTATGACCAATAAGCCGCTAAAAAAAATAATGCCTATGGAGCTTTATAACATAGCTCGATGCAATATTTATAATGAACAACCGGCAAACCATGACCAACATAACAAGCATGATAGTCATATCGCTTATTGGAGCTTTATAACACAACTTGTTGTGGTATCTACAACCATATACATATACATATAGCAAAAACTCATTTTCTTGAACCAACAAATAATGAAGGATACATATCCCGCATATGATCAACAATCTCCCATGTAGCTTCATTGGGACCAAAGTGCTTCCACTGCATTTTAACCTACTCAATTGCATTGTTCTAGAGCATGAGTTGTTTCCATTGCAATATGCATTATGGTTATGGTTGGAATTCTCCCTCTAGTTATACCTACAATATAGACCAATCAATCACATGATCAACATCTTGGACATACTTCTTAAGCATTGAAACATGGAAAACATCATGGACTTTCATTATGGGAGGAAGTGTAAGTCGATAGGCCACTGGTCCAATCCTGTCAAGGATCTCGAAAGGCCTACAATACCGAGGTGCCAACTTGGCACATGATCCAATCCTTAAGGAGTTATTCTTGGGCTTGATGCACAATTACACATTCCCCAACCTGAAACTCCTTAAATACCCTATGTTGATATGCATAACTCTTCTGCCTGTCCTGTGTTTCCTTCAAATTCCTTTTAATAACCTCCATTTCTTGTTCCATCTCTGCCAACATATCTGGTTCAATCAATACCTTATTCATTAGATCACTCCAACTGATAGGAGTATTACAACTTTGTCCATAAAGTGCCTCAAACAGACTCATATTCAAAGATTCATGATACCCATTGTTATATGCAAAATCTACCAGTGGAAGATACTCTTCCCACTTTTAATGTTGATGCATGACATACATTCTCAACATGTCCTCAAGAATCCCGTTAACCCTTTCTATCAGTCCATCTACCTGTAGATGTTAAGTTGTACTAAAAGCTAACTTTGTCCCCAAACCTGCAAACAACTCCTTCCAAAACTTGGAAGTGAACTTGACATCTCTATCAGATACAATCCTCTTTAGAACAACATAAAATATCAATATCTCCCTGGTGAAAATCTAAGCTACTTAACTAGTTGAATTCGTAGATTTAACTGCAATGAAATGAGATACCTTACTTAACCTATCAACCACCACCATGATCGAATCATGTCGCTTTGATGTCCTCGACAACCTGTAACGAAATTTATGGCAATGACCTCCCATTTCCACTCTGGAATCAAAATCGGCTGTAATTGTTAGCACTCGAATTTGCCTCAGGCTGAGGAAGGCAGAATCCAAGGCAACATCAAACCACTTAGCCTCGTAGCTAGCCCTACGAGGACAGGAGAGGGCTCTCTCCAGGTCTATCTCAGCAAAAGGTTTTCAAAGGGCTGAGATGACCAATAAAGAACACTGATTTTAAGCTAGTAAACTGATAGGGAAAGTTTGATTTTAGATTTTTAGGGTTTTGTTGGAAAACTGAGCACGGCAATTTTGGGTGCGGGGATGAGACACAGTTTTTGCAGAGGTCTTTTTGGGGCAAGGTAGGAGATTGTCTTGATGCCTTTGATTTAAGTGAATGGATAGGAATGACTGGTGAGGAGATAAAGAGAGCAAGAAACTTTCAAGAGTTCTCTTTAGACAGAGGAAAACATAGATATTAAGCAAACTTAAAGGCAGAGCATATAAATTATGAATTCTACCTTAACACTTCATTTACTTAATGTGCAGAAAAGAGAAATAGGAAATTTATACACATAACAAATCTTACAAGTACATGAGAGAAGCACACCATCAACACAAATAACCACAGGAATCCCAAATAGTGCTGCAAAACCCTGGTCTTTCCTTTGCCAAAATTGCAGAGATACAAAGTGTAATACAATAGAAGCTTCTCCCTCAAGAGTCCAACCTCTCCAATCTCTGAAAATGACTAAGAAAATACATAATATAGGAAAGCTAACCCATTCCCTAGCCTCTAGGGGTCGAGCTCACTATCCTAGGAGCTGTTTCAACCAATTCCAAACTGAGCACTAAAATCTAGGCAGTCAAAACAACTTGCCTCTATAAGCTAGGAAACCAATTCATTCATTAAATTTTTGCCTATTTCATGAATGAATCTTCTAGAAGAGATAAATAAGTGTCAAAGTATCATAAAATTACATCAAGGAGGATCAAAACCCACTCCAAAAATTCAAACCTAGTCAAAACTGCGTTTTGCTGAGCTGTAGGTGCATTTCTGGAAAAATAGCCTAATGCGTAGCGCCCTGATTCTGAACGTGTAGCGCGCCTTTGGGCCTGATTTTGAGGCACTTCCCGGAGTCCAAATGAGGCAAACGTGGGCTTGTTGGAAAGTTCTGGATGTCTACTTTCCAACCCAAGTGGAATTTCTGAATTTGGTGACCATTTGCCCCTCCAAAATTGCAATCTCCCAAGACTGCTTCCTGTGTGTCCAAAAAGTGGCAGAAGGTCATTTTTTGCTTGTTTTTTGACCTTTTGGGGGCTCAAATCCTGATGAAATGTCTTGGAAATTGCTGATAAAGTGTAATTTGTCATGAAAAATCCAAAAATGCTGAGTTTTTGAGAAATGGACTTGCCCATCTTCAGGGTAGCGCGCGGCGCGCTACGCGTTGAGGGCAAAAACCTGTGTTTGGTAAAAAAAAAATTCAAAATTGACCAAAATTGCTCCAAATTTTTTGAAATTTGAGCTGGGGGTGTCTCATCAAGTACCATGCTCCTTCAAAGAGGCTTCGGCCACAATTTGGAGTGAATCGGGCCTTTTTCTCCGTTTTAGTACTTTGCTCAACCTCCTTGGATCTGGTGATTGTATTTTTGACATTTCTCTAAAACCATGACACCTGTGTAAAAAGTGATGGAGGTTTTTCTTCTTTGGCATGTTGTGGACAAAAACCTCTCTCAGTTTTCTAAAATTCATCTTTGATTGCTCTAAAACATCTTTTGAGTGAAACTTACCCAGATGTGTGAAACAAGGAATTTTGTCGAAATGAAGCGAAATGAAGGGGATAAGGGGCTTATAAATTCTTGGGGAAATTTTGGGAAGTAGGGAGGGATGTTAGGAAGCAGGGGAAAGTGGAATCTCAGAGATTGAGTGAGCGGAAGGGGTCCAAAAGGGCAAAACACAGGCCCAACCTAGAAAATTGCCAGGTTGTAGCTAGAAACTAGGGTTTGTGGGAAAATGACGAATTTGGGGGATCTCAGTGATGGGAAGTGTTTAATAAGATACATTAATGATAGGAGAAGGTGTATGAACATCTGGATACAAGTTTTGCTAATGATTTGGCCGTCCAAGAGAAATTATCTTTCAAAACCCTAGGAGAGAGAAATGACCTTGCCTAGGCGCAACTGAAGCATGAACAAGGTGTAAAATGACCCAATGGAACATGACATGATGATGACAACCCTATGAATGATGATAGACTTAGCAGAATGATGACTTGGACCGACATTTGGACAACTTTAGAAGGAGTGAAAGCAAACCCTAGACCTAATGCCTAGTGACCAAATTTTGCTTGAAGACTCACTGAAATGACAAAATTTGACCTTGACACTCTGAGACCACTTTGTAAGAGCATATTTGATCACTGGAGGAAGGCTGGAAAGACTGACACTAACAGTAATAACCTACCTTGATGCTTACACTCCACTCTTACCTATTTACAATATAAACATCTCGCAACTAACTCAACCACCTCTTTTTCAAGTTTGACCAATCATAGAATTTCTTAACCGTTTTCAATGTTTTATGATATCCCGAGTGACCTGAATATGGATTAAGATGAAATTCCCTCATGATAAGCTTCTTGAGCTCACTGTCATCTGTCTCATAAATCTTGTTCTTGAATCTAACCAAACCTTCCTCTATGAGATGATACTCCTCATCCCTATTACATGCACTCTGTTGTTGTAACTTGTGCTTAAGATGTTGGTACCTGTCATCATATTGTCCTACCTGCAAGATTCGCTCCTACAAGTATGTCCCATAAGAACTCATTGTTGTAATGTGACTCACCTTCACACTTGTACTAAGAGCATCTGCAACCCTGTTCTCGTTACCCTCGATGTACCTGATCTCGAAATCAAACTCACTGATCAGGATCTCAAAAGTAGGATAAAAAATAAAAGTGTTGGAATCTTGATAAACTTAGCTTCAGATCGAAGATCTCTTCATTCTGATTCCAACAGTGTGAATGACACTCAAATCCGAGCTCGTACGAAGAAGTTAGGGAAATTAAAAGTTTATGTTTGACTTGTACATATGGCAAGAAAAGATGATGTGGCAAGGCCCTTCAACAAATTGGGAGGCACCAAGTGGCATTCTGCCATTGGCCCCAACATTTCGCAAATTGCATGTCTCAGGCGGGTCGACGTTAAAAATCGGCCCCAGAACAGCCAAGGTGCAATGTGATAAGACAGGCGAGAAGGCATTAAAGAATCGACCCTGAGGAGGGAAGGATTGCGACGTGATAAATCGCAATCACACTTTGAAAAATACAAATGAAAAGGCAGTAAGGGATCAACCTCGAAGTTGTGATGCAACAGATTGCAATCGCACTTCATAGAAAAGTAGAAGTCTTGCATATATGGACCGTCGATACTATGCCAAATTGCGATTTACGAAAGGATCCCAGACGCAATATGTTTATCGGTTGCGGTTAATACTTTCGTCAAGTCCACCACATCACAATCGAACAATCGCCTCGCCTATTCACAGACCATAAGCCACAGGACTCCACCGATTGCGATTTGTGATGGATAGTTGGTGTCGACAAGTTATGACCTGCCGCGCAACAAAATTCTTGTTCAATTAGCGGATTTTGGAGCGCATTTGTGGGATTATGTCAATTTTAAAGCAATTTGTGGAACGAATAGTGGGAAAATAAGGAGAAGTCATAACTTCTTCAGTTTTTCACCAAATTGGAAGCAAAAAGAGGCTAGATAGCCATTTTTTGACATTCTAGACTCATTGGAGCAGGTTTCAGAAGCATTTGAGCATTGTAAACACTTGTTTTTACATTTTGGAACATAATAGAGAGGCCCAAGCCATTGGAAGTTGGTCCATGGAGACAACCTAGGAGGGGTGAACTCCTTTATCTTGTGCTTGTTGTAATGTGTTTTTCATGATGTTCTATACATGTTTATGTTATTGTTTAGTTTCTCATTTATGTTAAATTGCACATAAAATTAATGTAAAAGCTCTTCATTTCACTTACAAAAATTCATAATTCCTTAAGAAAAATGAAAGCATTTTTTTTATAATCTGAGGAAGATCTTAGCATTGCAAACTAATATTCTAAATTGGATCATTTTGGTAACAGAGCTTTAGGTTTGCTTTGTGAAAGAAGGATTTAACTGTTTGCAAGTTTATGTCATGCTTACAAGGTTAAAACTCAAAAGATGAGAAGGGAAGTTGGTTGGAAGCCATGAAGTTGGGTCAAGGGGAAGGAGAGCAAGGTTTCCACAATCTCCAACACCAGTTCAACCTCAACTTGCAATTGAGACTCTAGAGATCATGTCTCATGAAGGAAAACCTACAAACATGACAGAAGATGAGAAGGCCTTCAAAAAGGCTTTCTTTGATATGACAGACATGGTGAAGGTCCTCTATGAAGATAGGAATACTAGGTTGCATGGAGAAAGTTCCAAACCTCCCAACGGAGAAGGCTCTTCAGGAGGAGGTAACGGAAAAGTAGGTAATGGGAATGGAGACAAACCTCCACCCTCTCCACCATCTTCTTCATCTTCTTCTTCACAAGCATCTTCACCCTCTTCCACTAACACAACCCTTACTCATACTCATCATCATTCTTAAAAAGGAACCCGTAAATCACCTTTTTTAAAGCTTGATGTTAAATTTGAGCTACCCATGTATAATGGTGAAGTGAATGTAGAGAAGCTTGATAATTGGATTCGTCAGTTGGAGGTCTATTACAGGACTCAAAACCTTCAAGAGGATGACATAAAGATTCAGTTAGCTTCCTTGAGAATGGAGGGTGCATCACTAGTATGGTGGGAATCAAAGACCTAAGAGGGGATTAAAAAACACGGTAAGATCTCAATTTCTTGGAATGATTTCATTGGTGCAATTAAAAGACAACTATACCCTCTAGATTATATGCAAAAAGCCATTATGAATTGGCAAAACTTTAGACAACTTAAAGGTCAAAATGTGCAAGATTACACCCAAGAATTCAAAAAAAGGTCTTTGATGTTAGGTGTATATTTGCAATCACATGACACATTGTTGAAGTACATAGGGGGTTTACATAGTTACCTTAGGCATACCATCTTAATGTTTAATCCCAATAATCTAAACGATGTGTGTGTGCAAGCCACTCATATTGAGGCAAGAGGGGAAAACACCCTAGAGAAGGTAGTAAAAATCCATTTAAGAGCAAATGAAAGGAAAAAAGCAAACAAAAATGCAACTATCAAAAAAGGAGAGAAAGTCACATGCAAACATTGTTCCAAAGAGGGTCATAATGAAGCCCATTATTGGAAGCTTCATCTTGAAATGAGACCAAAGAGAAACAACAATAAGGGGAAATGGAAGACAACTACAACCACTCAATAGGATTTAAATTTGATTTGCGTGGTGAAAGTAAAATCACGGCCATGGGGTTAAAAGGAAAAGAATCCATTGCTAGAACTAGTTCTACAAACTCGCAAAATGAAACTCCAATTGAAAAGAGGAGAATAGAACTTTTTCACATAAGGGTGATCTCGAAACACAACAAGATTGATACGCTTTTAGATAGTGGCTCTCAAGCAAATCTTATCTCTGAAAACATTTTCAAAAGTTTAAATTTGGAAACTGTTCCACATAATAAACCATACCCACTAGGAAGGGTGTGTGACAATGCACAGTTGTAGGTTAATAGAAAGTGTAAACTAAAATTCGCTATCACTGCAAATTTCATAGACGAAGTGGAGCTTGACATTGTGCCATTAGATATCTGTGGCATAGTTCTAGGAAGCCCATACCTTTATGACAGAAAAGATATCTTCCATAGACATGAAAACAAATATCATGTATTCAAAGGTGGAGTAGAATATATTGTGAGAGCTCATAACAAGAAAACAAATATTTCGCTTGTTAATGAAGGGTGGATGAAATATTGGTGCAATCGAGCAAGAATTTTGTGCTTCTCATGTTCAAACCCAAAAATGATGTTGATAATGAAGCTTTTAAAGGTTGTGATTCGAATTTGAAATCTGAATTGGTCAACGTAGTTAACCAATATGACAAGATGTTTCAGGAACCAAAGGGATTACCTCCCAAGACAGGAATCCAACACGAGATACAGTTGCAGCAAGATTGTCCTCTTCCTAACATTGGCATGTACAGGATGTCAGTGATGGAAAGTGCAGAAATTAAGATGCAAATCCAAGAGTTGTTGACTAAATGGATCACCAAATCATCTTCCTCGCCTTGTGGTTCACCTATTGTCTTGGTGTCAAAGAAAGATGGAACATGGCGCATGTGTGTGGAATTTCTTGCATTGAACAAAATTACAGTAAAAAATTGTTACCCACTACCTCAAATAGATGATTTACTGGATCATAGAAAGCTACAAAATATTTTACTAAGCTAGACTTAAGAAGTGCCTATCATCAAATTAGAATAGCTGAAGGAGACATTTGGAAGACAATATTCAAAACAAAACAAGGTTTTTTTGAATGGTTGGTTATTCTGTTTGGTTTGTGTAATTCTCATGCTACATTCATGTGTGTGATGAATGATGTGTTGAGGCCATTTCTTGATGAATTTGTCATAGTCTACTTAGATGACATCTTAATTTTCAGTAAATCTTGTTTTGAACATGTCATGCATGTAAGAAAAGTACTTGATGTCTTGAAAAAAGAATAGTTCTATCTTAAGATGTCAAAATGCGAGTTTGGAAAGACTTCTTTAGTTTACTTGGCTCATATTGTTGGAGGAGGTGAGTTGAAAATAGGTCCCTCCAAGGCTGATGTCATTATGAATTGGCCAAGGCCCAAGACAGTTACAGAGGTAAAAATTTTTCTGGGAGCAGCCTAATATTGGAGGAAATTCATTGCTAATTTTTCTCTTATAGCAGCCCCTTTGCATGTGTTTACCTGCATGAAAAAGGTTTTTTAGTGGGGAGGCAAACAACAAAATGTGTTTAATGCATTGAAGGAAAAGATCAGTGCAGCTCCCGTACCCACACTTCCAACTTGAGACAGTCATTTGAAATTTAGACAGATGCTAGTGACTGGGCTATGGTTGCAGTCCACATGCAACATGGTAAGCCTATCTGTTTTCATTCGGAAACTTTTAATGGTGCAGTGATTAACTATCCTACATATGACAAGGAATTGTATGCATTGGTGCAAAGTGTGAAAAAATGGAAACACTACTTGATGGGCAAAGAAACAATCATACACACTGATCATCAACCATTTCAATACTTGCAATCTCAATCAAAGTTGCAGTAATCAAGGCACTTCCGATGGATGGGTTTCCTTCAACAATTCCACTTGGTAATCAGGTATAAGAAAGGTATCTACAATAAATTTCTTGATATTCTTTCTGGGTCGATTGTTAGTGCAGCTACTTTACTCAAGCATAATTTTGTTTTACATTAAAGTTATATTGAGCAATATGCATTATATAATGACTTTCAAGATGTTTATGCAAGCTTGAGTCAAGGTAACCAAGTAGAGGAATTGGATTATCATCTGCATGATAACTTATTGTACTAGCTTGGTAAGCTTTGTATTCCGCAGGGAGAAAGAGTTAACATCATAAGAGAGGAACATACTTCTCTTATTGCTGGTCATTTCGGTGTAAGTAATATGGTGGCACATCTACAGAGGTATTTTTATTGGCCTTGTATTCTTGAAAGTGTGTCTTGTCTTATTAAAGGATGTTCATTATGTGCAATCAGTAAGCCTAGAAATAGGAAGTTAGGGTTGTACACACCACATTCAGTTCCTTCACGACCGTGGGAGAGTGTTTCTATGGACTTTGTAGGAGGTCTTCCATTGTCAAAAAGAGGTCATGATTATTTGTAGGTAGTTGTGGATAGGTTCAGCAAAATGTGTACTTTGATGCCATGTAAAAAGCAAGTTATAGTTGAACAAACTGCTCAGTTATTCTTTCGAAATGTTTGGGTGCATTTTGGATTGCTTACATCCATTGTTAGAGATCGAGATTCTTGCTTTGTTGGGAATTTTTGGTAAATCTTATGGGGATTCATGGAAACCAAACTGAAAAAGAGTACAACTTTTCATCCACAAACAAATGGTCAAACAGAGGTGGTAAACAGAACAGTGATACATCTTCTTTGTGGGTATTGCAGCAAGCATCCTAAGTTGTGGGATGAACAGTTGCACTATATTCGGCATGCTTACAATCGAGCCAAGCACTCTTTAACTCAAACTTCGCCATTTGAGGCATGCATGAGATACTTGCCAAAATCTCCTTTGGATTTCATTTTTGGCAAAGATGTTGTTATTGAAGGTCATATCGACATAGACAAAGTAAGAAATTTCATTGAACTAACCCAATTAAGGCACAAAAAGGCTTAAGAACAGCTTGAGAAAAGCCAAGGTAAGTACAAAGCAAGGCACGACAAGCATCGTCAAGATCACAAGTTCCAAGTTGGTGATGAAGTTTGGCTTCACATTAACAAAGAGAGGCTCCAAGGAGAAGGTAAAAAGCTAAAACCAATTAGATATGGTCCATTCAAAATTTTGGAAAAGATTGGTCACAATGCCTTCAGGTTGGATTTACCTTCATATATGAAAATGTATGTTGTTGTTAATGTTGAAAATTTAAGGTTGTATCAGCCTCCTTTGATTGAAGATTAAGGAGAGAATATTCAAATTCCCTCTATTGAAGACTTTTCTCCAAAATTCCTTGATGAGCTTCAGCAAGACACTATACTTGACAGAAGAACAAATACATCAAAAAGGGGAACTATCGATTATCTTCGAGTGGGGCTCAAGGGTATAATTCCTTCAAAATCCAAATGGATAGAGGTTGGAAAGGTGAAGGAGCTGTATCCTCACCTGTTGAACAATTGAAAGTGATCCTTTTGGGGTCCAAAAGGCTTCAAGTAGGGAGGAGTGATCAAGTGCTCAAAATTAGGATCAAAAATAAAGTGTCAGAATCTTGATAAACTTAGCTTCAGATCGAAGAGATCATCATTCTAATTCCAACAGTGCAAATGACACTCGATTACGAGCTCGTATTTTGAAGTTAGAACAAGTCAAAGTTCAGGTTTGACTTGGACAAATGCCAGGAAAAGATGATGTGGAAAGGCCCTTCAGTGAATGGAGACATGTCAAGTGGCATCCCACCATTATCCCTTGCATTTCGCAAATCGCATGTCGCAGGCGGGTCGGCGTTAAAAATCGGCCCCATAACAATCAAGGTGAGATGTGATAAGATAGGTGGGAAGGCATTAAAGAATCAGCCCCGAGCAGGGAAGGATTGTGATGCGATAAATCACAATTGCACTTCACAAAAGATAGGCGGAAAGGAATTAATGGATCGGCCCCAAAGTTGCGATGCGATGGATCACAGATCACAATCGCACTTCGCAGAAAAGCAAAAGTCCTGCATATATGGACCATCGATACTATGTGGAATTGTGATTTACGAAAGGATCCCAAACGTGATATGTTTATTGGTTGCGGTTAATACTTCCATCGTGTCCACCACATCGAAATCAAACAATCGCCCCACCTGTTCACAGACCATAAGCCGCAGGACTCCACCGATTGCGATTTGTGATAGACAATTGATGCCGACAGATTATGACTCGCAGCGAGGCAAAATTCTCACTCTGTTAGCGGATTTTGTAGCGAATTTGTGGGATTACGTCAGTTTTAAAGCAATTTGTGGAACGAATAATGGGAAAACAAGGAGAAGTCATAACTTATTCAGTTTTCCACCAAATTGGATGCAAAAAGAGGCTAGATAGCCATTTTTGGACTTTCTAGACTCATTGGAGTAGGTTTTAGAAGCATTTAAGCATTGTAAACACTTGCTTTTACATTTTGGAGCATAATATAGAGGCCCAAGCCATTAGAAGTTAGATCAAGGAGACAACCTAAGAGGAGTGAACTCCTTTATCATGTGCTTGTTGTAATGTATTTTTGATGATGTTCTGTATATGTTTATGTTGTTGTTCAATTTCTTATTTATGTTAAATTACACCTAAAATTAACATAAAAGCTCTTCATTTCACTTGAAAAAAATCATGAATCCTTAAGCACAATGAAAGCATTTTGCTTATAATCTGAGGAAGATATTAGCACTGCAAACTAATATTCTAAATCGCACTTCACAAAAGACAGGTGGAAAGGCATTAATGGATCGGCCCCAAAGTTGCGATGCGATGGATCAAAGATCGCAATCACACTTCGCAAAAAAGCAGAAGTCTCGCATATATGGACCGTCGATACTTTGCTAAATTGTGATTTGTGAAAGGATCTCAGACGCGATATGTTTATCGGTTGTGGTTAATACTTATGTCGGGTCCACCACATCACAATCGCATAATCGCCCCACCTGTTCACAGAGTATAAGCCGCAAGACTCCACCGATTGCGATTTGTGATGGACAGTTGGTGCTGACAGATTATGGCCCACCACAGGGAAAAATTCTCACTTAGTTAGCAGATTTTGGAGCGAATTTGTGGGATTATGTCAGTTTTAAAGAAATTTGTGGAATGAATAGTGGGAAAACAAGGAGAAGTCATAACTTCTTCAATTTTCCACTAAATTGGATGCAAAAAGAGGATAGGTAGCCATTTTTGGACATTTTGGACTCATTGGAGTAGGTTTCAGAATCATTTGAGCATTGTAAACACTTGTTTTTACTTTTTGGAGCATAATAGAGAGGCCTAAGCCATTGGAAACTGGACCAAGGAGACGTAGCCCAGGAGGGGTGAACTCCTTTATCAAGTGCTTGTTGTAATTTGTTTTTGATGATGTTCTATACATGTTTATGTTGTTGTTCAGTTTCTTATTTATGTTAAATTTCACATAAAACTAACGTAAAATCTCTTCATTTCACTTAAAAAAATTCATGAATCCTCAAGAAAAATGAAAGAATTTTGTTTATAATTTGAGGAAGATCTTAGCACTGCAAGCTAATATTATAAATCAAATCACTCACTGAGAGTATCCAACCATCTATCTTGCTTGACATTCAGATTAGTTTGATCAAAAAGTACCTGAGTCCATTATGATCACTCATTTGAATAAATTGTCTGCCAAGAAGGTAATATCTCCACATCTTCAATGCATGAATGATGTTGCCAACTCAAGATCATGTGTCACATAGTTCTGCTCATGCTCATTCAACTTCCTTGACTCATAGCATACTAACTGTCCATCCTACATCAAGACTCCACCAAGTCCTCCCTTGCAATCATTTGTACACACCACAAACTCTTTATCTGGATCTGCACTCTTCAAGATTGGAGCATTTGTAACAAAATGCTTCAACTGTTTAAAACTAGTTGCACACTCCTCAGTCCATTCAAACTTCTTCCCTTTTTGTTGCAAGGATGTAACATGATAGGCAATCCGTGAGAATTTCCTGATGAACCACCTGCAGTAACCTTCTAACCCCATGAATGATATGATCTCATCCACATTCCTAGGAGTTTACCAATCCATGATAGCTCTGATCTTTTTCAGGTCGACTGCCATACCTTCCTTGAAAACAACATGTCCCAAGTAATGAATTTTTTTCTGAAAGAAACTATGCTTACTATGCTTGGCATACAACCGATGCTCTCTCAACAATATTAACATTGTTGTTAGGTGTTTTGCATGCTCTTCCCCATTCTTAGAATATATCAATATATCATTAATGAATATGATCACAAAATTGTCCAAATAAGGATGCAACACACTATTCATCAAACCCATGAAATTAGCTGGAATATTAATAAGACCAAAAGGAACTACTACAAACACATAATGCCCATACCTGGTATGGAATGCAGTTTTGTAGATATCCTCTTCTTTAATGTGTACCTAATGATATCTTTATCTCAAGTCAATCTTTCGAAAACATTGTTGCTCCCTTCAACTAATCAAATAAATCATTGATATGTGGAAATTGATACATGTTCCTAATTGTCACCTTGTTCAACTATTTTTAATTAATACACAACCTGAAAGTACCATCCTTCTTCTTCACAAACAATTATGGTGCAACCCAAGGTGACACACTTGGCCTAATATATCCCTTATTGACCATTTCCTTAAGCTATGACTTCAATTCCACTAATTTCAGAGTGCTCATCTTGTAAAGTGCCTTTGATGTTGGTGCTAATCCTAGCATCAACTCAATGGAAAATTCCACTTCCCTATGAGGCGGTAACCCTGAAATATCTTTTGAAAATACATCTCTAAACTACTGCAAAACCAGATATATCTTCAAGACTTCAGCATCCTCAACAACCTTCCCTTTATCACTGGAAATATGTATTACAAACAATACACACCCTTTCATGTTACTATGCTTTTGCTGCATAGTTGTAACCATTCTCACTAATGTAGGAATCGTCTTACCCTGTAAGATTCTCTTCTCTCCATCATCGTCCAAGCACTCAATAGCCTTATCATAGCAATCTACCTTAGTCCTGTGACTGTACAACCAATTCATACCCAACGACATACTACATGATCCCAATACAAGCACATTTAGGTTCACTAATGTAGACATATAGTTCAGCTCAAATGCACAAGATCTTACCCAATGATGAACTCTTTTCTTTATGACTTTAGCCAACTGCACTAAGCAAGATTTTGCATGCACTTCTTTATTCAAGCAACACCTATCCACCAGTTTAGGACTGATATAACTATATTTAGGTCCAGGGTCAATCAAAATAGAAACAACTTGATCACAAAGCTTACCTTCAATCTCGATAATAGATGCATGATGATCAACTTGCCTATTATCCAATGTTGCATAAATCTGAGGAATATTTTTCCCAACACCCCCAACTGTGTGTGCCTCCTGAGCACTGTAAATTTGTGGTCTACCACCCTGATGTTATGGACAATCGCTCTTGTGATTCCCTCCACCACAAGTCCAACACTATAAAGATTTCCTCCCATCACCCTTGTTTTTCTCCTTAGATTGAAATCCCTATCCTCTGTCAACTGCATTGAATGTCTTGTATGGTGCTACATTATCCTTGTTACCTGTATCTCGAGTTCTTCCTCGCTTCTCATCCCATATTCCCTTAGTCTTTTCATTACCTTTCCAATCACGCTTACCCTCAATCTTGCTCTTCGATTGCTCATACCAATGTTTCAACTTCCCAATTACTTCCTCCAATATCTGAGCCTCCTCATACTCAGTCTGATCTTTAAATACTAATGGAAATCCACTAACGAATCTTTGAACCTTTGTTTTATCATCCTTGAGATATGGTGCATACCTCGACAAATCCAAAAACTTAGTCATGTACTCTTCATTTGTCATAGACCCCATCTTTAATTCTATAACTCCTTAGCCTTATCTTCATAGTAGCTCTCTGAAAAGCACTTATTTTGGAAAAGTCTTTTGAACTCATGCCAAATCAACTCCTCTGCCTTGATACCTATGACACACTTCACATCTTCCCACTAGATGTATTCTTTTCCTTTGAGACTGAAAATAGTTATTTTGTCCTTCATATTCTTTGTATAGTTATGCAGCTCAAAGAACTTCTTCTTCCCAAGTAACCATGTTTTTTGTAGAGTCTCATGACTATTTTGTTTATGACACCCTTTCCATCCATTTTTCCTCTTTTCATCATTTCTTTCAACTCAAATAAATAGTAAACTATAGATTTTGACATGGTAAGGTACTCAGATGTCTTATTTTTCATATTCATTAATGTGCCTTATAATTAAGTTAAAAGATTGTAATAGCTACAAAATTCACACGATTTTGTAGTTGTTTCATGATTCCGCAGTTATCTCCATGGTTTGTTGAATTGTAGTATGCCAACCAAACAAAGAAGCACATGGGCATATGGGGATTGATCTCCTCCTATTCGCCTGAGCCAAATCTTCAATGAAATCGCCCAGTGGTGTAGTCAAAGAAATAGGTCAATATGTGGATAAACAGAGCAGCAAGAGTTCAAATAGATCACGACTCCCCGATTTTCTTTCCAAATAGCAAATCGTCAAGAAACGTTATTTCTCAATTATAAGATTAGAATTCAGATTATGTTTGTTTTAAGTTTTTAACGCATAAAAGTCTCAATCTGTTGAGCACAAATTATATATATATATATATATAGAAAGCCAAGACGCACATATGTAATCTTTAATTGACAGTTGGAAGTTTTATAACTATGTTCTTTTTAATTGAAGAGGTATTCTTGTCAAAATCATGTGCAGTGAGCTATTGTATTAACTTCTTCAAACCTGTTGTTTTGTGGAGGGCCCCTACAGACGGTCAAGGTTCTTTCTTTTATTTTTAGTTGAGTTCATTTCATTTTCGTTATTTCTAGAATTTCATTATCGTAGCTTCACTTTCTTTGTAGTTATTTGTTTACAGTCTTCCATTTGTTGTCTACCAATTTCAATCGTTTATATGTTTTCTAAAATAGAAGTATGTACATAATTCTCTTCTTTCCATAGCAATTACATATGACCATATCACATTCCTTCTGTTTTTTATTTATTATTTCATTTTTTATTTATTATTTCAAGTAGAATTGTTGTGTAGATCTTAACATAGATTTCTTTATAAATTTATTCTTGAATAGAAGTGATTCTTTTTAGAGCAGGAATAATTGTCTTTCTAGAACATAAGTAGTTTATTCATAGATTTTAGAAAAAAATTCTTTTTAGTTTCTTTTCAAGAACAAAATTCATCTTGAAGAAGTTTTCATAGAATTTACAAAATAATTTTTCTTTTCCATTACCTTGCATAGTAGTTCTTTTGAAACTAACGACAATGAGTTAAATAGGATCATGATAGTCTGTTTTTACTTTTCTTTTCAGAATTGATCATAGGAATTTAATTGTAAATCTTCAATTTCATTAGGAACATAAGAATCAAGAAAATCCTTAAAACAAACACAATCATGATTCTAATAAACTCAAAAAGGATTCTAACATGTAAGAAATTTAAGAACATTAAATTGACTAAACATTTTGGCATCATTGTCAGGGAAGTGTAAATAGAAGTCTTGATTTCTTTAAAAAAAAAAACATGATATGCATAGGGAAAGAGACTCTAGGGGTAGATTTATAGGTAGACGAAAGAGCTTAATTCCAACAACATCACTTTCCCCACCACGACCTCGTAGTGCCACACCACCCACACAAACTCGAATTCCATCCATAGCGTGGCAACATAAACTTCATGAGGTATTAAGATCCGAAATCCAACCTAGAGATTCACCAACTTCATCAACAAAAGCCAAAATAGAAGAACATCCCATATCCCCAACAATAGGAATAATTTTCCTATTTTCAACTAGAGAACAACTTCTAGCTCAAGAGTTGGAAGTTCTTACTAAATAAGAGGAAGAAGAAACCTACTTCAAACCATTTATAAAATAACCAAAGGAACTAAAGGAGGTTGAAAATCCAATTTTAGAACCAGAATCAGAACCCTATATTAGTTCTGAAGAATCTACAATGGTTGGAGAAGGGGAGAATTGGGTGAGTTTCCCCTCTAGTGGTAAGAGGGAGAAACAGATATTAACGAGGGGGGCAGCAGACCCCTTGTCCAGGGAGTTTCAAGGATGCGAGTAGCCCCCCTCTACGGGGTCGGGGGTAGCACCCCGAGGAAATTTTTTTGGACCCTATATTAGGTTGGGCGGACCTACCTATGGTTTTGTGCATGGTTTTCGCACATGGTTTTGGGCGTGATGGTTTTCGGTCCATAGTATTGGATGCTTTGACATGTATATATATGTATTGTAACATTGAAAGGAATATAATGAAAAATCAATCTAGTAGTCCCGATTTTGGGATCAAGGGGAAAATCTTTGTGTATGTGTTTTATGTGTTTTAGAATTCATATGCAGGTAATTTATGTACGAGGTTAAAACTTACAAAGGAGAGGTACATAATTTTAATGGTGAACAACCTAGGATTGGAGGGGGGATAGGAGGTGGAAGACAAGGTGGAAAAGGAGGTGGAAGAGGTGGAGGAAGAGGAAGAGGAAAGAATATAAATCCAGAACCCTTTGGATTTTCATTCCTCGATGAACATACAACTGTAACAATGAAAAATATCTCACCCTCTATCCTTCCAAACTTTCATGGATTAAGGAGTGAAGATCCTGAGACATTTCTCTTTGAATTTGAAATCTTGTGTAGATCATATGATTATATAGACATTTCTCTTTGAATTTGAAGTCTTGTGTAGATCATATGATCATATGATCATATGATGCTAAAAAGTTGAAATTATTCCCTGCAACCCTTATAGATGTAGCATTAAAATGGTTCATTGGTTTAGGAATAAACTCTATAAGAACATGGGAACAAATGAAAATTACATTCTTTTAGAAATATAAGGATTACTGTATGCCCCATAACATTCAAGATGAAGTCTTTAAGATGACACAAAAAGAAGATGAAAATCTTGAAGATTTCGTCAAAAGATTTGCTTATAATGTAAAAAGGGCAAAAATGAATAATCTAGATGGGGAAACTTTGAAAGTTCTCTTATTAAAATCAATTAGAGATGAGTGGATTAATCTTCTCAATCTAATCAATAAGGGAGACATTTCTCATTTATCACTAGGAGAAATTTGTGAGTTGTGCATACACATTTCAAGAGGCAAAGCAAGAACCGGGAAAAATCCAAGAGATCCTCTTCTATCAAGGATTAATAAATCTGCAGCTAGGACAGTAAGTAGAGCAGAATTAGGAAATTTGCTTGATAATTTTAAAACAGATATTTTAGGGAGTCTTAGTGAACAAATTGACACCCTTAAAATACAAAACAAGCAAAAAGATGAAAATGTTGCATTGTCCATTTTTTGCCCTAAGTGCAGAAAGAAACATGCCTTGAGAGAATGTCCTCTTGATTTAAAAAGTGTAGAAACTTGTGTTATTTGTGCGGAAAATCATGATACAAAAGAATTTCCCTCAATATCAGGTATTAAATTTGTTTATCAAGGAGTACCAAATCAGGTAGATCCTCTTAGTTTTATTGCTAAAAGACCTTGGCATAATCCACAACCAAATACAACTCAAGGTTTTAATACTCAACCATTTGCGCAATCTTTGCAAAGTAATTGGACTGCCTCGATGCCTTAGCCACAATCTTGGTCACAAGGATGGAAAAATCCTTATTGTAAATTCCCTCAATATCCTCAATTTCCACAATTTCAACAATCATGTCCAACTTTTCCTCCACATTATTATCCTCAGCCTGTTCAACAAACTCAACCTCACAATGTGAATCCACAACTTTCATTACCATTTCCTCAAAGACCAAATCAATTGCCTGCCCAACCACTTCCAAATCCAAATAATAATAAAAATTCACAACATGTTTACAATATGGAAGGACAAAATTTTCAAACCTACATGATAACTCCACTAGATATAAATAATGTTCAACTTAGATTTGGTAGAATATTAGAAAAGAAGTCCCCCTCAGTTGTTATTCAAGAAAGTGAAAAAGAAAAGATCCCTGAAGAAGAAAAGTCTCTTAATGAAAAAGAAAAAACTCAAAAACAAGTTACTCCAACACATTCAAATAACTCAACTCCTATTATGGAACAACCTTCAGTATCTGTTTCAAAACCACCTTTCCCTGAAAGATTAAAAATTGATGAAGGGGTAGAAAAACAAATTTTATTGCCTAATTACAACATGTTAGATGAATTGAAGAATGTTTGCATAAAGATTACTTTGCTTCAAGCCATTAACGAAATACCAATTTTCGCAAAGACCTGGAAGAAAAAGAAAAGAAATCAAAAGAATCCAAATTGTTGGAAAAAATGCAGATATCATGATGGGTAAAACAATAATTAAAAGATATCATGATCCAAGAAGTCCCATTGTGATTACACACATTAATGGCATAGAGATCCCAAATACATTGATTGATCTAGGAGAAGCCATAAATATCATGAGTAAACAAACTATGAATCAATTAAAACATTTTAATCTTCAATATACACCTACACTATTACAATTGGCAGATAGATCTATAATCAAACCTGATGGTGTATTAAAAGACATATATGTATCCCTAGATCCTTGGGAATACCTTGTTGATTTTATGATTTTAACACCCAATAATAGCTTAGGAGTACATCCATTGATTCTAGGAAGACCATGGCTAGCTACAACTGATGCTTTCATAAGTTGTAGATCTGTGACATGTTCATTTCTGATGGGAGTACAACAAAGAAATTCACACTATATCCACCAACAAAAACGGCAGTAGAGGTTGAAAATGAACAATGGATAAATGATGACTTTGGTTATTTCCATTATTGCATTATGGCAACTTCAATTTCTTTGCAGTTATTTGTTGACAGTCTTTTGTTTGTTGTCTACCAATTTCAATCGTTTACATGTTTTCTAAAATAGAACTATGTATATAATCCTCTTCTTTCCATAACAATTATGTTTGATGAGATCCCATTCCTTATGTTTTTTATTTATTGTTTCAACTAGAATTGTTAATTGCAGTGTGTGTAGATATTAACATAGATTGCTTTATAAATTTATTCTTGAATAGAAGTGATTCTTTTTAGAGCAGAAATAATTATCTTTCTAGAACATAAGTCGTTTATTCATATATTTTAGAATAACTTTCTTTTTAGTTTCTTTTCAAAAGGACAATTGATCTTAAAGAAGTTTTCATAGAATTTACAAAATATTTTTTGTTTTTCAATTACCTTACATAGTAGTTCTTTTGAAACTAACAACTGTTAGTTAAATAGGATCATGATAGTTTGTTTTTACTTTTCTTTTCAGAATTGATAATGGGAATTTAATTTTAAATCTTCAATTTCATTAGGAACATAAGAATAACGAAAATCCTTAAAACAAACACAATCGTCATTCTAATAAACTCAAAAAGGCTTCTAGCATATATAATGCACTTGCACTTCACAAGTTTACCAACTCTGGTCGATAATTTATGTAAGCAATTTAAGAACATTAAATTGACTAAACATTTTGGCATCATTGCCGGGGAAGTGTAAATAGAAGTCTTGATTTCTTTTAAATATATATATATATATATAAAACAAACAAAACATGATATGCATAGGGAAAGAGACTTTAGGGGTAGATTTGTAGGTAAAGGAAAGATATTAATTCCAACAACATCACTTACCCCACCACGACCTCGTAGTGCCACACCACCCACACAAACTCGAATTCCATCCATAGCAAGCCAACATAAACTTCCTAAGGTATTAAGATCCAAAATCCAACCTAGAGATTCACCAACTTCATTAATAGAATCCATAATACAAGAAGATCTCATATCCACAACAACAAGAATAATTTTCCTATCTTCAATTGGAGAACAACTTCTAGCTCAAGAGTTGGAAGTTCCTACTGAAGAAGAGGAAGAAGAAACCTAATTCAAACCATTAATAGAAGAACCAGAGGAATTAGAGGAGGTGGAAAACCCAATCTTAGAACCATAATCAGAACCCTATATTAGTTCTGAAGAATCTACAATGGATGGAGAAGGGGAAGGAGAGGTACATAATTTGAATGGTGAACAACACAGGATTGGAGGGGGAAGGGGAGGTGGAAGACAAGGTGGAAGAGGAGATGGAAGATATAGAGGAAAAAGAAGAGGAGATAATATAAATCCAGAAAACTTTGGATTTCCAATCCTCGATGAAGATACAATTATAATAATGAAAAATATCTCACCCTCTATCCTTCCAAACTTTCATGGATTAAGGAGTGAAGATCCTGAGACATTTCTCTTTGAATTTGAAGTCTTTTGTAGATCATATGATTATCTACATGATGCTCAAAATTTGAAATTATTCCTTGCAACCCTTAAAGATGCAACATTAAAATGTTTTATGGGTTTAGGTATAAAATCCATAAGAACATGGGAACAAATGAAAACTACATTCTTAGAGAAATATAAGGATTGTTGTATGCCCCATCACATTAAAGATGAAGTATTTAAAATGATACAAAAAGAAAATGAAAATCTTGAAGATTTCGTCAAAATATTTGCTTACAATGTAAAAAGGGAAAAAATGAATAATCTAGAGGAAAATTTGAAAGCTCTCATTTTGAAATCAATTAGAGATGAGTGGATTGATCTTCTCAATCTAATGGGTAAGGGATACATTTCTCAGTTATCACTAGGAGAGATTGTGAGTTGTTCATACACATTTCAAGAGGCAAAGCAAGAACTAGGAAAAATCCAAGAGATCCTCTTCTATCAAGGATTAATAAATTTGCAGCTGGGACAGTAAGTAGAGAAGAATTAGGAAATTTTCTTGATAATTTTAAAACAAATGTTTTAGGGAGTCTTAGTGAACAAATCGACACCCTTAAAATACAAAACAAGCAAAAAGTTGAAAATGTTGCATCGTCCCGAACAGATAAACAACAATACCAGATCTTCTCACTTCATCAGACACGCCTTGCTTGCATTTACTTGCCTAATGATCTTCTCCTTATATAGCCTTAGGCCCTTTACAATACCACGGTCCAAAACCATAGTAACACAATACCATCAACTTCAAAACTAGGGATCAACATGTCCGTCGAGACACCATGGTCCAAAACTATAGGCACAACTTCCAAGGAATAACCGCCACGGACCAAAGATAAGTTTTCCACATACACGCTCTTTTACTGAAGCCAACCTGCATGTACACGCGACTTGGTATATAGCGAACCTGCGTATATGAACTTTCTTGGCCTGCTGTACTAAGATCTATCCTCTGATTAAGTTGCCATCACCTGTACCAACCTCTGAGTGAGTTGCCATCAAGGACAACACTTGTATCATAATGCCAACAATCTCCCCCTTTGGACTTGATGGCAACCACCACACCAAGTCACTCTCCCCCTTTGACATCAAGGGCAAAGGGCGGACCAAGATATTCTCTTCTTTGGTATACCTTCTGCTGTCCATACTGCTGTCCATACTCCCCCTGAGTACATGCTGAAGTTTCTGATTTGGCTCCCCCTTTGTATATGCCAAATTGTATCAATCCATCCATGCTCCCCCTGAGCAGATGCAGGTTCTAAGTCCAGCAATAACTATTTATCATAAGCCTGCAAAACCATTCCTTTGATCAAACAACAAGATGTATCATTTAGTTTCATCAGCAACTTCTAACCATAATGCCAACAATGAATTATTTGAAGTATATGCTCCCCCTGAGTGTGAGCCAACCATTTCCTGAGTCTGTTCTGCTCCCCCTGAGCCTGAGCCAACCATGACTGAACCTGGGTCTGTTCTGCTGCCCTTTCTTCATATACGCGACTTTGCAGCCTGTAACTCGCGTATATACGCGACTTGTCTTCATTATATCAGCGTATGCAAGGAATACTGAAATTCATCACTTTCAGATTCCCCTGTGTCTGTTATGTCAGCTGACTGAGTTATGCCACACTTTTCTGTCTCTGTCTTCTTCAATTCCTGGAACTGTGATGATGTATGGTCCTCTTGTTTTGAATTTTGAAATCTGCTCATGCATTCCCTTGCTTTATGTCCATATTTGTTGCATGTATAACATCTTACATATTTCATGTTCCTTCTATCACAATCAATTGCTTTGTGTCCATATGCATTGCAGGCAAAGCAATATCCTCTGAAATACCTGGGATGCAATGATCTTTTGTAATGGTCTTGAACCATTCTACTTCTACATCTGGTTGCAACATGTCCAAGATTATGACATACATGACATTCAACATTATTCAGTGGAGGAGATAATCGTCTATCACGTCCATAGTTAGGATTAAAGGATCTTCCTTGAGGAATTTCTTTCCTTGGTTGTTCCTTGTTGAGCATTTCAGATTTCTCCTTAGAATTTCTTGTCTCACCTTGTGAACTAGATTCACCTTCAACATATTCATGAAAACCAAGACCAGTTTTGATAGCAGGAGACCTTTGGCTATTAAGAATATCATCCAAGACTTTAGTACTATCTTGAAATCGTAAAAGCTTATCCTTTTCTTCTAGTTTACCTTTCAAGATATTTACCTCAACTTGATGTTGTTCTTCCTTTTTCAGATACTGATTCCTTAGGTCTTCTTCAGCTTTTCTTCCTTCTTCCACTTGTCGCTTTAGTTTGATCACTTCATGTTCTTGATCTTCAAGAGCTTCTCTGTTCTGTTCTCTTGATTTTTTAAGATCTTCTTTTAGAGAGAGGATCTTTGATTCAAGCCTTTGAATAGTTATGCTCTGATCCTTTACTGCATCCTGCAATTGCTCCCTTACCCTGGTTACTATCTCCAATTGTTCATTTAATTTGGTAACTTCTTCAGTTTCTGCATTCTTCTTTTCATGTGCCATGAGACTTTTAATATCTTTGCTATTATTGGATGAAGCATTCTTCTTTTCATGTGCCATGAGACTTCTAATATCTTCACTATCATTGAATGAACTTGTAATATGGGTATAATAGCTTCTACCATCTTCTTCAGATATCTTTCCTTTGTTATGAGGGCATCTAGCAGCATAGTGACCAACTCTACCACATAGAAAACATTTGAAAGGTAGCTTACCTTTGAACCGTCCAGTTCCCCGTTCAAGATTCTTGACAAAATTTACCTCATCTTCTTCCTCTGACACTTCGAATGCGGCTTCTGGTGGTACCTCTTGTCGCATTTCAAAAGCAGTTAAGATCCCGTGAAGCTGTGACATGGTGATTTTCTGCACATTCTCCTTTTCTTCTATGGTAGATACTTTAGAATCAAATTTAGCAGACAGAGATCTCAAAACTTTTTCAACTAAGACAACTTCCTCAAATTCTTCACCCAGATCCCTTATACAATTCACAATCTCATCCATACGCAGGAAATAATTAGCTATGCTTTCATTACTATGCATCTTAAGAGTTTCATACCAGATTCTGAGAGTTTGAAGCTTTGCTCTTTTTACCTGATCATCTCCTTCGTAGCTTGTGACGATTTTGTCCCATATTTCCTTAGCTGATTTGAAATGCATGATCTTCATAAATTCTGATTGTGTCAAACTACTCAATAGGACAGTAACAGCTTTGGCATTGAGCTCATATTGCTTTT
This sequence comes from Pinus tabuliformis, assembly GCA_031772625.1. NCBI lineage: Eukaryota > Viridiplantae > Streptophyta > Pinopsida > Pinales > Pinaceae > Pinus > Pinus tabuliformis. Next base: position 27,649,984 of record CM062808.1, on the reverse strand, counting down.
TCTCTGCTGGATCTGTAGGAGTTGCTGATGGGAATTTGTATCCTCCTTCTACGATTCCCCAAATTTCTGCTCCAAGTGATTGTAGATATGCAGTGGTTCTTATCTTCCAGTGAGTAAAATTGTTCCCGTCAAAGACTGGTGGCCTGATGTGTGCCTCTCTTTCTGGATTAGCCATTCTGATGGATCTTTTCCTTCAAGCGATCAAGCTTCCTCTGAAGGACCTGCTCTGATACCAATTGTTGGAAATAATACTGAGAGGGGGGGTGAATCAGTATTATCAGATCAGTAAAACCTTTCCAATTTCATACTCAGAAACATATACGCTACTTCAATTAAGTGAACCCGCGTGTACACGCTACTGTGTCTAATGCAACTAGCGTATATCCAGAGATCTTATGATTCAGTTAGCTTAATCTTCAGTAAATGCATCAGAACATTATTAAGCATATTAACAGTAAACAGGTGCAGTATAACAGAACAGAACATCACACAAGAGCCACACACATGAACACCATGATATAAGGTGGAAACCCAATGTGGGTGAAAACCACCTGCTGCAATTCGTCTCTTTCTTCTTTAATAAGAAACTTCTTTTACAATGTACTGGTGCAGTCCTTTACCAGTACACAGGCTACAACCTGCAGAGGGCTACAACCCTCTCTCGTTTTCCAACTACTTCTGGAAGGGAGCTACAACCCCCTCAGCTCTTGTACTAGCCGATCCATTTACTAGTACGTAGGTGCTGACCCTACAACCTTCTTTCCTTCAGGGACCACGTTTCATCAATTTTCAGACTGGATCCAAGAGTACAAAACAAACATTACCGCAATACAATCATCAACTTATACTTGCATCATAATTCATTAAACAACCCAATACTGAATCACTGAAACCCTGTCATCAAGAACACAGAACCCAAACCAGAGCCCAGAACTCTGCAACAACCACCAGAATCAACAGCAACCTGAAATATCAAATCTTATTATGCATACGCTACTTCACTGTACCAAAACCGCGTGTATACGCGCTTTCTCCAAAGGCAACCCGCGTGCAGACCTAGAAATAATTACTTATGCCTTCGCTGTCAGATCCGACCCTTGCCAAGCGTCCCGAACAGATAAACAGCAATACCAGATCTTCTCACTTCATCAGACATGCCTTGCTTGCATTTACTTGCCTAATGATCTTCTCCTTATATAGCCTTAGGCCCTTTACAATACCACGGTCCAAAACCATAGTAACACAATACCATCAACTTCAAAACTAGGGATCAACACGTCCGTCGAGACACCATGGTCCAAAACTATAGGCACAACTTCCAAGGAATAACCGCCACGGACCAAAGATAAGTTTTCCACATAGGCACAACTTCCAAGGAATAACCGCCACGGACCAAAGATAAGTTTTCCACATACACGCTCTTTTACTGAAGCCAACCTGCGTGTACACGTGACTTGGTATATAGCGAACCTGCGTATATGAACTTTCTTGGCCTGCTGTACTAAGATCTGTCCTCTGATTAAGTTGCCATCACCTGTACCAACCTCTGAGTGTGTTGCCATCAAGGACAACACTTGTATCATAATGCCAACAAAGATTTATCATTCCATGTAGTGTTTGTGTGTAGTATACCTAGGGGGGATAATATGGGGTACAAAGGAAGGTACCCTAGGAAATAATGTAATAATGGGATGGGCCATAGTAATAAATAAGGTGGTTAACCCGTATCATGTAAGGGACCACAAGTAGTTAGTAATAATGTAATGGGCCCATGGTATTAGATAGATAGTATTGAGGGAACCATGGTAATGACCCATGGTATTGTTAACATGTGGTCCCTTACATGATACGGGTTAACCACCTTATTTATTACTATGGTCCATCCCATTATTACATTATTTCCTTGGGTACCTCCCTTTGTACCCCATATTATCCCTCCTAGGTATACTACATTGTGATCTCTTTTTTTTTTATCACGATATGATACTTTTCAAACACAAGTCATCTCTTGCCTTAACCTTGTAGCATTGTCAGTCTTCCCTTCAGAAATTGTGTAATCTTAGAACGTAGGCCAGCCTTGAGGATATAAATTGCATAATCCAAAGAGGCAGGCCAACCTTGATCTCATAAATTGTGCAATCTTGAGATTCAGGTCAACTGTGAGCTCAGAAATTATGCAAAATCTTCCCCTTCCCTCAGAAACTGCATAATTCACTAAGCCAAGGAATTGCCCAGTCCCTTGTGGTTGGAAATTAAAAAAAAAAAAGGTGAAAAACCAATCCCTATAGAGTAGGGAGTGGATAATTAGTTTCCCAAAGTGTGGCACAAGTTACTATTTTTTACTTTTCGCTAAGTGTCGTTTTTTCATTGATTTTAAGCATGTGCATCTATTGGTGCACAAATTGTCTCGGTAATTGGGGACAACCTGAAACCACATCGCTGAGGATCCTAGATCATCCCGCCCTAGGTGACAAGGGTTGGCCTCCCTTTCACCACTGGGGGTAATCCATATTGATAATCAAAATTGAATAGTCGTTTTAGAATAATGTAAATTAAATAGATTTTCTAATTAGCAAATAAATAGGTCAAATTATTGAATAAAGAGTATTTTAAATAAATAATATTTTTTAGGAAATAGAGGTGGTAGGCATATAACATTTGAAAACTTATTAAAAATAAAAATCATTATGACTAAATGAAGTTTAAATTAATATATCATACTTCTCACAAAACAGAAGGGTTAGTAAAAAATAAAAATAAAATAAAATAAAAAGATAGAAACAAATGTATTTAATATAAATGTTGTAGTTGAAACAATATGGCATCAAGTGCTATTAATCTCCATCCTACAACAAAACAATTAAATTATTTGATTTAATCTTTCTAAATAGTAAATATTGGAGGAAAAACTAAACAAATTTTAATGTGTGGGAGATTAAACAACCTTGTTATGTCAAAGCATTGCTAATCACCACATATTACCACTAAAATAAGAAATGAAAAATAAATTAACAATAAAAATAAAATAGGACTTGTTTTATGGCATTTAAATTTGTGTGCAAATAAAATCCTAAATAACATGTATTGTTAGAGTTTCGTTCTACAACCAATAAATTCATATATAATTTAAAAAATAAATAAATAACAAGTATTCAAGTATTTAAATCATTACTGCATGCAATATTATTGAATAATCACGTTATCTCAATAATTTGCAAAATGAACAAGTAAATAAAACCTCACATAAAAATAACGCACATAAGGAAATAGATATTACTAAATAGAATCCCCACAGTCACAATGAACAACGCCATTGTAGCAAGTACGTGATGGCTTTAAAAAGAATAAGTCTTCATCTCCAATGCACTACCATCCTTCAATCTGCCCAAAAAAATCCCTAGAACAATCTTCTACCTCTTATTTTGAGTGTCTCGAAAATCGTTTTATTTTTAGTTCTCATAACTTCCAAACAAAATTACATTGATAATTATTATTTTGATTAACTATAATACATATTCATCATTTAAATAAATCCTTGCTCGAATTCTCCACATTAAAATCGTTTGAATAATACCCCTGGATTAAAAGAAAAGATAATAATCGATTCTCTAATATAAAACATTATAATAAATTAAAATATAACTCACCCTTTCATATTGTCCTCCTTATAATAATATCTCACGTATATTAAATGAAATTCAAATTTTTACCTTAGGTGAGACCGAGTAAAATTTTCCCACCATATAAAACATTATGTCATAAGATATGTATTTAACGTGCACTTATTTTCCAGAAACCTGAGATAAAACCAAAATATTAAATTTAATGTGATTTACCTTTTTTAAATACCTGCCATGAAATCTCAACGCTCCTCCCATAATCCTAGATAATCTTCATTCACCCATTAGAAACAAAATTATAAATTCTAAATAAAACAAATCTGAAATTCTAAATGCTTGCATTTCTACAAAATCTGCCATGAAATCTCAACGCTCCTCCCATAATCCTAGATAATCTTCATTCACCCATTAGAAACAAAATTATAAATTCAAAATAAAACAAATCTGAAATTATATCTATATATATATATATTACACACGTTTCAATTAAAAATAAAAGTTAATTATACATTTCAAATTTTCATTTTAATAATTTCAAATAATTTTATAAATAACTTATACAATATAACCTTATATTTATTGATTTTCAAATAAAATTATATATATATATAGGTATAACCGTTAATACTTATATATATACACATTTTTTTTTTTTTTTTTCCGAAGGTGGTAAAACCTATCAACTCAGGTGTCAAACCAACAGTGAGGACAGCCATCTCTGGCTGCTATCCGCGAATGCTGGGATGACTCATCACTGTTAAATAGGAAAACCACGCCACCTGACATAACCCTGCTGGTGGTCCGTAATCGGGAGCAGGCTCTCACTCCTGCCAGATGCCTCTGGGTCTTGGGCCGTTAACCTGTTTCCTTACGTCCGAGGAAGACGAGCTCTTAGCCAAGCAGAAGCAGTTTTACGGCATACTTATATATATACACATGTTTCAATTAAAAATAAAAATTAATTATAAATTTCAAATTTTCATTTTAATAATTTCAAATAATTTTCTAAATAACTTATATAATATAACCTTATATTTATTGATTTTCAAATAAATTATATATATATATGTGTGTGTGATAAATGGGTATGACTATTAATACCGACAAAACAAAAATTATGATCATCAAATCCAAGAAGGACATTTACGCTAATTTTATGTATGACAATAGTAACTTGGAGGAAGTGTCTTCTTACAAGTACCTAGGAATTGATATTCATCACAAGCTCAACTGGAACTATAGCATTGAGAAAAGGATTAATGGGGAGTGGAAAGTTTATTTTGGTCTTAAAAATAATTGTAAAATGGCAAACCTCGTAATGTGGGATAGAAAGAAGTTCCTCTTTGAAACTTTAGTCACTCTTTTATCTTATATGGATGTGAGTTTGGAGTTGCAACATCTCTAGAGAATCCTAGAGAAAGATTGAGCAAATCTAGATGTTGGGTTGTGTTATATTCTTTCGACGACTAGCCCACGTAGTTAACCGGGGGGTTAGAGGGGGGGCGGAGCCCCCCTTCGTTGCGCTGATTGTGTAGCGGAGGGGTCACAGGGGGTTTGAGGCATACCTGTAACCCCACTTTATGGGTTCTAGGGCAGCGCCCCGGAAAATTTTGGTTTTGGACTCTATGTTAGGTTGGGCAGACCCACCTATGGTATTTTGCATGATTTTCGCACATTTGTATTGGACGCGATGATTTTTCAATCCATGGTATTGGATTCTTCGGCATGTATAAATATGTATTGTAACATTGAAAGGAACATAATGAAAAATCAAGCTGGTAGTCCCAGTTATGGGATCCAGGGAAAAATCTTTGTGTATATGTGTTTTATGTGTTCTACTCTCGTATTATTTATTTTCTATGTTTTAGAATTCGTATGCAGGTAATTTATGTACAGGGTTAAAACCTACATTTGGTATCAGAGCTGTTTTGGCTTCAAGGGGACACCTTTTTTGTTGAGGGGTTTCGCTCGGGCCTGCAGTAGACCCTGTTCAGTGGGAGATCTGCGAGATCAATTCTGGTGGTGAAAGAAGATGACGAGCAGTGGAAAGATAGAGATAGAGAAATTTAATGGTCAGAGTTTTGAGTTGTGGAAACTCAAGATGGAGGATCTGTTGGTGGATAGAGATCAGTGGATTGTGATAGATCCGGGTACTAAACCAACGGGAGTGTCTGATGAAGAATGGAAGAAGTTGGATCAGAAGGCAAAGAGCACAATACGATTGTGTGCCTCTAATTCAGTATTGTTGAATGTATCAGGGGAAGCTACAACAAAGGCTTTGTGGGACAAGTTAGGGACTTTATACCAATCTAAGTCTCTGGTGAATAAACTGTTCCTGCGGAAAAAGCTGCATAACCTAAGAATGAAAGATGGAGACTCAATGACAGAGCATCTGAATGCATTTAATATTGTGGTAAGTCAGTTAGCATCTGTTGATATTAAAATTTCAGATGAAGATAAGTGCATCAGTTTGTTGTGTTCTCTACCAGATTCGTGGGATAGTCTGGTTATTGTAATAGGTAGCAATGCAACTGCCTTGCATTTTGATGAAATAGTCTCATCCTTGCTGACAGAGGAGATGAGACGGAAAAATATGGAGAGCCAGAATGGTGATGCCTTGTCTGTACGAGGACGGTCCCAGAACAGAAACAAAAATAAGTCATCGAGTGGGAGATCTAAATCTAGAGGGAGATCTAAATCTCAAGGAAAACCTGTAAAGGTGGTGTGTTGGAAATGCAGAAAGGAAGGGCACTACAACAGGGACTGTAAATCTAAAGCTCCTGATAAAGGAAAGGGATCTGATGATGCTCCTTCTGCAGAGGCGAAAACCACCTCAAATGAAGGTGGGGATGTGTACTTGGCTTCTTCAAGTACACATGTAGATCATGAGGCATGGTTGATTGACTCAGGTGCATCCTTTCACTTCACTCCCCATAGAGAGTGGTTCTATGAGTATGAGAAATACGATGGTGGTGATGTCGTCTTAGGGGATGATAGGAAGGCTAGAATCATTGGTCATGGAAAAGTAAAGTTGAAGTTGTGTTGTGCTATACAACAACCCCACATTTCATACAAATTTTTGTACAAAATCTGAATGTGAAATGGGTCTCTCAAAAAATTAAACTTAGTTAGATGTGTGAATAAAATGGTATGTAACTCATCATAATAAAAATCCTTGTTAAAAGCCCCGATGTAAATAAATCATTTTATACAACCTTTTAAATAAGAAATAAAGTGTTCCTTTATAATATTAAAAAAATCATTCTATATTATGATAAAGCGATCGAAGATCGCATATCGCAATATTAAAGGAAACGCACAATAAAGCGAAGCCCCTCAATTCCTCCGATGCAATAAATCTAATCGGCGACTCGGTCGTGTCAATAATAAAGGGACCTACGAAGAAGCCTAATCAATTCCTCCGATGCGATAAAGCTAATCGCAATCGGCGATCGGCATTCGGCGGAGTCACATGATAAAGATATAAAGAGCCATGCCAAATCCCCACTACGATCTATTAATTGGGCGCACATCTCGAAAAGCAAAAATACATTAAGAAAGTTCGCATGCATTATATTGTATCACTTTTTGGTGATCAGAGATATTCAAAGCAACTCTTAAAAGCCTTCCCTTTGACACTCCTGATTACCGATCAGCGATTTATTACTGATCGTCGATCAATAAAATCTAAGGCACACTTGAAACAATCATTCGGCATATGGGCGACGTGATGGGCATTTATGATGATATTCACCACGATTGACAGTTTAAACAGCTATTCAATATTGCAGTTAAGGATGAATCTTTCAAAGGATTTCATCCGTGGTAATCCTTAACTATATTGTATTTTATGCCAATCGACGTAATTCTATTCATTATCATATTGGCTTGCAGCAGCATTTTCTCTGTATCATTGTTTGCGTAGAATTCTTCTGAAACCAGAGAACCAGAGAAAATGGGTAAGAAATCAAAGAAGTCCGCAGCAGCAGCTCCTACAGCAGCAGCTCATCCAGTCAAAGATCCCGGACCAAGCAAGAAAGGATTAATCTCAGATACGACGTGCCTTGGTCTAGGAAACACGAGTTGGGAGAGCATTTACAATCTAATAGAAGCCGAGGACCCTGAGGAATTATCAGAGGAAGCCACAGCCGATTCTACTAACAAATCGGAAGGAACTCTTAAAGAATTGGCTTGTTCCTATCTACACAGAATAGCAGCACGAGCTAAAATCCTGCCATATATGGACGTAGTGAGATGGGCGGTGGAGAAAATTCCAGTGTCGAACAAAACCTTTTGCACAGTTGATCTCAAGCCCCAAGCCTCTCCCTTGACTGTTGAGACTATGTAATGCATAGTTCATCAGGCCAATCTCTTCTCTCTGTCCAGGAATTGTGCATTTTCAAAGCATTCAAAGCATATCTTGAAGATAAACAGGTTTACATCAATGTCCAAAGGTTAGGATTACAAAATATTGCATACAGGTACCCAGTTTTTCCATGTGCAGGCATTGTCACCTACATACTATCACATATGGATAATAAGGCCATGACTCTTAGTAGTGCCAATGGACAAAGGCTTGCCTCTTTCCTTGCACATGATTAATAGCTTATGTATCATTTGTCAATGCCAAAATCACAAATGGTTTCCCATTTTTTTGCAGTCATCAGTTACTTGAACATAAAGGATGTCATCAAAGGTTGGGTGAAAGAGCCTTCCAAATTCTGCAAGACACCCAGGAACACTTACAAGACCAACTCTCTCAGGAAGGCCTATCAGTACTTGATAGCCTTATGTCGTCGGATCTACAGTCAAAGAAGTACTAAAACCTTTCCTGAAGGTTAGCAATTCTTGCTTAATCGGGATGTGAATGAAGGAAATCCATCCAACTGGTTGAATTTGTTGGTTCAGCAGTTGAGAATTAATGTGACTAATGCTAAGAACCCTCCCAAGGGTAAGAAATCCATATTCTACATGTTTTCTTACTTGTTGGATGTACTATGCGCTTTAGACCTAGTCACCAAGAGAAACTGTCGTGTACATTTACTACAAGCTCCTTTCGGAGTGCAATTACAAAGGAGTAATTTATTGACTGAGCACTTCCTCATTCCATTGTATAAGTTAATATTTGAGGAAGAGCCACCTTACATGTCCCATGAGGTAATGGAAGCAAGGTTAGTATTAGTAGATTTATTTGCATCACAGGATGGCACTTTCCTCAAAGTGTTTGGTGGACAAAAGTCTCCACATCTTCGACCGATGTATGCCACTGACAAGGTGGTCATGCAATAAGTTTCTTATCATATTTCCACATTGTTATAAAAAGTGTTTCACATGAAGAATAAATCACCTTGGCCAATTATTCCTTTGCAAACCAGATTGTACAAATTCAATAATTTGAAGGTTACAGAAACCGAAGGCGAGGAGATAGAGAAATTCATATTAAATCGTTTAGACTTCAATCTATATGATACTAGGAATGTTTGTAAAGAACATTGTGTAAGGATTCATTTCCAATGGCCAAGCGGGACATTTTACAAGCCTGAGGAGGAAGAGATGAAGAATTGTTACAATGCCTCCAAGTCCCGCGAACCAGTCAGCTTCGCAGGAACATCATAGGTTACTCCTCAAAAGGAAGCCAATTCAAAGGAAGAACTAGCAGAAAGGCATAATCTAGTGCACAAAAAGCGAAAGAGTGAGGTTTCACATAGTTGAGTGGAAGATCAAACCCGCAAGATGAAAGCGGATCCAACCAACCTAAAAGTGGCCATACCAGTATAAAAGAGGACGAAACTGAGGAAGCAGGAAGAAGAAAAAAAGCAGAATGAAGAACAATATCAGAGGAGATTAGAGGAAGAAAGGCAGAAACAAGAAGAAGAAGAAAGGCAAAGAATAGAAGAAGAATGAGCAGCTTGGAAATGGGCCGAAGAGCAAGAATAAAACCAGCTACTAGAGGAGGAGAGCAAACAGTTGCAGGAGAAGGACCTTGCTCAAGAAATTGAAGATTTGATTGTAATTCAAGACATGGAGGTGGAATTAGAGCCACTAAACCAAGATGTTTATCTTATGCCAAGTAGTCAACATGTCACCATTTAGTCTCCCACTCCTCCGACAACAGAGCAAGCTCCAAGCAAAGGAGAGGAAATTGTTCCTTTAGATGAAGGGTTGTCCATGGTTGCGTACAATATGACTTACGATGAGCTTTAGAAGAATATTGTACAAGTGAGAAAGAAACATTTTCTAGACGATCTTACATCTCCTGCATTCATTAGAGAAAGGGTGATTGTGATGGATACCAGGAGAAATCTAGAAGCCATTTTGCAGCCAAATTGGCCTTCACAGGTGCTACCAAGTAAAATACAGAGTATCTCATGGCCGAGAATAGATAAATGGAAAAGAACTTACAGAATGCAAGGAAACAAATTGAGAAGCTGCAACCAGAAGTCCATACAGAACCTCTGGCATAAGTATATCTGGAAGAACTTAAGGCAACCATACTTGGTGAAGTATCGACATTGGGAGAAACCATGTAGATCCTTTATGAGGAGTTTGTCACCATGCATAAAGTAGTTGTCCGCTTGCATGACATGAAAAAAAAGTGAAAATATAATGCTATATCCCTCAAGGTTGTCCATACAACCATCGTTGTCGTGCATGATTGATCAATGAAACAAAAAGGGGCATCATCCGATTTGGTAAAGAAAAGAGCACAATAAGCCGAATTGGAGAAAGCATAAGTTTGAATAATCATCCAGAGTAAATAATAAATCGCATCATTCATCACCAACATTCAAGCCTCTTATGCATGACTATACAATAGAGCCGATTTCATTATGAAATCATGCAGGCTCCCTTTAGTTGGCTCGCTCACTGAGGCCAAACGCAGGAATCAAGTCAGGCAGGAGGTTGAAGAATACTTGGACCAGCTTAGGACAATCGCCACCAAGGAAAATATGGAGGTGAATAGGAACAATATGAAAAAGTACATTGGTGGTCCTATCCAGATCAACACTATGTTGCTCCTTTTGAAGAAGGAAATTCAGACCAGTTCCAAATCAATGTACCCGGATGCAATGGAGGCTAGAGTCTGCTTCCAGTCTGATCCCATTGCACAGTTTGTGGAAGTTATCACATAGTACAAGGCTTGGCACCACTATGTGACTGAGAAACTACAAGTTGAAGTGACTAAGATGGATTTTCCCCAAACTTGAGCCTAACTTGTATTGCCTTATTAGGTTGTCTAGTTGACTCTACCCAATTTTGTCTTACATGGGTATGAGCGATATTGTAATATTCTTTTGTAATTAATTATAAATGAAATTCCAAGTGTCTATTGTGGAATGTGAAGAGTCATTTTTTAATGAAGTCCAAAGTTCATGGTTGGAGGAAGTCAAACAGTCATGAGGGAAGTCAAAGAGTCACAAAGGGAGATGAATAATCACCCATTTTGTTATAAATATACCCTCACTAGTCATGTAAAGGGATTTTGTTAATGCTTTTGGCTTAGGACAGAAGCTTGGGAGTTTTGTTGAGAACCTTGACTTCTCCGTAGCCTAGAGGGAGTATCTTTCTTTGGAGGAGCACATGTTGGCTTCATGTTTTACTATTGGGACTAGTGGTCCGTTAATTGTATATGTATGCTCGATATTTTCACTTTAATAAAAGCCCAGAGCCTGCATGTTTCATGCATATGTTATGAATATAGTAGGACTATTCTTGTTATATTTTCAATATATGTTATTTCATTTATGCTAATGCTTATGAACTATTTTTTTTTGCATTAGTATGAATCTTGTTGAATGCATGTTGTTGTATATTTCCATCATGGTTAACTTTTGATGCCTTTTATGCTCATGTGTTCCTTTCAAGTTGCATACTATTACAGGTTTCTATGGGGCCCACTCACTTTCTCTTCATCGTGTTAGAACCTTTAATGCATTGCACTTGACCCTTCACAAAGCTATACACGTGTTTCACGAAATTCACGAATACATCATTCTATGCGTTATCGTAGCAAAGGCATAATACTAAAACCCACTATTTCAACAATCGGGTTGTATTCCGGATTGGGTTCCTCCTCCAAATGGTGTCAGTTCTAATTGGGAATTCATATCAGGGAGACCCCCTGAATGCTGGCAGGTCCAGCACCGTTAATATTTATGGCACTAGAAGGAGGGCTAGATGAAAAGCTGAGACGATGAAGTATGTTTGAACTTTACTATATTTAAATGGATTATTTCCATATCTTAACCTTGACATGTTTTTCGAGGACCACAAATATGAAAGGGCCCTCTAGATAATTAATGACTTGTCAAATCTGAAGTTCAATGGCGAGGCCAGAACAACCATTCTTGAGCACACTAAGTTTTTTCTTGAATTTTGCACTCAACACGATATTCACTATGAAGATAATGCTCGCAGGTTGTTCATTCTCATGTTCAAAGCGCACGTTAAGGAATGGTGCTACACATTGCTAACCACATATATCCACTCTTTTGAACTTCTTGTGAAGGAGCTCTATCATGCCTTTGATATGTATGATTACAAATCTGTTTATAAGAAAATCATGCATATTAGAAAATCATGTGATGAATCTATTAATGATTTTCACGATCGCTTCATTCATTTATGTTATGAATTTTCTGAAGATGATATTAATTGGAGTTTTACGAAAGAGAAGTTCGAATTTCTTGTTCATATTTCGATGAATCCAAAAGAATTTGAATCTTTCGAAAGTCTCCCAACATATACTAGTTTTGGAGCTCTTAAATCTACGATGAAAGAAGTCGTTGTGCCAAGTGATTGTTCTTTTTCTTCTCATCAAACAACTCCATTTATGCAGGTTGAGGTTGTAGAACTTGAGAGTCCACTCGTTGATCTACCACCATCATCTCACACCCCACACATTCAGAATCCCAACATAAGTTTGGACTGTGAATCTAATGTTTCTAGTGATGTCCTTCCTCCTCGTCCTCCATCCATTGGTTCCTTTGGTCCTCCTAATTGTGAGTTGTTCGATCCACCTGTTTCAATCGTTTCTTCTTTTGTTCATGAGGATCAAATTCAGGATGGAATTAATGTTGACCAACAAACTTGTGATATAATTTACGATGATTATGTGTGGGATACTATTTCTGAACAAGAATCTGCGATTCAAGTTTATGTTTCTCTTTTTTCACCTCTCCCTCATTATCCTGACATATTCCAAGATATTATCACACCAGTTGTGTCTATTGAAGAATCAATTTCTCACGATGTTAACTCTAATAATACTCAGGACTCATGGGATATCAATTTTACATTTGAATAGGGAGAGGAAAAATATTCTATTCATGATCCCTCCAATCCATCATTTGTTCATTGTGAAGAAATAAAGAGTGAAATATTTTTCTTTCAATCTCCCCCTCTCTGTGATTCATCAGATCATGAGAATGCCTTGCCTCTCAAAGATGGTATTTTTGATCATGGTTGTTGTGATTTGTTCATCGACTCATCTGGTCACGACTTTTCTATTGCCAATTTTTCTAAGCCACTAGTTTTCAATTATCCACCTTCTGATGTCTTGAAACTATTGCAATTTGTCGAGACACTTCAACCCACATTGATGGTTATATCAGGCTCTCGCAATCTTGATACTAGTTCCAATCATGATCATGATAGTACTTTATTTCTCATGAATCATCATCAGTTGATTACGCATATTTAAAATCAATATATTTCACATTTTTCACATCCTCTATCTATTTTGCATGATCCTGTCACTCAATCATTAGAAGAATCATGGCTGGAAAGCCTATTAGCAAAACACAAGTTTTCCACTTTATTTGTGTTTGTCAAGTTTGGATGTTTTAAAGAATGCTTTTACATGTCACCTTGTTGTAATTTGTATGAAAACCATCATGCACCCGTAGAATGTTTCACACTTTTTTTCCTGATGTATTTTTTTGCCTGCATTTTCAATATTTGAATGTTGCAGCATTTTGCGATTTATCTTTCTTCTCTTGTGTTATTCTTAAATATCTCTCTTGTTGGTGCCCTCGCCTGCTCAAGTCAGGCAACACTTCGGTGGTTACATTGGAAGTTTCATTTTACGTGATCCTGGCCTTTTACTGGTTAGTTAAGTAGGGGTAGTTTTGTTTATCTTTTTGTTTTGTTTTGTTTTGATTTCCTTTCTGCCATGCCCTTTCTTTTTCGTTGCAAATATCTTCCGCATGAGACCGTGTTTTATTTCCGAAGCAAGCATGGTGAATTTCACGAGGAAATTGTGCTACTGTTAATACTTGTTTATATGTTTATTCCCTCTCTTTGCATGGGCCTTACACCTTTCAGTCGATGATACCCTGATGGAAAATACATTGTTTCTCAGACAGAACTGCAGTGGAATTGCAATGCTCAAATCTATAACTAATGCCACCTACTCTAATCAAATTTTAATGATTGGTTGGTTTTTCCTTGTAAACTAAGTCAAGTAGAGCAAGAAGGGGAGGAAACTTTAACAAGTGGACTATATTTCAATGGTGCATAAACATCCTTCTCTAAAGGGAAAATCTCCTCTGCTCTCAATAAGTCGGGATCACTTTTCCGCCCCATGAAATCAATAAGTGATGATGTATAGTTCTATGAATAAAATACAAAAAATAAATAAAATGGCGAAATAAGGGAAAGACTTCTTGTGCAAGGAGGTGAAGAAAGCAACTCCAATGGGGTACTGTCTAGACTGGCTAGCAGTGGAGCAATACTTTTTCCTCGGCAGTGACTCGATCAGGGTACTGTCCAGGCTTGCTGGCAGCAAAGAAACACCAAAGATGAAAACCAAGACTCTGATAATCATTTTTCACTTGTGTATCTATATACTTCCCATCCCCAATTGAAACAAATGAGTTTGACTTATCTTTTTACATGTCTCGTTGATGAAGAGAATGGTAGGGACTATATCTTTAACTCGGGCTAAGAAGCTATGGTGATCAACAATATGAACAATACTTCTTGAAGAGTTAGACATGTTTTACATGAGTTAATACTCATATAAAGAGTTGGAGTTCTACTAGCATGTCACCAAGTGTTGTAGTTGCTACGACCACCCTCCAAAATTTGTCTCGTGCTTATATTTTAGAGCCTTCCTTCTACGCATAGGAGCTCATCATTCATTGTTGTCAAGTATTAATGCTAGGATATATAATTATCATTCCATGTAGTGCTTGTGATGTCTTATTTTGATCGTGATCTGATATTTTTCAGACACAAGCCATCTCTTTCCTTGACCTTGTAGCATTGTCGGTCTTTCAAAAATTGCGCAATCCAAAGAGGCAAGCCAACCTTGAGCTCAAAATTTGCACGAAAGCTTCCCTGCCCTCAGAAACTACCCAATTCATTGAGCCAAGGAATTGCTTAGTCCATTGTGGTTTGGAATTAAGCAATCCTTCTTGGCAACATGAATGGCTAGTTTCCTGAACAAGAAAAAACAACAAAAAGAAAAAAAAAAACAATCTCTAGAAAATAGGGAGTGGATAATTAGTTCCTTGAAAAGTGGGACAAGTTACTATTTTTTACCTTCCCCTAAGTGTCATTTTTTCCTTGATTTTAGGCATGTGTGTCATAAACCCTAACCTTCCTAGATCGATATAATATATGCCCCTAGATCTCATTTGCACATTTGATCTTGTAGCTCTAGCCTTCCTAAGGAGATCAAGGAGCGTTCAATGGAGTTTGAGGCACTTTTCCATCTGAGTTTTGCTTTTGTCGCTTTTTCTCGTTTTTCTTCTGTGAATGTTGGTTTACTTGTTTATTTTCATGGTTTCTTGTGTTTTAACATATATTAGCTTGTACGAGTGTTGGTTTGGTTTGTTGTTCACTTTCTACAAGTGTTCTATCAACTTCTTATTTTTGTGCACTAATGGTCGCTATTTCGGAGACTCCCTGTGCATGTTTGTTTTTTCTTTTGCATGTTGATCTTATGCACTAGATTTTCCCTAATCTATCTTTCCATTAGTCAAATATACACTCTTACTTGCACTATCACTCACATCTACCACTTTCCCACTCTCTTCCCAGGGATATCTACCCATTATTTGGCCAACCGTTGCCATGTTCAACTATGCATTGCGCAACTTTAAAGAGAAGGCCTCCTGCTCAGCCTCTAAGACTACACAATGTGTAGTCCCTAGCTTTCCCAACTACGCATTGCATAGTTCTAGGGCTCAGGCCTCATCCTTGGCCACCAAGACTGCACAATGTTCAGTATATCCCTTAGTCTGCCTAGTTTGAGACTTCTCATTACGTAGTGTCAAGCCTCAAGCCTCTCCCTTGATTGTTGAGATTGTACAATGCACAGTTCATGAGGCTAGTTTCTTCCTTTAGTCGAGGAATTGTGTAGTTTTCCCTCTCAGTCTTGTAGTTGTTTCCTTGATATTTCTTTGTGAACCATTTTGCTTGATCTAACTTATGCTTTCCATGAGTGCATTTATCTCCTACACGTACTTCAATTTTTGAGCACTTATCTTGATCAGTTATTGTCGTTATGGCTCCCAAGAGATCTATCTCAAAGAACATTACAAAAAGTACCACCAGGGAGGCAGTTGAGAGTACTCCAATGAACTTTCCAGTTTTCTTAGACACTTGGTTGTTTATAGAGAAAGATTCAAACATTATATGGAAAAAGATGAATGAGGTATTCTCATCAAAAAGTTTCAAAGTAGATCTTGAAGGCTGGCGGTTTACCTCAATGTCTGAAGCTGAGGATTACACAAGATTGCGTGCAAGTATCTAGTTTTTCCATGTCCAGACATTTTCAGTTGGATACTATCACATAAGGATAACAAGACCATGACTCTTAGAAATTCCAGTGGACAAAGGCTTTCCTCTTTCCTGGCACATGATTACCATCTTATGTATCATTTGTCGATGCTAGAATCTACATCAATTCCCACTTTTATGTAGTCACCAGTTACTTGAGCACAAAGGATGTCATCAAAGGTTGGGTGAAAGAGCCTTCCAAATTCCTCTAGACACCCAACAAGGCTTACAAGACCAAATCTCTCAGGAAGGCCTATCAGTAGTTGATAGTCTTCTGTTATCAGATCTACGATCAAAGCAATACTGAGACCTTTCTAGAAGGTTGGGAATTCTTGCTTAATGAGGTTGTGAATGAAGGAAAACCAATCAACTGGTTGGATTTGTTGGCTCAATAGTTGAGAATTAATGTGACTAATTCTAAGAACCCTCCCAAGGTAAGCAAGCCAAATTCTACATGTTTGCTTACTTGTTGGATGCAATATGTGCTCATAATTCATTTCCTGTCATGAGTTAGACCTGTTCACCAAGAAAAATTGTTGTGCACATTTACTGCAAGATGCTTTCAGAGTGCAGCTACAAAGGAGTAATTGAAAATCTAACTGATCACTTCCTCATTTCGTTGTACAAGTTAATCTTTGATGAAAATCCACCTTGCATGTCCAATAAGGCAATGGAAGCAATGTCAGAATTAGCGGATCAGTTTACCTCACTAGATGGAACTTTCCTCATAACGTTTGGCAGACAAAAGTCTCCATATTCTATTGAGGTATGCCACTGACAAGTTGGTAATGCAATAATTTTCTTATCATCTTGCCACAGGGTTATCAGGAGTTTTGCATAGGAAGAAGAAAGCATCTTGGCCCATTCTTCCTTTGCAAATCGGATTGTACGAGATCAAGAATTTGAAGATTGAAGACACCAAAGGCAATAAGATAGATTAATTCACATTTGATCATTTAGAATTCAATCAGAACGATCGTAGCAACGGTTGTAAAGAACAATGTGGATGGATTCATTTCCAATGGCCAAGTGAGACATTTTATAAGCCCAAGGAGGAAGAGATGAACAATTGTTACAATGCCTCCAAGTCCCGCAAACCATTCAACTTCACAGGAACATCACAGATTACTCCTTAGAAGAAAGTCACTCTAGACGAAGAACTAGTAGAAAAGGGCAAGAGGAAGGTTGCATATATTCAAATGGAAGAGCATAGCCGCAAGATGAAAGTAGATCTAATTATCCTGAAAGCGGCCATAGCTGCAAAAAAGGAGGAAACAAAGGAAGTAGGAACAAGAACTGAATCAGAAGGAAGAACAAGAGCATAGGATATTAGAGGAAGAAAGGAAGAAACGGTAATAATAAGAAAGGCGAAGAATAAAAGAAGAAGAAGCAGCACGAAAATAGGTCAAAGAACAAGAACAAAACCAACTACCAGAGGAGAGAAAACAGTTGCAGGAGAAGGAATTTGCTCAATAAATTGATGATTTGATTGTAAGTCAAGACATGGAGGTGGAACTAGAGCTGCTAAACCAAGGTGTTGATCTTATTTCGAGCACTCAGTAGGTCACCATGTAGTCTCCCCCTCCTCCGACAGTAGAGCAAGCTCCAAGCAAAGAAGAGGAAATTGTTCCTCTTGATGACAGTCCGGTCATGGATACATACAATCTAACTTACGATGAGCTACATAAGATTGAACAAGTGAGAAAGAAACACTTTCTAACAATCTTACATCTCCTGTGTTCATTAGATAAAGGGTGATTGTGATGGATACCAGGAGAAATCGAGAAGCCATTGTTGCAACCAACTTGGCCTTCGTAGGTGCTACCAAGTCAAACACGAAGTATCTCATGGATGAGAATAGATAGATGGAAAATAACTTACAGGATGCAAGCAACAAATTGAGTAGCTCCAAGTAGAGGTCCAGAAAGCAGCTCCCACACAGGTATATCTGGAAGAACTTAAGGCAGCCATACATGGTGAAATATCATCATTGGGAGAAGCCATGCAAGGCCTTTATGAGGAGCTTCTCACCGTGCATAAAGTAGTTGTCCACTTGCATGACATGAAATAAAAGTGCAAATATAACGCTAAAGACCTCAAGGCTTTCCATACAACCATCAATTTCGTGCATGAATGGTCAATGCAACACAAAGGGGCACCATCCGATTTGGTTAAGAAAAAAAGGAAACAAATAGAGTTGGAGAAAGCACAAGTTCAGATGATCATCCAAAGTAACAAACACTTGCTTCATTCAACACTAAAATTCAGGCCTCATATGCATGATTATACAATAGCGTGGATTTCATGGTGAAATCACACAAGATCCCTTCAGTTGGCTCACTCACCGAGGCCAAATGCAGGAATCAAGTCAAGCAAGAGTTTGAAGAATACTTAGACCATCTCAAGCCGATCGCCACCAAGAAATATCTGGAGGTGAATAGGAAAAATATACAGAAGTACATAGGTGGTACTATCCAGATCAAGACTATGTTGCTCCTACTGAAGAAGGAAATTCATACCAGTTCCAAATCAGTGTACTCGAATGCAATGGAGGCTAGAGTCCACTTCTAACCTGATCCTGTCACACAGTTTGGGGAAGTTAGCACATAATACAAGGCTTGGCACCACTATGAGACCAAGAAAATACAAGTTAAATTTGTTGAGATGGAGTTTCCCCAAACTCAAGCTTAACTTGTTTTGTCTTATTAGGTTGTCTAGTTGACTCTACCCAATTTTGTCTTACATGGGTATGAGCGATATTGTAATATTCTTTTGTAATTAATTGTAAGTGAAATTCCAAGTGTCAATTGTGGAATGTGAAGAGTCATTTTATAATGAAGTCCAAAGGTCATGGTTGGAGGAAGTCAAACAATCATGAGGGAAGTCAAAGAGTCACAAAGGGAGATGAATAGTCACCCCTTTTGTTATAAATATACCCTCATTAGTCATGTAAAGGGCTTTTGGCTTAGGATCATGAGCTTGGGAGTTTTGTTGAGAGTCTTAGCTCTTTGTAGCATAGAGGGAGTATCTTTATTTGGAGGAGAAGGTTTTGGCTTCATGTTCCACTATTGGGACTAGTGGTTCGTTAATTGTATATGTATTCTCGGGACTTTCACTTAATAAAAACTCAGAGGCGACATATTTTCATGCGTATGTTGTGAATATAATAGGACTATTCTTGTTATGTTTCCAATATATGTTATTTAATTTACGCTAACGCTTATGAACTATTTCATTTGAATTAGTATGAATCTTGTTGAATGTGTGTTGTTATATATTTCCATCATGGTTAACTTGTGAACTATTTTGCAGGCTAACTTGTGATGCCTTTTATGCTCATGTGTTCCTTTCAAGTTGTGTACTATTACAAGCTTCTAAGGAGCTCACTCACTTTCCCTTTGTCGTGTTAGAACCTTTCATGCATTGCACTTGACCCTTCACAAATCTATACACTTGTTTCATGAAAGTCACAAATACATCATTCTACGTGTTATCACAACCAAGGCATAACACTAAAACCCACTATTTTAGCAACTGTGTCTTATTCCTGATGGGGTTCCTACTTCGAACAATGTGAAGTTGAATTAGGACTTCATATCGAGGAGACCCCATTAATGTTGGTGCATCTAGCACCGTCAACATAACTCAACCCACAGCCTTTCAGGGCTCCAGAGTGTTTTTCCAACCCGAATCCAGGGACTAGTAACTCAACCCACCAAGGGCTCTAATGCATTTGTCCTAAATTGGGCTCCAGAACTAGTAACTCAACCCAAGTTGTTCCAGGTCTTCCAAATCATTTTTTCCAACCCACATGCACAAGGAATTATGAGCATTAATCAGGAAAAAAAAAAAAAAAAAAAAAATCAAGTGGAAAAACCCACAACACCATGGTTATCTAGTTAATGGAAAGGCAAGGCTAAAACCACTGTCAATCCAAGAAAATATCCATGCTAATGACAACACATAACCCAACAATTGCATGCATATACCATGCATCAAGAAATCAATAAGGAAATCACATGTGAAACCTCTTACCTGCAAAGAAATCCATTTGTAGCTACTAATCCACCGGTTCCCTTGCGCTTTCCTACTTTCCCTTTTCTTCTTTCTCCAGAACCAATGTATGCCAATGTTCTCCAAGAATACTCTAAGTTTGAAACATTATGAGAGAATGAGAGAGTAGAAAAGAGCTCCAAAACTGAATTGGAAAAAAGCTCAACTGACAAAAGTTGTGAACTGATCCTCATAAGCCTTTTTATCATTGAGGCCTTTATTTTCTTCATTTTCCTTCAATTCCCTCTCATGCAAATTTGTGTCTTTTCACCTTACTTTTCTCCTATTTTCATTTATTTCATAAATAAAATGTCAGTTAATGTCAGTTTGCCTTTTCCAATTTCCATAGCCATTAATTAATCACCAAGTGATACTCATCGCTATGTTTTTACCAACATTCAACTTGTAATATGTGTCCCATGACCTTGGTCTTATTTTATTTAAATAGAAAATAAATCGGGGGTTGTTACAATATGTGAAACCCCTGTGAAATCTCTTATACAACACCTGAGGCATCATATCTCTAATTTCGAGCTCTTGAGACATTGATTTTCTGTGGAAATCTATGTGATCCTGAGCTATGGATACGTCCCTTTTTTTGACCTTGGTCTGCAATGGTCTAAGGTGACAATTCATTGTTAGATAAAGATCTCTTTCCAAAGCCAGCAATGAATTTTAAATATATCACATGACCACTAGAATTCATGAGGCTACATACATTTGTGGAACCATGCATATGGGTATGCAATTGAGGCAATCAAGTTTTCTTTAAGATCTCTTAGGCATTCTATCATCCGATCAACCTTTGTCTTGGTGTTCCAAAGTCTATATTTGTAGAAGTAAAATGTTCGACGCATTTCAATAAATTGTATGGGTATAGGGCTTATCAAAGATTCCTTGTATATATATGTTGGATTGATTTTCCCATTATAAACATGATCAATCTCCACCATGTTTTTGTACTCCATGTGTACATCCTCTATTGCGTCCATTGCAACAGAAGTGTCAAAAGAGGAAATGATACCAATTTCAAAAGTATTTACGCCATTAGGGTTTGTAATTATGATTTCCTAGAACTTGGGTCTCTAGTAGTTGATATCTAAGGATCTGAATCTGAGGAAAGTATGTACAGCGATATTGTTAAACTATGAAGCATGATTCAAACCAAGAAAAATCTAATATGGTGACCTAGTTACCAACATCTGTCCTATACATAAAAGAAGGACAATATCATACCGCAATTGGGCTGACTTGGTTGATCTGGAAGCAAGAAACCAACAAGATCCATGTTCTTTTGTAATTTTTCAAGAAGGTGCTCAAGGATGTTGTAATGGTTATAATTTCATAAATGATCTTTAGGTTTGTAATGGATTGAAGGTCGATCTAATTACAAGTTTGTGAATGAAAGGATTAGTGTCAAGCCACTACTTTGGAATTTCAACATGTAGCTTTAATAAATAGAATTCAAGGCTCCCCTTCAAAACCTAAAGCTTGATCAAATTTATTGCTAATAAATTTGAATTTTCTTGATAAACCTAAGGCCTAGAAGATTGAAATGTTTTTCCTAAGGCTTATGGAAAAATCTAAGAATGATGAAAATGGAAAATGATTGTTAGGCTTAGTGGAGTGGTAAACCCTAGATTTATTAGGGTTTGAAGTCAAAACCCTAATTAAAAACCCAAACCAAATAGCTTGAGTAAGCCTCAGAAGAAGAAACCCTAGCTCTTAGAAGATTTGACATCTTAATGATGAGGCTGATTTGTTAATTCGAGAAGATTGGAGAAGAAGAGGGAGTTGTCATGATCTCAAAAGATAAGTATCTTGGAGAAGAAAAATCTACGGCTTATGAACAAAATCCTAGAACTGATTATGTCCATTTGAAATAACAAACCCTAACTCCTTGATGATGTGGACTCCTTTTTGATGATATAGACAAGCAACTATTTCATGATGATATGGACTCTTTGATGATGGAATCCTTGGTGATGTGGACTCCTTAATGATGTGAACTCTTTGATGATGATGTGGATATAGTTAACTTCTTAATGATGATATGGATGATACAGATTTATGAAGGAATGAAATGAAATACATATTTAAACAAAAACACAGACATACATATAAACAAAAATTCAATGAATAAATAGGAATTACTAAAAATTGATTACATGCAAAAAAAAAAACAAAACAAACAAACAAACAAAACAAAACAAAAAACAAAACAAAACAAAAAAACAAAACAAAACAAAAAAATAAACAAACAAACAAACTAGCTCAAGCGATGGTGGCTTATCTCTGAGAAGAGATGTGACAGCTACATGCCTTCTAAACTATGTTGCAATGAGGCTAGGAGGCCTTTTTATCATCAAGAAATAATTTAAAACCCTAAATATGAAAAAAAACAAAAAAAAAAAACCTAACCCTAAGAGATGACATGCCAAAATATTGTGGGCCCCGCTAGGTTTAGTTGGAACGTCAACTTCCTGGGGTCGTAACTTTGGCATACGATCTCCATTTGGTATGTACGATACCTCGTTAGAAATATTTATGTGAGGAAAAAAAAATTGATGGCATGAAATTAGCCTCCCATTATCTTGTTTCTCAAGAAAACGTCATTTAGGGCCTCAAAACGAATCCGGAAGTTTGAAACCTGAAAAACTGCCAAAAATAGAAAATTGCCGAAATGGGAAACTATGCTAGAAATTAGGAATCTGAAAGGAAACAACATCGGGGGTTTCAAGTGGAATAGGTGGGTCCTGGATTAGTCCTCCCCCCATAGGAAGCAATGATCCCCATTATGTTTAGTGCATCCATGAGATGCTGAAACTTCTATTGAACTTTGTCCTTGGTGAGCCACTTGCCTTGGTGCAGGATCTGGCAGACTTTGACAACCTGATATAGTTGGATCCTTGGTTTGTAGAAATCTCACCTGTAGAACAAACTGATATATGCAATGTCCTCAAGCATAATATTTTTTCTACTTCTACAAAACATTAAGCGGAAGCATAATTGAATTCATGAGCAACATCAAGTAGAAACATGCATAACTGATCAAGAGAAATAATCACACATAACACAAGATATATCCAGGGGAAAGCACCAACATAAAACCCCAACCATCTATTATCAATCAAGTGGAAATCCTCTTCACAATACAAAAAGAATTAGCTCTCAAGCTATCCAGTTCTCATTGAACTATGAAGATATGAAGATATGTCTCATGAACCAACCAAGCCCTGTATATAAAGGCTTTACCTATGGTCCAATCCCTATTTCCTTGCGCAGTTTTCTTAGGAAATCATAGCAAAAGCATATGCAATTAATTCCAAACATACCAAGTTAACCAATGGTCCAACTATGCAATCTTTGAGGACACTAGTTCCTCAATCATGCAAAAACTACTTACTAGAAATAGTCAAGCATCTGATAGTACATTGTCCCACATCTGATCTCAACTGGGTCTCTGACAGAACTGATATGCAACAGTTATCCATGAATGAATTCTCAGTTATCTAAAATAATAGTTATCACATGCATGCAAGCATTAACAAACTATATTTTGTTATTTTAGCAACTTGTTAAAATAATCTAACTGGACTTGACTAGTTAGAACTAAGTCAACTGATTCTCTCATTATAGAACTCATACTTATTCCCTCAATCAGTGGAGGAAATTAAGGATAAATTCCTCAATCAGTGGGACAACTCATGTGCATGCTCACAAGGACTTCAAATTCGAATTTCCTTAACTAATTAACTCAACTGAATTAATTAATTAATATTTCCAACTGCTGTTAAGACCAAGATTAATTTTACTTCCTATCAAATAGACTAGGGACTGCTATAAATAGGAAGGGACCCAGAAATGCTATTTTTAGAACTTTCTATTTTTAGCAGTTTCACCTCTCACCCAATGTGGCCAATGACCTCACTGGCCAAACTGCTATTTTTAGACATGTTATTTTTAGTAGGTCTAATTTTAGCACATTCTAAATTTAACATTTCTTGTTGCACATTTTTCAACACTCCCTCTCAACAAGAAAGGCTTCCTCTTGAACCCGATCCTGTAACTCTGGAATGTTCTGCATGCAACACATCTATCCGGTCCACTTGCTCCAACAACACTTGGAACAAGAGCTCTCCCAACTGACCACTCTGTTGGGCTAGGAACATACTCTGATGCTGAAGCTCTACTTGTTCCTGACAACTGCTCCCTCTCTGATATCTGCGCTACTGCAACATCTCCATGCATCTCACCTCTTTGTGCCACCTAGCACTGTGAAAAACACTTGTGCCTCTCGCATTGTTGCAGCCTGCTAGCTATGCGCTGTCCTGGGATTCCCTGCACTGCCGCTCCATCCGCAACTGTCCCTACCCAATCAGTCAATTCGTGCTACTCCACATTGGGGCTCCTGTAGCAAGATCTCATCCAAGAGATTGGGTACCTCAAGGATCCTGCCCCTCCTCCTTGGGACGATCACTCTATATCGCCCCACCTCCTACCTGGAGGTATGGTTGCATGTGATCCCTCAGCCCACCTGGCTCGAATTTTCCCCCTACTGGAGGTCTCTGCATGAGTAGATGTATCTACTTGATCTCCACTCAGCTTCCCCTGTTGTGGCTGCTCCACTACCTCCTAAAGTTGCTGCACCAACCGTGGCTCCCCCACAATCGTCTAAGACTTCTTCTAGCTCTGCATGTTGAGAGGTAATACCCTCCCTCTCAACCACCAAGTCTCCATCAGTTGCCTTGTTGCTCAAGGCTTTGCATGTGTCTTGAACCTCAAGAGCATACAAGTTCTTGACCCGTGAACTAATCTGCTTCACTTGTCTAGTGATGATGTGTCTAAGGAAAACCTTTCCCTTACTTAAGACTACATCATAGCCTCTGTCTTCCAGCATCGCAATCGACACCAAGTTTCTCTTCAATCCTGGTACATACTTGACATTGGTCAAGGTAAGGCGAGCTCCATGTTCCTTCTGAAAAATAATCGTGCCTACACCTGAGACACTATACTTCTCATCGTTACCCATTGTTATGAGTATCTGGAGATCTTTCTCCTCCAAAGTACTGAACAAACTCTTGTCTATGTTCATGTGGAAAGAAGCTCCACTGTCAAGAAACCAACCACTTCCCACCATGGATGAAACCATGCATGCGAAGAGTGTGAAATCCAACTCAAACTGTGAAACAAGTGCCTCACCTTCAGATCCTTCCCCGGATCCCTTCTTGGATTTCCTCTGTGGACAATTTGCAACATAATGGCCCACCTCATGACAATGAAAGCATCACACTTTCGATTTGTCAACCTTCTTCCCATCATTGGAAGAACTGGATTCGGAAAGAGAAACCTTCTCCTTCCCCTTCTTCGCCTTACTCGCTAAGGCGCATTTCTCCTCATCATGCATGGATGAAGAACTGTCTCTGGTGCTCTGTCTGATCTCCTCCTGCATCAAATCTGACCATAGTCATTCCCAATCTAGCAGTTTCTCCCTTCCATTCACCGAGTCCTAGTAGCTATGCCAGCTCTTAGGAAGGCCAAGGAGTGCTAGACTCACCATATCCTCATCCGATGTCATGACCCCTACACTTGCAAGCTCATCCCTGCATCTGATGAGCTTGGTCAGATACATAGAGTTCGTCTCATCTCTTTCACACTTGATCTTTCGAAGTTTGTCCTTCAGTGCCAGCTTCCACTGATCACTGTTATTCTGATATAAATCTTTCAATTTTTTCCACATTGCATGCAGAGTCTCCTTCCATGGAGGCTCGAGACAATGTGATCTCGCACTCCCTCCAAGAGAATTCTCCTAGCTCTAGCCACACACTTCCTCCATTCCACCTATTCAGTCTTGTCAATAGGCTTAGGAATTTCTTGACCAATGAAGTCCTTAAGGCCATTATCTTCCAAAACTACCTCCATGTGATCCTTCTAAGCTATATAGTTTGAGCTACCATCAAGGGCATACTCAAGCCTCAAACCATAGAATGCCATCGATGAAATAGATGTGATAAGAACTTGAGATCTATATCCCAAATAATAAACTTCAAATTTCTCTTGCTAGTATATTGTTCTTGCTTGATCACCTGTGCTCTGATACCATGTAGAAATTTCACCTGTAGAACAAACCGATATATGCAATGTCCTCAAGCATAATACTTGTTCTACTTCTACAAAACATTAAGCGGAAGCATAATTGAATTCATGAGCAACATCAAGTAGAAACATGCATAACTGATCAAGAGAAATAATCACACATAACACAAGATATATCCAGGGGAAAGCACTAGCATAAAACCCCAACCATGTATTATCAATCAAGTGGAAATCCTCTTCACAATACAAAAGTAATTAGCTCTCAAGCTATCCAGTTCTCAATGAACTATGAAGAAATGAAGATATGTCTCATGAACCAACCAAGCCCTATATATAAAGGCTTTACCTATGGTCCAATCCCTTCCTTCCGCAGTTTTCTTAGGAAATAATAGCAAAAGTATATGCAATTAATTCCAAACATACCGAGTTAACCAATGGTCCAACTACGCAGTCTTTGAGGACACTAGTTCCTCAATCATGCAAAAACTACTTACTAGAAATAGTCAAGCATCTGATAGTACGTTGTCCCACATCTGATCTCAACTGTGTCTCTGACAGAACTGACATGCAACAGTTATCCATGAGTGAATTCTCAGTTATCTAAAATAATAGTTGTCACATGCATGCAAGCATTAACAAACTATATTTTATTATTTTAACAACTTGTTAAAAAAATCTAACTGGACTTGGCTAGTTAGAACTAAGTCAACTGATTCTCTCATTATAGAACTCATACTTATTCCCTCAATCAGTGGAACAACTCATGTGCATGCTCACAAAGACTTCAAATTCGAATTTCCTTAACTAATTAACTCAACTGAATTAATTAATTAATATTTCCAACTGTTGTTAAGACCAAGATTAATTTTACTTCCTATAGATAGACTAGGGACTGTTATAAATAGGAAGGGACCCAGTAATGCTATTTTCAGAACTTTCTATTTTTAGCAGTTTCACCTCTCACCCAATGTGGCCAATAACCTCACTGGCCAAACTGCTATTTTTAGACATGCTATTTTTAGTAGGTCTATTTTTAGCACATTCTAAATTTAATATTTCTTGTTACACATTTTTCAACAGGAAAGTGTTCTTAATTTGTGTGTCCATGATCCGATCAGTTGTGGTTTGTTCAATGCAATCCGGGTTGAGCTCTGTAGGTGTCACGTTCTTAGCAATGTTTGATGTGTCCAACAATGGTAGAAAGTATGGGCGAAGGTAGTCCACATTGAATATTGGGTGCAAGCCAAGTAATGGGGGAATACTTGACTCAGAATCATTGTCACCAACAACTTTGGTGATGGCGTAAGACCTATATTGGAATGATCGAAGCTTTTGTTGGGATCTGGTAAGGCGTTCCTTCTGCAAATGCAACCAAACTTTGCCACCCACTTGAAACTTATGTGGCACCCGGTGATGAACATGACATTGTTTGTAATTGGAATTCGCATTATCCAGGATATCATGAACCTACTGGTGGATGTGCTAGATGTGTTCAATAAACTTGGTGGCTTTATCAAGTTCAGATTGAACATGTGCATATTTTTCCTGTGTAGTCACAAAAGGCATTGCAACATCAATGGGACATAATGGGTGAAATCCCAGACCCACTTGAAAGAGGTTGTGGCTAGCCGAGTTATGGAGAGATTTGTTATAGTTGTGTTGCACATAGGGAAGACTCTCATCCCATGTTCTTGGATTCTTGGAGTTTTTAGATTCATAGTATCTAGACTATCATCCATTTGAAAACCTTTGTTTGGTCATCAGTCCGAGGATGGAATGTAGTTGACTTGGTGAGCTTAGTTTCCAACAATGACTAGAGGATGACCAGAATATGCTGAGGAACTTGCTATACCAATTTGATATAATGGTTTGTGGAGTCCCACAATGTACCCACACTCGTTCAAACAAGAGTTTGGCAGTGTCTTTTGTTGTGATACTCTTCTTATAAGCAATAAATATAACCATCTTATAAAATCTATCAACGACCACAAATACACAGTCATTGCCATGCTTGGTAGAAGGAAGGCCAAACATATAGTCCATGGAGATGGATTTTGAAGGCTGGATAGGAGTAGGTAGAGGAGTGTACATGCCTTGCTTCTTAATGGTTGGCATGGCGATGGCATAAGCAATGCAAGATCTGATATATTTTCCAACATCCTATAGGAGTTTTGGCCAATAAAATTACTTTTGCAATAATACCATTGTTTTCTACAAACCAAAGTGTCCTACCCAACTGTAGTGTGTCTCCCAAATAAACTTAGCACACTCACTTGAAGGAACACAAAGGTTCCCAAGGTATCTTAACAATGCATCCTCGAGATGGAAGCCTAGTACTTGCTTGCAATCCATCAACATTTGGTATGTGGTGGAAAATTTTGGATCATTTTTGTATAGTTGCGGCCATCCAAAAGTCTCATACGCACAAAAATTGAGAACAAAGGTCAGTGCCACAAATAGGAGCCAACTAAGGCAATCTCCAGCATTATTGGTGTTACCCTTCTTGTATTTATTGTTCAAATGGGATTGTTGCAAATATGTGACCATTTCAAATGGCGATCGTTTGGCAACTTCCCTTATGTCTGTATAAACTGAAGAGGTCGGTGATCTAATTGGATGTTTGTCTCCTTCCCCGGAATGTAATGTTTCCACTATTGGAAAGCCTGCATGATGGAGTACGTCTCCTTATTGTAGGTGGGGTGTTTTCGAATAATATAAGAGAGTGTATCACTATGATAGGACACTCAATGCACTTGTTGGGTGAGAAATTCACCAATAGCATAGTCAGAGGCATTTGTCTCAATTTCAAATGGTTGTTGCAAGTTTGGCACTGTGAGTACTGGCGCAGAAAAAAGCAATGTTTTAACTCAACAAATGCCTTTTGTTGTGCCTCAGACCAAAAAAAACTTTACTTTCACTCTGCCCTTGGTAACTAGACTCAAAAGTCAAGTGATATGAGAGAATCACAACATGAACCTTCGATAGAAATTGGAAATGCCAATCCTGAATGACTTGGATCTTATCTAGATACATAGACACACCTTACTCATCAATTATGTAGCCCAAATATTGGGCATGGTTCATGCCAAAGGACCATTTATCCAAGTTGGCACATAGTTTGTGATGCCACGGGATTTGAAGGACCTGTCGAATATGTTGTAAGTGCTCTGGCCAACTCTCGCTAAAGATGCGGATACCGTCCAAATATACAACCATGAATGAGTTGGTGAAAGGTCGCAAGATCTCATCCATCAACCTCAAAAATTTATAGGGGAATTTTTCAATCTAAGGGGCATGGCCAACCACTCAAAGAGGCCCTCCTTGGATTTTAAGGTGATCTTCCATACATCTGTGGGTTCTATTGGAACTTGGTAATAGCCAAAATTCAAATCAATCTTAATGAAGTACTTGGCCCCCCTTAGCTAGGCCAAAAGGTCATCAATCTGTGGGATCTAGTATCTGTTCTTGGAAGTGATCTTATTTAGTGCCTGATAATCAATGCAGATTCTCCAGGTCACATCCTTATTTTGTATGAGTACAATTGGGCTCCCACAAGTTGAGGAACTTAGTCGAATGTGCCCTTTTTGTGGCAAATCCTAGATTTGCCACTTGATTTCCTCATTTTCCATAAGAGATTTTTGGTATACTGGCCCATTGGGTAGAGGTGCTCTGAGAGTCATATCAATGGAATTCTTGACCTAACAATGCAAGGGTACCCTTGTGGGTGAGGAGAAGATGTACCTGTACTCCTCCATGACCTTATCAACTCGCTTTTGTTGCACAAAGGAACCCTCTCTAGGGGCCATGTTTGTGGCCATGATCTTCCCCTTACTTTGAGAGCGAATCAAAAAGAAAACAAATTCCCAGTCTGCGAGATGAACTTACTGTATTGCTCAATAGAGATCAAAGAAATGACAATAGATGGGGTTACCTCCAGTATCCTATATAGTTTTCTAAACATAGTAATAATAACAGTGTTAGGTCTGGACTCATACACAACATGACACTTCCACAAGTATGGTTGGCCTAATAAAACATCATTTTATTCAAGAGGAGTAACATCACAAAGTACCTCATTTGTGAAGGGCTTAATTTTGTAGGGACTACGACATTGATGGCTGACACAGAGATCTCGTCCTTAGTGGAGCCACCCGATGGTGTATGGTTGTGGGTGTGGTGTGGTTTGAAATCCCAACCGCTTAACGAACTTGACTTAGTTGAGGTTCTTTTGGATCCCACTGTTGATAATGAACTGCAGTGGAGAACCCTTCACCCACATTTGTGAGAGGAAGAGATGTTCCCCCTCCTCTGTATCTTCAGGCTAAATCTTTTGGACCTTGGTGGTGGCAATGGTGGCACTAGGTTCTACATCAATAATCTACTTCCCCTTTTCATTCCCCTTGTTGGGTTCTAGCTCAAAGACATAACATGCATTTGACTGTAAATATTTTAGCTCAGTCACCAATGATTGCTTGGTGAAACACTCATTTGTCTTATGGGTTGGGCTCTTATGGAACACACACCACTTTCCAATGTCCTTCTTCATCTTCGTGGTGTTATTCTTTTCTTATGGCTTCCATCGGTTTTCCTAGGTAGTCCCACCTTGGCCCTATCCTTTGTTCTGCATTTTGGAGGTGACTTTTTTCTGCTTCAGATTCACATATCCAAAGTCTCAGCTCTTCTATTTAAATTTCTACTCAATCCTGACAACATATCGGTACATTGCGCCAAGCGAGGATATGTCCAAGAACTCCATTTTTTCTTGGCGTTATTTGTCCAAACAACCATGGTACTTGAGTATCAGATATTGCTCATTATCCTTGATACCCAACTTCGTTCGTAGGGTATGGAAAATGTGTGTGAACTCCAACACGTATTGGTCCCTTTCATGTCGTAGTGTGGTTAACTTTATGTACTTATCTTCATATCTCCCGACATGGAAATATTGTTCCTTCACAACATCTCGAAAATAATTCCAAGAGGGTACAGTTGAAAGTAGTGACGGTTCCTCCTCATCCCTCTACTCACTGTAAGTTTCCCACTAGTCCTTCACATGGGGAGCGGCTTTAAGGAGTGCAAAAATAATCTTTTCCCTATCGAAAAATTATGGATTGAAAAATATCATTCTAGCATATTTAACCATTTATATCAGGCATTTGTGTCTATCTAGACTTCAAATATAGGAATTTCAAAGTTAACTTGTACTTTAAAGGGGATGGCGCCTCTGAAGTGACTGTTGGAAGATGCTTCGCTCGCTGATACCCGCTGAAGGATTAGGGAAACATTGTCCATTATCTCGTTCCTTTTTCGATTGAAAAATTCCTCAAGAAACATTTTGAAAGGATCTCCTGCTCCCTCATCTTTATTTTCTTCTACCATGGGAGGGTCATCAGGGTTTGTGAGGTCAATCTCAAGGGTCCAGCTCCTTATAGCTTGATCTCGTTGTGGACATGCATAGAAAAACAAAGAAAGAGGAGACAAATACGATACCACTGATCTAGATTTACGAAGAATGAAATGAAATACATATTTGAACAAAAACAAAAATATATAGTGAAACAAAACTTCAATTAATAAATAACAACTGTTGAAAACTGATTACATGAAACAAACTAGCTCGGGTGATGGTAGCTTATCTCTAAGAAGAGATGTGACGACTACATGCCTTATAAACTATGTTACAATAATCTCATAGGCCTTTTAACCATCAAGAAACAATGGAAAAACTCTAAACATCCAAAAACCTAACACTAGGAGACGAAGCACCAAAAGCTTATGGCCCCCATTAGGGTTAGTTGGAACGTCGACTTCCCTGGGTCGTAACTTTGGCATGTGATCTCTGTTTGGTGCACATGATACCTTTTTAGAAAGATCTATCCAAGGAAAAAATAAATAACTATAGATCATTAGTCTCCCATTTTCTTGTTTCTCAATAAAACATTGTTCAGGACCTCAAAATGGCTTCGAAAGTTCATGACCCGAAAAACTGCCAAAAATAGAAAAAATTTGAAATAGGAAACTATGTTGGAGATTAGGAAATTGAAAGGAAACAGTGTTGGGGGTCTATGTGGAATAGGTAAGTGGCCACAAATATCCACTTGGATTATTCCTCCACCCTTAGGAAGCAATGGTCCACATCCGTTGAGTGCCTCCATGAGATTGGGAAACTTCTGTTGAACTTGGTCCTTGTTGAGTCACTTGCCTTGGTGCAGGAGTTGGTTGACTTCGAGGACCTGATACAGCTGGATCCTCTGTTGGTGAGTGTTCTTAATTTGTGTGTCCATGATCTGATCAATCGTGGCATGTTCATTGAAATCTGGCTTAAGCTCTGTTGGTGTCACTTGCTCAATAATGTCTGATGTGTTTAACAATGGTGTAAAGTATGGTCGAAGCTAGTCCACATTGAATATTTGATGCATGCCAAGGAATGGGGGAATATTTAGCTCAAAATCATTGTCACCCACAACCTTGGTGATGGTGTAAGGCCCATATTGGAATCTTCAAATCTTCTGATGGACTCCAGTAAGGCGTTCCTTCGACAAACACAAACAAACTTTCTCACCTACTAGAAACTTATGTGACACCCAATGTTGATCATGATGTTGTTTTTACTTGGAATTGGATTTATCTAGGATATCATGCACCTGTTGGAATATGTGTTGGATGTGTTCAATAAACCTGGTGGCTTATCAGCTTTAGATTGAACATGTGCAAATTTTGCATGTGTAGTCACAAGAGGCATTACAACACCAATGAGACACAATGGTTGAAATCCCAAGCCCACTTGAAACGGATTGTGGCCATTCAAGCTATGGAGATCTTTTTTATATTTGATTTTCACATGGGGAAGATTCTCATGCCATGTTCGTAGATGTTTGGAGTTCTACATGTGTAGTATTTGCACTATCATCTAGTTAACAACCTTTGTTTGGCCATCAGTCTGAAGATGGAGTGTAGTCAACTTTGTGAACCTAGTGTCCAACAATGACTAGAGGCTTGACCAGAATGTGCTCAAGAACTTGTTATGCCGATTTTATGTAGTGGTATATGGAATCCCAAAATGTACCCACGCTCACTTGAAGGAACACAAAGGTGGCCCAGGTAGCATAAGAATGCATATTGCAGGTGGAATTCTGGTACTTTCTTACCATCCACCAACATTTGGTATGTGGTGGAAATTTCTGTATCATTATTTATAGTTTTGGCCATCTAGAAGTCGCATGCCAATAAGATTTGAGAATAGAGGTCAGGGCCACAACCAAGGGTCAACTAAGGTAATCTACAACGTTATTGGTGTTTTCATTCTTGTATTTAATGTTCAAATGGAATAGTTGCAAACATGTGGACCATTTCTGATGACAATCATTCTACAACTTCCCTTGTGTCTAAATAAATTGAAGAGGTCGGTGATTTGTGTGGATGATCATCTCCTTCCATAGAATCTAATGTTTCCACTATCGGTAATCATGCACGATGGAGTACATCTCCTTATCATAGGTGGGGTATTTTCGAATAGTATCAGAGAGAGTATCACTATGATAGCCCACCAGATGCCCTTGCTGCGTGAGAACTGCACCAATAGCATATTCGGAGGCATCTATCTCAATTTCAAATGGTTATTGTAGGTCTGGCAATGTGAGTACTAGCACAGAGCAAAAATGATATTTCAACTCAACAAATGTCTTTTGTTGTGCCTCAGACCATCTAACAACTCTCATGAAAATTCCATGTAATAAAAGTTAATAAAGGCAAAATAATAACCACGGTTGATGGGACACTAATTCCAAGCTTAATGTTGGGCAAAATCCTCGTGATGGGGATCACTTGTGATTGTTTAATGGCTAAGGAAATTAGCAAAGGCAA
Organism: Pinus tabuliformis; assembly: GCA_031772625.1. Lineage (NCBI taxonomy): Eukaryota > Viridiplantae > Streptophyta > Pinopsida > Pinales > Pinaceae > Pinus > Pinus tabuliformis. The sequence goes on along the minus strand of CM062808.1, from coordinate 27,615,563 downwards.
TGGCTAAGGCTTTGGAAAGGTAAAATGGCATTTGTGGCACATTTATTTATGAAAATAATGGAAATTAGGAGAAAATGGAGGTGAAAGTTCACAAGTTGCATGCGAGGAGGAAAATGAAGGAAAATAATGGAAAATGAAGAAAATAGAGGCCTCATTCATAAAAATGCTTATGAGGATCAACACAGAGACTTTTGTCAGTTCAGTGTTGGAGCTCTCTCTCATTATTCTCTCTCTCTCATACTCTTGGATACTTAGAGTTTTCTTGGAACACTCTTGGATGGTGTGGCATACTTCGATTTTGGAGCAATAAGGAAAAGGAAGAGAAGGAAAGCGCAAGAGGACATCGGAATCAACAACTATATCGGGATTTTCTTGCAAGTACCAAATTACATGTATGTTTTCCTCACTAGTTTTGGCATGCATGGAATATCTATGTAGATTTTTTATCATGATCTGTCATTGGCATGGAGGATTGCCTCGATTAACAGTGGATTGCCTAGCCTTTCCATTTCCTAGATATTCATGGCGATTGTGGGTTTATTTTCATTGTTTTTTTTTTGTTGGTTCTCATGTTTCCTTAGCTTGGTTTGAATTACTAGTTCCTAGAGCCTTGGTTGGAAAAACGCTCGGAGCCCAGTAACAACTTGGGTTGAGTTACTAGTCCCGTAGCCTTGGTTGGGAAATCACTCTGGAGCCCTTGGTGGGTTAAGTTACTAGTCCTAGAGCCTTGGTTAGACAAACACTTTGGATCCCGACGAAAGTTGTGGGTTGAGTTATTAGTCCTGGAGCCTTTGTTACAAAAAATGCTCTGGAGCCCTGGATGGATGGGATAGAGATCAATCTGATGATGGTTTTGTGATGTCTGACCATGAGGTGGAATCACTTGTTGATGGGTTGAGGTGGATGGCATATGGAAGCGCTAGATGAGTTTTGATTGATGTGTTCTATGAGATCCCACATTCATGCTTGGAATATGGCATAGGGGTTAACAACTAAAAAGAGATTTGGCTCAACATTCTATGGTTGGGTGGAATGTGGAAGTCCCATCCCGGGTTTGGATTTTGAATCATCAATATGAGGTTATATCTCCTTGTATTTCTATTATTATTATATTGGTATATATGTGGTTATATGGCTATGATTTCGTTAGTATTTTTGTTTCTATTATGTTGGTTATATATATGTTTTATGACAGAAGCTATGAATGGCTCTCATCATGTTTTTACTAGTAAATGAATGAACAATGTATCTATAACCTAATGGATGAAATGGAAGTTGATGTGTTGAGGCATCAATGTTTCTTAGCGATTATCAGCTAAGTACAAGACCCTATGTTCATATATGTTATTTACACTTGTAGATTACATATTCGTGATATGTATGACGAAATTCCTGTCATGGCTAGTAGGGATCCAGTCAAGGTCTCATTCAACTTATTGTTTTTTCACTGTCATTTCCTTGTTAATTTATTGTTCTGAGGGTATCATGCAATTCTTGGCAGTTACCTGGTCTCTTGGCCTAAAAATGTGGCTTAATTCTCGGGGACTCTAGCACATAACTAAGCAAAAGATTCCCTAGAACCTGGCTTGCAAGCCTGTGAGAGCATCCAAAGGTCCTTGGACGCTGGTTTGCAGTCCTGTGAGAGCATCCAGAGCTCCCTGGATGCTGGCATGCCCATAGCATGAGAGCGTCCAAAGGTTAAGCTGTCCAAAATTTTAGTGGGACCCAAAGGGAAGCTTCCTAAAGAGTTGGATTGGTTCCTGAGGGTCCTAAGGCTGATGTTGAGTGTTTGTATAGTGTGTTTACATCAGTTCCACTTCCTTAATGTGACTTAAGAGGTTGAATCATATCATAATAGCCTCTCGTCGCATGTTTCCTCCGACTAGTTGGTTGCTTGGGTAGATGTGGGGGGAGGGTGGTTACAGAGTGGTATCAGAGCATGGTTCATCCCTCAGACTAGATGGGTTGTGTGTTGGTCATGCATGAATGTCAGTTGCATGTGTGTCTCTCACACTTGCATTCCATGTGCTTGTTGCATTTGCATGATGTTGATAATGGTTGTAGTGATGTTGTCATGTGGAAATTGATGTTGTTATTGTGGAATGCATCGTCATGAATGTATGAAAGGTTACATGTCGATTTATGTCGCTTACACGTATCATCATCATATGCTTGGTTGCATCTATCATAATTGTAGGTTTTCTTTCAAGTGTTGTTCATTTATGCTTGATCATAAATGTTTGCGCACGTGTGTGGATGCTTATGCATCGCTTATGCATGTTCATGTTTGCATGTGGTCAAGTGTATAGTGATGTAATGGTAGTTGTTGTCATGCATGAGCTCGCAATATGCTTTGTTGTTAAGGTCATGCATTGATGACTAGACCATATCTAGAATGATGGTTACATGGTCATATGATTATGTGTTATGTTTCTATATGTTGTCATGATTATGTTATACATGTATCACGTTGATTTGTTTATCTTGCAGACAAGGTATCCTCTCCTAGCTATACTAAGGTACATTGGTTTATTGTGATTTGGTTTAGTTGACATGATATACCTTGCAAGGAGAAATATCAAATGGCTAACAATATGGTAGACTATAAAGACTCTCCCTATGAATCAGAAGAGCAGTATGGTGTTAGGAACTCTTCTGATTTGGCAGTTACATTGAGAAGCTTAAAGGAAGAAATAAGGAGTTATAAGGCAGATAATGACAGAATCATGCAGGCATAGGAGAAACAAGCAGAGGTAAATGCAATGATACTTCAGAGTTTGTCAGATTTGCAGCGACAAGGACCACATCAGGTCAACTATGAGCAAGAGGACCGAACTAATGGGGCATATGGTAGTAGGTTTCTTGGTGGTCACATGTCAAATAGATATGGCAGATTGTTGGACAATCCGAAGAGCAGAAGGGATAGACACAAGTATTATTCTAGTTTTGATTCATATCGGCACTATGATCGTCATCATTATCATCCTTATAGGAGGATTAATAGGGGATACTTGTCGGATGAGTTTAAGAAAGAAAAGCCACCTACTTTTGATGGAGAGATGAAGAAACCATAGAATGAAGAGGCATGGTTGCTTGGCATGAGGAATTTTGTTAGGTTACATTATTATTCAGAGAACATGAAAGCGAGAGTAGCTACATTCAGTATCAAAGGTAAAGCAGACATTTGGTGGGAAGATGTGAAGAATATTAGATGTATTCATATGGAGGATTTGACTTCGAGTGAGTTTGAGCGGCTATTCAAGAAGAAGTACCTATCAGAGAGATACTTTTATGACAGGAAAAAAGAATTCTATGAGCTAAAGATGGGATCAATGATAGATGATGAGTACACTAGCAGGTTCTTGGAGTTACTGAGGTATCTGTCTTATCTCACGGAAGAGAGCCAAAATTTAGAGGTTCATTAGTGGATTGTTGGTTGCATTTAAATATAGGATTGAGTTCGATGAGCCTAGATAACTGGAGGGGGCCATCCGAAAGCTAAGGCATTGCTATGAGTAGTCGAAGCACAAATTTGAGACTAAGCCATACTGGAGAGGTAATGCGAAGAACAAAGGAAAATGGGACAAGAAATGAGCAAGGCCTCACGATACAGATAATAAAGGGAATGTCACACCACCTAAGAGGTTCAATGCATCAAATAGGGGACAGTGACATCGATCTGAGGAGCAGAATAAGGAGCCTGTGCAGTGTTGGACTTGTGGAGGAAATCATCACAGGAGGGATTGTCCACGGTATTAGAGTGGTAATCCTAAGATATACAGTGCATAGGACACACAAACTGTTGGGGATTTTGGGCAAAGTGTTCCTCATATTTATGCAACATTGGATAACAAATAGACAAACCATCAGGCATCTATCATTGAGATGGACGATAAGCTTTGTGATCAAGTTAGTTCTATTTTGATTGACCCCGAATTTAATTATAGCTATGTTAGTCCTGACTTGGTGGACAAGTGTGGTTTGAGTAAGGAATTAGATGTAGAATCTTGGTTAGTGTAGTTGGCTATGGGTACGAAGAAGCGATTTCATCATTGGGTAAGAGATTGTGCATTTGATTTGAATGGGATTGATCTGAAAATGAGATCTTAACAATTAATAAGGTATTACAGACTCGTGTGCATGGATTTTCCTATGTTATTTTATGCAATGGATTGATAAGATTGTGAAATACACAGACAATGAAGCAGTAAAGAATCATAATAGACAACATACATAAACACAACAAATTTAATAAGGAGTTCACCCAATACTCCTGGGCTACATCTCCTGGTCCAGCCTTCAGTGGTGACCTCTCTATTATGTCTTCAAACAGAGTTTTTACAATAGTTGAGCTCAATTTGAGACTCAATACGCAATAGATACAACATCAAGAGTTTTCTTGAACCTTTCAAGCCTCTCTGAGTACACAAACTCTTTTAATCACTCTTTGTCATTGTCTTAGCTTTGTCTCGGCACTGCCTGTCTCTATGTTCTGTTTTCTATGGCTTTAAAGCCAATCTGCTCATTTCCTCTTCCCAGCTTTCTGTCTCCCGACCTCTGTCCACTCGAATCCCTCTACTAAGAGTTAGCAAGTATGGCATAACACCTTTAGGGGAGGTGGCCACCTATTCCACCACGGATGAGCGCATCGGGCCGCCGAAATCCTTAAAATAGCCATTCTTTGTTTACACAGAGAAATGTGTTCAAACGCAGTAAAAACCGCCAAAATATTATTCATCCAGACTTCAAAAGTCCTTAAATCCAGTCTATTTCCCTATCGGGTCCATCCTCAATCGCTATAGCAAGTCGCTTCGGCTTTGTTCCTTTGTATTCTAAAACTATGTTAAAACTATGAAAATAACGTAAAAATGGCTCCCTCCGAACTTGAAATAATATATATTTCGATTCACGAACCCTTTCGGGTCCGGTTTATCGCATCGGCGCTTTATCCTTCGCATTTCGTTTAATAAATGAAAACTGTGAAAATACATTAAAAATGGTGTTTGACGGAACTCAAAATCTATGCAATAATGTTTATATAGCCATCGGGTCCGGCTAATCGCATCGCACATATACATGTGTATAATCCCCGCTCCATTGTGTTTCCCCAATTGCGATATCGCGATACTCCAGAGCCGTTGTAAGCGCTTCGTTGTGGTTGTTGATTGCGATGTTGCGATGCAATGTGGGTCATCGATCTACACGCTTGATCGACGGTCCTCGTTGACTCCGCCAATCGCCATCGCAACACATATGGTATGCACCGATATCCTCCATCTACCTTTTCCGATTGCAATTTGTCGATCAGATCTGGACCGTTGATCAGCCAGATCTGACGGCTACTGTGCATTCACTGTTAAAACCCCCGATACTCTATTTTTCACTATTTTTTCTATCTTTTCGCCTCCTGATAATGTTTTTTTCACCTTTTGGAAAGTTTGCTTATGCGATAATTCTGATCTTTTAGAGGATTTTTAAGAATATTTCAAGACTTAGAGAGCATTTTGGATCTATTTGGATCACACCTTCCCACTGAAAAAGGCTTTTGGACCACCAAAATTTGGTTTTCAAACATTGCTTAAGTGAGGATACAGCTTCCTCACTTGCCCAATCTCTATCCATTTCGCACTGCTGGGTTTTGAACCTTTGAGTCTAATTCTAAGGTACTCCACATCCCCTCTGTGCGTGGTTCTCACCTTCCTGTCCAGAACTGTATCTTCCTGCAACTCATTGAGATATTCAGGCAACAGATTGTCAATGGAAGGCAATTGACTTTGCTCTTCGGGATGTTCAATAATGAAGGTTCAAACAGTCTTAAATTTTTTGCATTTACCACTAAATAGATGTGCATGTATGCTAGTAGATTAAGGCGAAAAGAATTCTCACCAATTTTCTCAAGTATTTTGGAAGGCTCGTACCTTATTGGCTTCAACTTCTTTCCTTCTCCCTACATTCTGTCCTTGCTGATATATAGCCAGACTTGATCACCAACTTGGAAGTTGTGCTCCACCCAATGCTTATCATGCCTTGCCTTGTACTTGGCTTGGCTATTTTCCAGCTGTTCCTGCACTGCCTGGTGAATTTCTTGGATCTGTTCAATGAACCCGGTTGCTTTGTCCACATCGTTGTGTCCATCCAAGGGATACCTTGGTATAAAACCAAAACAAGTCTCAAAAGGAGATCTTTGTGGAGAAGAATGCTTGGTACAGTTGTAAGCATGTTGCACATAACATAAATGTTCATCCTAAAGCTTGGGATGCTTGCTGCAATAACCCCTGAGCAACTGGATCACTCTCTTGTTGACTACCTCCATTTGGCCATCTGTTTGTGGATGAAAGGTTGTGCTCTTTTTCAGTCTGGTGTCCATCAATTCCCACAGACTTGACCAAAACTTCCCAACAAATTGGGAGTCTCGATCAGATACTATGGAAGTGGCTAACCCAAAATGCACCCAAACATGCTGAAAGAACAACTTCGTTGTTTGTTCAACTGTAATCTTCTTATTACAAGGTATTAAAATGCACATTTTGTTGAACCTGTCCAAAATAACATATAAATAGTCATGACCTTTTCTAGATTTTGGCAGCCCCCCAACAAAGTCCATGGAAACACTTTCCCAAGGACGAGAAGGAACTAGAAGTGGAGTGTACAAGCCTAGTTTTCTATTGTTGGGCTTGCTTTTAGCACACATAGTACACCCTTTAATATATCTAGAAACTGTTTCATGCATTTTTGGCCAATAGCAGAATCTTTGTAGCTGTGCAACTGTTTTACTTACACCAAAATGACCTGATATCAGAGAAGTATGTGCTTCCCTAATTATGTTGACTCTTTTAGTTTATGGAATGCATAGCTTTCCCAAATTATACAAGAGTTGGTCCTTAACATAATAATCCAATTCTTCTACCTTTTTGCCATGACATAAAGCTGCATATACATCTTTGAAATCTATATCTTGAGCATATTGTTCAATGTAGCTTTCATGCATTACTGAGTTATGCTTAAGTATAGTAGATGCATTTATAATTGGTCTAGACAACATATCTGCAACTTTATTGTGTATGCCCTTTTTATATCTGATGACTAGATGAAACTGTTGTAGGAAACCCATCCACCTATAGTGTCTTGATTGCTGCAATTTAGTTTGTGAGTGCAAATACTAAAGTGGTTGATGATCAGTATGTATAACTGTTTCTTTGCCCATTAAGTAATGTTTCCACTTTTTTACACTCTGTACTAATGCATACAATTCTTTATCATATGTGGGATAATTAACTATTGCAGAATTAAATGTATGAGAATGGTAGCATATGGGTTTACCATGTTGCATCAACATTGCTCCCATGGCATAGTCACTGGCATCTGTTTTGATCTCAAATGGTTTTTGAAGATCTGGCAATGCTAGTACTGGTGTTGTTTGCCTCCCCACTGAAACACCTTGTTCAATCTTGTTAAAGTATGTAAGGGAGCTGCAATTAAGGAAAAGTTAGCAATAAACTTTCTCCAATATTGCGCTACTCTTAGGAATCTTCTAACTTCTGTAGCAGATTTGGGTTTAGGCCAATTTAAAATGACTTCAACCTTAGAGGGATCTATCTTCAATTCCCCACCCCCTACAATATGACCCAAATAATTCAAAGATGTTTTGCCAAATTCACATTTTGATAATTTAACATAGAGATTTTATTTTTTCAAAACATCTAGAGTTTGTTTTACATGCTTCAAATGTTCTTCCCATGTTTTTCTGAAAACAAGAATGTCATCTAGATATACAATTACAAAATCATCAATAAAAGGCCTGAGTACATCATTTATAACTCTCATGAAAGTGGCAGGAGCATTAGTTAGGCCAAAAGGCATAACTAGCCATTCATACAACCCTTGATTTGTTTTGAAAGTAATCTTCCATGCATCTTGCTCTGCTACTCTAACCTGATGGTAACCACTACGTAGGTCCAACTTGGAAAAGTAAACAACTTCTTTCAGCTTATCCAATAGATCATCAATGCGAGGAAGGGGATAACGATTCTTGATCGTTATTTTATTCAGTGCTCTGTAATCAATGCACATCCTCCACGAACCATCTTTCTTTCTCACCAACACGATTGGAGATCCGCATGGTGATGTGCTTGGTCTTATGAACCCTTTCTCGAGCAGCTCCTGTACCTGCTTCTTGATCTCTGCATTCTCTAAAGCGGATAACTTATACATTTTGATGTTAGGAAATGGAGCATCTTGCTGCAGATGAATATCATGTACAATTTCCCTTTTGGGTGGCGGACCTTTAAGTTCTTGAAATATGATATCATATTCTGAAACAACTTTTTCTAAATCAACTTTTTTTTTTTAGCATCACAACCCTCAAATACATTGTTTTTATTAGGTTTCTTTTCCTTTACAACCATCGATAAAAATTGCTTGCATGAATTTACAATTCTTTTCATCTGCCCTGAGTTTATTAGAGTATAATTATTCTTGAGTTTATGAGCTCTTACAATATATTCTATTCCATCTTTAACAAGTTGATACTTATTTTCAGCTCTCTAGAAAATGGTTTTTCTATCATACAAGTAAGGACTTCCTAAAACAATGCCACATATATCCAAGGGAATTACATCTAAATCAACCTCATCTACAAATTTTGTACCAATGGAAAATCTAAGTTTACATTGTCTAGTCACTTGTAGCTTTGCTTTATTACATACCCAACCTAATGGATATGGCTTCTTATGAGGTGTGGTTAGCAATCCCAACTTCTTTACAATTGCTTCAGAAATTAAGTTTATTTGTGAGCCACTATCAAATAAAGTATCAATCTTTTGATGCTTGGAAATAACTCTAGTATGAAAAACCTCATGTCTTTTCCTCTCATTTTCTTCATTATCAATAGTAGATGCTTCAAAATTTTTACCTTTTATACCTGTAACTGTGATTGTTGTTTTATCACCTGAGTCTGACCAAAAATCCTTTTGTATAGCAGCAGCAACCTCCTTCTTCTTTCCATCGAACTTCTTGGGTTTCAGCTCCGGATGCAAAGACCAACAATGTTCATCATCATGTCCATCCTTCTTGTAATGAGTGCATGAAGGTTTGGCCTTCTGTACAACATTTTCCTTCCTCTCTTTCCATTTCTGCTTCCTCTTTTCCTTGTTCTTGCTTGCATTGGTTTTTGATGATCCCCCATTTCTGGGTTCACATTCTTGCCTCTAGCCTCTAGATGTGTAGCCTGGGTAGATACCTCATCTATGCTAGTAGAGTTAAGCATGAGAATGGTGTGCCTCAAATAACTATTCAGACCACCTATATACTTCAGCAAAGTTTCAGGTGAGTCTAAAGAAATCAGGGAAAATTCTAAGAACCACCTTAAATTTATATGTATAATAAATGGGTTAATCCCCATGATACATAAGAAAAATGGGAGGCGATTTTATCGATAATATAATATGTATATATAATTTTTTTGGCGAATCTCTCACCAGATTATATTATCATGTACAATGATGGAGAATCTTTCACTAAATTATAAAATCTTGTAAGATCGTGGCAAATCTTTTACTGAATAATAAAACATTGTGAAGTCTTGGCAAATGTTTTGTTAAAGTATGAAACCATATACGATAATAAGAAAACATATTCATTAAACTGTAATATACTAACATACATGTTTGGAAAAAAGAAACATAATTTTCTCTTCCTACAAACAATGTTTTAAGTTTTAGTGGCCATGTTTGTCAAGGTTCTTACAATACACTCTTTCATATCCTTCTATTAGTTTTGATAATATTCCACAACAAAGTTCTTGTAGGTGTTGATATTGACAACGCGTTCTGCCAAGGTAGGAGAGATTAATCTTTTCTCTACAACTTTTGTCAAGCTACCACTTTTTTCAAGTTATCAAATTTCTTTCTTATTCCATAGACTCCAACTTTGAGATAAAAAAAAAAACACATCAAGTTTGTTGACCCCAACACGCCAACAAGTAGCAAGCCCCAACTATATTATATAAGAAAGTATTAGGTATCCCAAAGGCTTGAAGGGGATCTAATTGAAAGAACTGACCATTGTGAGAATCCTTCCAATCAATGTATGAATATATAAATGTAGATTTATTATTATTTTAATTGGAAATATTCAATTAAATAATAAAATTTAATTCGTCTCTCCCAATCTAAATTGCTTATTAGCATAATTCACTACCCTCATAGGTATATTTTTTAACAACGTTGTAACATGTAGATTAATTTCCTTTTTGGTGAACAATCTCCACCTTTTAGGAAAATATGGTGCAGTGGCTCCAATCCCTATAGATCATTAGGACAAACTAAGAATAGCACAAAAGATGAAAGGTTGTACAAACCAACTTATTTTTCAAACAACTAATCCAACATCAGTACCTAAACTTTTTCATGAAGATATCACATTGAGAATGTTTGAAAAATGATCATATTGAGAATGTTTGAAAAATGGTGAGAAATCTTCTGCAAGGGTGATGCGAAAAGAGTGATAAGGTTTCATTGTTTTGAATTTTTTTTGTTAAATCAGAAAAAGTTAAAAACCAATATTAATGGAGATATTGGTATTTTTTACTAAATTTTGTGAAGTGACTAAATGTAGATTTAACCATTCACCTTAAGATGTTTTTACAATATAGTTTCCTAAGTCTATTTAATATCTTCATTATCATAAAAACCAACATATATCCATCTTAACTCCACATCTACCACTCATATAGTTTCCTAAGTCTATTTAATATCTTCATTATCATAAAAACCAACCTATATCCATCTTAACTCCACATCTACCACTCTTAGGGGATGAAATCTATTTATCCCTCTGAGCACTTGGTAGACCCAGAATTAAGATGGATCTAATATGATAGAATTTCCCCTTTAAATAGTCTATGCTCACATGAATACCATGGTATTACCATGGGTTATCATAAACCTGGAGCTTAAAAATTACTATTAGTAATTTATAAAAATTAATAAAATTAATAATTGATTTTTATTTTAACAAAGTTAAAATGTTTAACATACATTTTTACTCTTGATCCACCAAGCCTCCAAAGGGATCAAATATTTTTTCACTCTATCCTAGTTTACATATCACAATATTTGATCCCTCTCGGGGTTTAGTAGATCCAGAGTCTATGCTGGTTTAATTCCCCATTTAAATAGGCTACATTCCGTGTGAATACCATGTGCCATTTTTTATTTTTATTAATACTAATATTAGGGTTAATAATGTTTTTTTTGCATGGTATTAATAATAATCTAGCCAATGTATTTGGCCCATAGTATTTTTCCCATAGGTTTCACTTAAATATAATGCATTTTTTTAGTGTTCGTAAATATAAGGTGACTTATGGAGTAAATATAAAAAATGTTTTATTTGTTTACCATACCTCTCGTTTATTTATATTTTTATTAATTTACCATACCTCTTTTACAAATATGGTATTTGGCCCATAGGATTCACTTAAATAAAACCTTTTTTTTGAGCCTTCATAAATAGAAAGAGGGTTATGGAGTAAATATAAAAAGAGGTTTTATTTATTTACCATACGTCTAGTTTATTTATATTTTTATTTATTTACCATATCTTTTGAGTAAGTATAAACAGAGGTTTTATTTATTTACCATACCTCCACTTTATTTATATTTTTATTTGTTTACACCCTTGCATATATATAAGGTGACTTATGGAGTAAATATAAAAAATGTTTTATTTATTTACCATACCTTTCATTTATTTATATTTTTATTAATTTACCATACATCTTTTATAAATATGGTATTTGGCCTATAGGATTCACTTAAATAAAACATATTCTTGAAAATTAGGGCGAATGGAAGGTTGTAACTCCTAATTTCAAGGGCTAAACTTACCTTTTTTACCCTCTCCCTTAAAATAAGGTGGACTATTTGAGGTGATTTGTAAAAATGTACTATGATACAAAATATTCGCCCACTAAAAATTTAAAACCCCTTAATTTCGCCTAAGGGCAAAAATTCGCCCCTAAAATTTTCCATGAAAGAAATGCCTAGAATTAAAGCTCTTTTTCTAAATTCCGGGGAATAGCTTTGTACACTTTTCCCTTTTAATTGGCGAAGAGTTTGCCAACTCATCATAGCTTGCTACATATAAGCTAGTGGATAGAATTGTTTTTTAATGGTACAAAAAAATTTACTCGAGACAAAAAGAATTTTACCATGCTTCTTCAAGCCAGCTTGTGTCCTACCTTCCCACCATACCAAGGCAGTGCCTCCAAGGTGTAGGCTAGCCAGATGAATCTTACTCCTGTCTGAATCAATGTTCTGCACCCTGCAATACACATCAATCTGTCTAATCCAGTTATCTAGCTTCTATGCATTTAATTCTCCATTATATATTGGCAAATCAAATTTAACATCTAATTTAATCAAAGATTTTTTCTTCTTTTTATTTTCAGGACTATCAAGAGGTGTGGATGTAGAAGGCTTCTCTCCTTTCCCTTTGCCTTCTGGGGCATCTACAGAAGGTTCTTCAGCTCCTTTGTCTTGTTTGGAGGTTGAGGTACTCTCACCTCTACCTTTCTTGAATTCTTGATACATCTCTTCTACCATGGCTCTCATGGTCATGAAACTATCCATGAACTGAGATTCAGATTCTAATGGAATTTTTTTTGCCATTTTCCTCCTAGGATGGACTCTTCCAATTTCTAGGTTAGCCTCTACCAGTTCTAATTTTCCTAATTTGAGCTTTGACCTAGTTAGCATTCAATAATCCAGCACAAGCTTGTCTAACCTTAGCAAACCTAAAGCTCTGATACCACTTGATTTGAAAATGAGATCTTAAAAATTAACAAGGTATTACAAACTCATGTGCATGGATTCGCCTATGTTATTTTATGCAATGGATCGATAAGATTGTTGAATACACAGACAATGAAGCAATAAAGAAGCATAATAAACAACACACATAAACACAACAAATTTAATAAGGAGTTCACCCAATACTCCTGTGCTACATCTCCTGGTCCAGCCTTCAGTGGTGACCTCTCTATTATGTCTTCAAACAGAGATTTTACAATAGTATGAGCTCAATTTGAGATTGACTACACAACAGATACAATAGCAAGAGTTTTCTTGAACCGCACAAGCCTCTCTGAGTACACAAACTCTCTTAATCACTCTCTGTCGTTGTCTTAGCTCTGTCTCGGCACTGCCTGTCTCTATGTTCTGTTTTCTATGGCTTTAAAGTCAATCTGCGCTGCCTGCTCATTTCCTCTTCCCGGCTTTCTGTCTCTCGGCCTCTGTCCACTCGAATCCCTCTGCTAAGCATTAGCAAGCATGACCTAACGCCTTTAGGGGAGGTGGTCGCCTGTTCCGCAACAGATGAGTGCATCGAGCCGCTGAAATCCTTGAAACGACCATTCTCTATTTACACAGAGAAATGCTTTCAAACGTAGAAAAAATTGCCAAAATATTGTTCATCCAGACTTCAAAATTCCTTAAATCCGGTCTATTTCCCTATCGGGTCCGTCCTCAATCGCTATCGCAAGTCGCTTTGTCCTTATTCCTTTGTATTCTAAAAATACAATAAAACTGTGAAACTAACGTAAAAATGGCTCCCTCTGAACTTGAAACAATATATATTTCCATTCATGAACCCTTTCGGGTCCGGTTTATCGCATCAACGCTTTATCCTTCACATTTCGCTTAATAAACAAAAACTATGAAAATACATTAAAAATGGTGTTTGATGGATCTCAAAATCTATGCAATAATGCTTATATAGCCATCGGGTCTAGTTAATCGCATTGCACATATACATGTGTATAAGCCCCACGCCATTGTGTTTCTCTGATTGCGATATCGTGATGCGATTGATCACAATCGCATATCGCGATACCCCCGGGTCGTTGTAAGCGCTTCATTGTGGTTGCCGATTGCGATGTTGTGATGCAACGTGGGCTGTCAATTTGCGCGCTTGATTGACGGTACTCGTTGACTCCGTTGATCGCCATTGCAACACATATATGGTATGCACTGATATTCTCCGTCTGCCTTTGCCGATTGCGTATGTGTATAAGCCTCGCGCCGTTGTGTTTCTCTGATTGCGATATCGCGATGCGATTGATCGCAATCGCATATCGCGATACCCCCGGGTCATTGTAAGCGCTTCATTGTGGTTGCCGATTGCGATGTTGTGATGCAATGTGGGCTGTCGATCTACGCGCTTGATCGATGGTCCTCGTTGACTCCGCCGATCGCCATTGCAACACATATATGGTATGCACCGATATCCTCCGTCTGCCTTTACCGATTGCATTTTGCTAATCAGATCTGGACCGTTGATCGGCCAGATCTAACGGCTACTGTGCATTCATTGTTCAAACCCCCGATACTCTGTTTTTCACTATTTTCTATGTTTTCGCCTCCTGATAGTGTTTTTCTGGCTTTTGGAAGGTTTGCTTATGCGATAATTATGATCTTTTAGCGGATTTTTAAGAAGATTTCAAGACTTAGGGAGTGTTTTGGATCCATTTGGATCAGGGATGCCTACCATAGCACATATGAATGTATTACCGTTGGGATCATACAATATGTTGTTGGGCATGGATTGGTTGTACCTTCATAGAACCAGGGTGGATTTTTATGGCAAAGCAAAAGCTATTAAGTGCTTGTATGACAATGAAGAACCAAGAGTCTTACACGGTAAGAAGAAAGCCACATCAATTAGGATGGTGACAACTATGGAAGCAAAGCGTAGTCGTAGGAAAGGGTGCAAGCTATTCGTAGTGCACGTTTCTAGTGACAAAGGTAAGGAAGTTGAGGATATAGATGTTTTGAGAAGGTACCCAGTTCTATAACAGTTCATGGATGTATTTCCTGAGGATATTTCGAAGTTGCCACCTCATAAGGAAGTAGACTTTTCTATTGAGTTGGTGTCACGGGCAATTCTAACAGGATGAGCACACCTGAGTTGGTAGAGTTGAAGCTACAGTTGAAGGAAATGTTGGACAAGGGATACATTAGACCAAGTGTATCACCATGGGGCGCACCATATTGTTTGTGAATAAGAAAGATGGTACTCTTAGATTATGCATTGACTACATGAAGTTGAACAAACCATCAAGAACATGTATCTGTTACCAAGGATTGATGACCTATTTGATCAGTTGAAGGGAGCAACAATGTTCTTGAATATTTATTTGAGATCTGGATATCACCAGGTATGCATCAAAGAGAAAGACATTTACAAAACCACTTTCCAGACTAGGTATGGACTTTATGAGTTTGTTGTAGTTCCATTCGGTTCAACTAATGCTCCAACTACATTTATGTGCTTGATGAATAGTGTGTTACGTCCGTATTTGGATAAGTTTGTTATTGTGTTCAGTGATGACATATTTATATATTCTAAAAATGAGGAAGAGCATGCCGAGCATTTAGATATTTCATGGGGTTGGCAGGCTATTATAGGAGGTTCATCGAGAACTTCTCATAGATTGCTTTTCCTATCACATCATTGCAGAGGAAAGGTTAGAAGTTCGAATGGAAAAAGGATTTTGAGGCTAGTTTTGAGAAACTTAAGCAGCTTTTGACACATGCACAATGTTAAAGATTGCAGATCTAGACAAAGAGTTTGTAGTATGCACAAATGCTTGCAAGAGAGGGCTTGGTGGAGTCCTTATGCAGGATGGACATGTGGCATGCTATGAGTCGCGAAAATTGAATGAGCATGAGCAGAAATACCTGAAACATGATCTTGAGTTGGCAGTGATCATACATGCGTTGAAGATGTGGAGGCACTATCTTCTGGCTAGGAGGTTTACATTGATGAGTGATCAAAATGGTTTGTGGTATCTATTTGACCAACCAAATCTGAATGGTAGGCAGGCTCAGTGGTTGTCTATGATCAATGAGTTTGATTTTGAGATCAGATATATCAAAAGTAAAGAGAACAAAGTGGCAGATTCTCTTAGCAGGCGGATACAGGTAAATCACTTAGCAACTATGAGCTCCTATGAGACAGACTTATAGGATAAAATCTTGCAGGCAGGACAACAGGAGGTTAGATATATAGAGATTATGCACAGGTTGCAGCAGAGTACTAGTACAGGTACATGTGATAGTACATGTGGTAGTAGTGGTACATGTACATGTACAGGTAGTGGTACAGGTATAAGTGCAGGTGCACAGGATGTGGACTATTGCCTCACAACAAATGGATTGGTTAGATTCAGAGACATGGTATATGTGCCAGATAGCAGTGATCTCAAGAAGGTGATATTGAGGGAGTTTCATGTGAAAACATATTCAGGTCACCTAGGTTATCAAAAGAAATTGACTGCAGTAAATAAATTTTACTATTGGTCAAACCTGAAGAGGGATGTAGCAAAGTTTGTGTCTAGGTGTTTCAAATGTCAGAGTGTGAAGGTAGAGTGTAAGCATCTAGGTGGACTAATACATGCAAATGCGATTCCATAGTGGAAATGGAAATTCATTTCCATGGAGTTCATCACAGGGTTGTCGAGGACAGTGAGACAACATGATTCCATCATGGTTATTGTGGACAGGGACAAAGGTTGCGCACTTCATTCCAGTGAAGTCTACATTCTTAGCTAGCAATGTCGCACAGGTATTCATCATAGATGTGGTCATATTCCATGGTGTTCCAAAGAATATTGTGTCAGGCAGGGATGCAAAGTTCAATTCCATGTTTGGAAGGAGTTATTTAGAAGTTTGGGCATAGAGTTCATCTTCAGTACAACTTATCATCTGCGGACTGATGGACAGATAGAGAGGGTCAACAAAATATTAGAGGACATGTAGAGGATGTATGCGATGCATTGACAATGAAAGTGGGAAGAGTATCTTCCACTTGTAGAGTTCGCTTATACCAATTGGTATCATGAATATTTGAAGATGAGTCCATTTGAGGCATTATATGGGCAGAGTTACAATACTCCTATCAATTGGAGTGATCTAGTTAACAGGGTGTTGATTGGACCGGACATGTTGGAAGACATGGAACAAGAATGCGGGTATGAGAAGAATCTAAAAGAAGCACAACATAGGCATAAGAGCTATGCAGATCATAATAGGTTGTTCAAGGAGTTCTAGGTTGGGGAACATGTGTACTTACACATAAAACCAAAGAAAATCTCCTTATGGATCGGATCATGTGCCAAGATGGCACCACGGTTTTGTGGATCCTGCAGTATTATTGAGAGGATTGGGCCAATAGCCTATCGAATTGCATTGCCTGTGACAATGAAAGTCCATGATGTTTTCCATGTGTTATTACTGAAGAAGTATGTTAAAGATGTTGATCATGTGATTGACTGGTCTATATTGCAGGTGTAACCAGATGGAGAATCCTAGTCAGAGCCTCAATGTATGTTGTAAAAAAAGGTGCTCATGCTCCCGAATCGAGAAATAGAGCAAGTTAAGGTGCAATGGAAGCACTTTGGGCCCAATGAAGCTACATGGGAGATGGCGTATAAGATGCGGGCTATGTATCCTTCCTTGTTTGTCGGATGAGGTAAAACAATTATAGTATGGTGTTTTGGTAAATGTCTTGGTATATGTTTTGGTGATGTTGGTTTATGTATATATATATATATATATATATATATATATATATATAGATGTAAATACCATCATGAGCTATGTTATAAAGCTCCAATAAGCGGTATGGGTGTCATGTCATGATGATGTTATGTTTTCATGTTGGTTTGCTTCTCAATAGGTTGATCATTGTAAATACTGCAATGAGCTAAGTTATAAAGCTCCATCGGCAATATATTTTGCTTACAACAATTTTATGGTTATAGGTGTTGTTGAACACTGAGGATGGTATTCCCCCAAGGGGGAGGGTTTTGTAACAACCCTAGTGAAAATTCCATGTCATAAAAGTTAATAAAGATGAAATAAAAACCATGATTGATGGGATACTTATTCCAAGCTGAATATTGGGCAAAATCCTAGTGATGGGGATCACTGGTGATTGTTTAATGGCTAAGGAAATTGGAAAAGGCACATTTATTTATGAAAAAAATGGAAATTAGGAGAAAAGGAAGGTGAAAGGCCACAAGTTGCATGTGAGGAGGAAAATGAAATAAAATAATGGAAAATGAAGAAAATAGAGGTCTCATTTATAAAAGGGCTTCTAAGGAGCTCAGTGTTGGAGCTCTCTCTCTCATACTCTTGGATAATTAGAGTTTTCTTGGATCACCCTTGGAGGGTGTGGCATACTTGGATTTTGGAGCAAGAAGGCAAAGGAAGAGTAGGAAAGCGCAAGAGGACATCGGGATCAACAGCTACAACAAGATTTGCTTGCAGATTCCGACTTGCATGTATGTTTTCCTCACTAGTTTTGGCATGAATGGCATATGCATGTGGATTTTTGGTCATGATCTGTCACTGGCATGGAGGATTACCTGAGTTGGCAGTGGATTGCCTAGCCTTGCCATTTCCCTGATAACCATGGAGATTGTGGGTTTATTTTCATTGTTTTGTTTTGGTTGGTTCTCATGTTTCCTTAGCTTCAGTTGATTTACTAGTTCCTAGAGCCTTGGTTGGAAAAACGCTTTGGAGCCCTGTAACAGCTTGGGTCGAGTTACTAGTCCCGTAGCCTTGGTTGGAAAAACAACCTAGAGCCCTTGGTGGGTTGAGTCACTAGTCCTAGAGCCTTGGTTGGACAAACGCTCTAAAGCCCGACGACATATGTGGGTTGAGTTATTAGTCTTGGAGCCTTGGTTAGAACAAATGAGCCTTGAATTTATGGGATAGAGACAGATCTGATGATGGTTTTGTGATGTCTGACCATGAGGTGGAATCATTGTTTGATGGGTTGAGGTGGATGGCCTATGGAAGCCCTGGATGGGTTTTGATTGATGTATTCTATGAGATCCTACATTCATGCTTGGAATATGGCACGAGGTTGAATAACTGAAGAGAGATTTGGCTCAGCCATTCTACGATCGGGTGGAACGTGGAAGTCCCATCCTAGGTTTGGATTTTGCATCATCAATATGAGGTTATATCTCTTTGTATTTCTAGGAGTATTATACTAGTCTATATGTGGTTATATGGTTGTGATTTCATTAGTATTTTTGCTACTATTATGTTGGTTATATACATGTTTTATGATAGAAGCTATGTATGGCTCTCATCATGTTTTTAATGGTAAATAAATGAAAAAATAATCTATGACCTAATGGATGAAATGACAGTTTATGTGTTCAGGCATCAATGTTTCCTAACAATTCTAAGCTAACTACGAGACCCGTATGCTCAGATCTGTTGTTTACACTTGTAGATTACATATTCGTGATATGTTTACGAAATGCCTTTCATGGCTAGTAGGGGTCCATTCAAGGTCTCATTCAAGTGATTGCTTTTGCACTGCGATTTTCTTGGTAATTTATTGTTCTAAAGGTATCATGCAATTATGGGCAGTGATCTAGTCTATAGGCCTAAAAATGTGGCTCAATTCTTGGGGATGTTGGCACAAAAGTGAGCAAAAGAGTCCTTGGAAACTGGCTTTCAGGCCTGTGAGAGCGTCCAGAGGTCCCTGGACATTGGCATGCCCATATCATGAGAGTGTCCAAAGGTCAAGTTATCCAAAATTTCAGTGGGACCCAAGGGTAGGCTGCCTAAAGTGTTGGATTGTTTCCTAAGGGTCTTAAGGCTAATGTTGAGTATTTGTATGGTGTGTTTCTGTCGATTCCAATTCCTTAAAATGACTTAGGGGTTGAATCATATCATAGTGGCCTCTCATCGCATGTTTACCCCGAATGGTTGGTTGCTTAGGTGGATGTGGGAGGAGGGTGGTTTCAGACCAAAAAGACTTTGCTTTTCACTCTGCCCTTGGTAACTTCACTCAAAGGCCAAGTGATATGAGAGAATCTTAACATGAAACTTTGATAGAAATTGGCAAGGCCCAAAAGCTGCGAATATCTATGAGAGTTGTTGGGGCTGGGCAATCCCAAATGACTTGGATCTTAGTCGAATCCACATGCACGCCTCACTCATCAATTATGTACCCCAATTATTAGATCTACTTCATGCGAAAGGATCATTTCTCCATGTTGGCACATAGTTTTTGCTACCACAGGGTTTGAAGGACCTGCTAAATACGTTGTAAGTACTCTTCCCATCTCTTGTGGAAGATGAGGATGTCTTCTAGATATGCAACCACAAAATAGTTGGTGAAAGGCCACAAGATGTCATCCATCAAACTCATAAAAGTTTCAGGGGCATTTGTCAATTCGAAGGGAATGATCAACCACTCAAATAACCCATCCTCAGATTTGAAGGTTGTCTTTCATACACCTTTGGGTTCTGTTGGAACTTGGTGATAGCCAGACTTTAGATCAATCTTGCTGAAGTACTTAGCCCCCTTGAGTTGGTCTATAAGGTCATCAATCTGTGGGATTGAGTATGCGTTCCTGACAATGATCTTATTCGGTGTATGATAATCATTGCAGAGTCTCTAGGTCCCATCCATTTGTATGAGTAGAATTGGGCTCCCATAAGGTGAGGAACTTGACCGCATGTTCCCTTTTTGTAGCAACTCTTGGATATGCCACTTGATTTCCTTGTTTTCTAAAAGAGAGATGTGATATATTGGCCCATTAGGTATATGTTCTCTAGGAGTCATATCGATGGAATGCTTGACTTGACAGTGTATGGGTACTCTTGTGGGTGAGGACAAGATGTCCCTGTACTCCTCCATGACCTTATCAATTTGCTTATGCTACACAAAGGAACCCTTTATGGGGGTCATGAATGTGGCCATGATCTTCCCCTTACTTTGAGAATGAATAAAAAAGAAAAAAAAAATCCCAGTTTGGGAGATGATCTTATTGAATTGCTTAGCAGAGATAAAAAAAAATGGCAATAAGTGGGGCTACCTCCGATATCCTATATATATTTTACCCATAGTAATAATAACAATGTGAGGTTTGGACTCATACACAACATGATGCTTCCACAAGTATGGTCGGCCTACTAAACATCACAAAATTTAAGATGAGCAACATCACACAGTACCTCATCCATGAAGAGCTCTATGTTGTAGGGAAGGCAACATTGTTGGTTGACACCGAGATTTTGTCCTTGGTGGAGCCACCTAATGGTGTATGGTTGCAGGTGTGGTGTGGTTGGTAGGCCTAACCGCTTAACATTGTCAGATAAGATGATGTTCTTTTGGCTCCCACTATCGATATTGAACTATAGTGGAGAGCCCTTCACCCACAGCTATGAGTGGAAGAGACGATCCCCCTCCTCTAGATCTTCTGGCTCAATCTTTTGGATCTTGGTGGTGGCAATGGTGGCACTAGGTTTAACATTAATAATCTACTTCCCCTTATTGTTCCCTTAGTTGGGTTCTGGCTAGAGTCAGAATATGCATCTAACTTGAAACTTTTAGCTCAACCACTAGTGACTGCTTTGCGCGACGCTCATTTGCGTTGTGGGGGGGCTCTTCTGGAACTTGCACCACTTTCCAGTGTCCTTCATCTTTGTGGTGTTATTATTACTCATGGCTTTGATGAATTATCCTAGGTCACTCCACCTTGGATTTGTCCTTTATTTTGAGGTTTGGAGGTGCCTTTTCCCTGCTTCATATTTGTAGATCCAAAGTCTCACTTCTTGTGTTTAAATTTCTAGTTGATCCCCACATCATATCAGCATGTTGTGCTAAGCGAGGATATGTCCAAGAACTCCGTTTATGCCTAGATGTATTTGTGCAAACAACCACGGCACTTGAGTATCTGATGCCACTCAAAATACTTCATACTGAACTTTTTGCGTAGGGTATGGAAAATGTTCGTGAAATCTGGCACATCTTGGACCCTTTCCTAATGTCGTGTGGTCCACTTTCTGCACTTATATTCATAGCTCCCAACATGGTAATATTGTTCCTCCGTGACAACTCGGAAAGAATTCCAAGAGGCTGCAACTGAAAGTAGTGAGGGTTCCTCCTCATCCCTCTGTTCACAATAAGTTTCCCACTAGTCCTTGACATGTGGGAGGGCTTTAAGGAGTGCAAAAATAATCTTTTCCTGAACAGAAAAATTATGAATCGAAAAATATCCTTCCAGAAGATTTAACCATCTATCTAGGTCAATTTGCATCTATTTGGCCTTCAAATATAGGAATGTCAATGTTAACTTGTACCTTAAAGGGGGCAACACCTCCGAAGTGACTGTTGGATGAATATGCTTCGCCTGTTGATACTCACTGAAGGATTTGGGAAAAATTGTCCATCATCTTTTTTACTCAAGGGCTTCTTTGAGCAACATTATGAAAGGATATCCTACTCCCTCATCTTTCTTTTCTTCCACCATGGGAGGTCATCAGGGTCAACAAGGTTGGTCTTGTAAGAGTTCAACTCGTTCAAGTCCCAACTCCTTATACCCTGACCTCATTGGGGACATGCATAGAAAAATAGAGAAAGAGCAGACGACTCTGATACCGTATCTAGATTTATGAAGGAACAAAATGAAATATAGATTTAAACAAAAACACAAAGATACAATGAAACAAAACTTCAATTAATAAATAACAATTGTTTAAAACTTATTATAAGAAAAAAAGAAACAAAATAGCTCGGGTGATGGTAGCTTATCTCTGAGAAGAGATGTGATGGCTACATGCCTTGCGAACTATGTTACAATGAGGCTCAAAGGCCATTTTACTAGCAAGAAACATTGGAAAACCCTAGAAATATCCTTCCAACATATTTAAACATCTAACTAGGGCATCTACGTCTATCTGGCCTTCAAATATAGGAATATCAAAGTTAAGTTGTACCTTAGAGTAGGCGACGCCTTCAAAGTGATTGTTGGATGAAGATGTTTCGCCCGCTGAAGGATCTGGGAAAATTGTCCATCATCTCATTCCTTTGTCACTCAAGGACTTCTTCTAGCAACATTTTGAAAGGATATCCTACTCCCTTACCTTTATTTTCCCCCATCAGGGCCAGCGAGGCCGGTCTTGCAAGGTGTACCAATTCAAGTCCCAACTACTTATATGTTGACCTCGTTGGGGACATGTACATAAAAAAAGAGAATGAGCATATTACTCTGATACTACTTATCTGGATTTATGAAGGAAAAAATGAAATACAATTTTAAACAAAAATACAAAGATACAACGAAATAAAACTTCAATTAATAAATAGAAACTGTTGAAAATTGATTACATGTAGAAAAGAATCAAACTAGCCCGAGCGATGATAGCTAATCTCTGAGAAGAGATGTAACAACTACATGCCTTCTGAATTGTGTTACAATAAGGCTCAAAGGCCTTTTCATCATCAAGAAATGATCGAAAACCATAAACAACCAAAAACCCAATCCTAGGAGATTAAACACCAAAAGCTTGTGGACCCCACTAGGGTTAGTTGGAACGTCAACTTCTAGGGGTTGTAACTTTGGCATACGATCTTCGTTTGGTGTGCACAATACCTCATTAGAAATATATACCTAAGGAAAAAAAATTCAACTGCAGCTATGAGGGTTTGCTCGTTGCCCGAGAAAACACTATTTAGGGCCTCAAGATGGCTCCGAAAGTTGAGGACCCAAAAAACTGCCAAAAATAGAAAATTGTTGAAAAAGGAAATTGTGTTGGAAATTAGGAAACTGAAAGGAAACAATGTTGGGGGTCCAAGTGGAATAAACAAGTGGCCACCAATATCCACCTAGATCAATGGACTACTTGATGATATGGATTTGTTGATGATAATATAGACTACTTGATGAAGTGGATTCCTTGACGATGTGGATGATGATCATGTTGACAAGATTAATTTCTTGATGAATTCAATGAGGTTGACTAGACCTACGAAGATTATGATCAAGAGGGAGCTGACACATTCTCAATATATAATTACTTTCTTTATTGCTTCTATTATTTCATTATGAGTCTCTTGTCTTTTTATATCTTGCTTGGTTGTATTTGTTCTTCCATGGCCTCCTAATGAGGATTGCGAGAACATAATAAATACTGCCAATGTCTGGAAACCATTGGAAAGATGGAAGAACAAAATGACAAGAAGACTCGTGATAGGATGGGATTTGGAGTCAGATGGAGATGACAAGATCAACCTAATTGAAGCATGTTTTAATCCATGATGTAAAAAATCCAGTTGAGAAGATGACTAGAAGAGCCTGTAACTTTTCTGCTATGCGATGATGATGTGTTTCTAACAAGGATTAAGGTCCTCTCTGTCCAGTGTAAGAGTGAACTGATTGAAGAATTGTAAGATTGAAAGTATGGCATGAGCTTGATAAAATCTCTGTTGAGGTTGTGGCATAATGGATTGTGAGTCCATAGACAAGTGTTTGAGGAAAATTTTGAAATAGTTGTGAGACTTTGTCGTTGAATTGATGAATCCCTCTGATTCGCTCGTTGAACCACCTGATGCATGAAATTGCTGACTCTATAAGAATTGGATGTATTATGGGTGTTGTATGACATGGATGGTCCTGTTGCATATAGCACGATTGAAGCTAATTTGTGAAGTTGGTTGTTGATCTATTTGATCTCTTCATGGATTTGACTATGACACACTTTTTCGCTGATGAGTAGGTTGTTAATGTTTGTTTCAGTGAGAAACCACTTATTATCTATTGGATTCCACTATGACACGCTTATTTTCATATGAGTAGGTTGTTGGTGTTTCCTTCTATGAGAAGCCCCAACTGAAGTTGAATGAATAAATGGATGTTGTTGTTTGCTGAAATGTTTGATAAAGTGTTGGAAACCACCATGGCTACTTTTCTATCGTTGATCTGGTTGCTAATGACTGTGTGAATGATTGAGAATCCCATTGGAGAGGGAGAATTGGTTGATGACATCATGAATCTTCCTTAGGCTATGTGTCGGGAGACCTATGGATTGGTCGAGAAGATTATCACTCCCTTAGGTTGTGCGTCGGGAGACCAGTGAGTCTGGTCGAGGAGCTTGGTTTTGAGGCACTCTCCCCGAGGCTATGAGTCAGGAGACTTATGGATGGGGAGATTGATCTTTAGTTCTCTTCCCTAGGTCGTGGACCAAGAGACTATATAGTTGGGGATTGAGATAGGGATTCCTCCCTTAGGCTATGGATGAAGAGACCTTGTTTATGATCGAGGAGATGTACCCTGTGCATATGATTAGTTTGGTCCCACTGGTCAGTGGAATATCGAACTTTTGAACTTGATGCCATGGGGTTGTGGCTTTTGGGATGTGTTGGATGTTATGTATCTATCCTTATGATGAGATCAATGATCTATCCCTTAGGCTATGAGCTGGAAGACCTATGGATTGGCAGGGGAGATTTATCTTAACAGAGAGAGAGACTTGTACTTGTGATCCATTAAGCTATAGGTCAAGAGACCTATGGATTGGTCAGGGAGATTAATCTTGAGAGAGACAATGAAAAATACGTCCCTTTCTAAGAGGGAGTGATGGAAATATGGTAGTCATGGTTGATATTTTCATCTTGGAAAGAAATTGGAAATTTTAATTTTTAAAATTTTGCTCCAAATATTTAAATTCATCCTCATATTATTTGGGTCGGTTGGGCCCCAAAGAGGCACCCATTCAACCCCCTTCAAATTCTATATAAAGGAGAGCCATCCTCCGTCATTTGGCACATCAATTTTGTCTTAATCATCTCTGATCCAGTGAATTTCATAAGGAGAAAAGGAGGGCCAAAATTTGAAGGAGGGCTTGGCACTTGGCTTGGGATCTCTCTTGTTCTTAGTTATTGGTTTGGCTATTATCTTGGTAGCGTTTCTTATGTATTATTGAATCTTGAACTCTCTCTTTCTCTCTCTCTCTCTCACGTAAGGAATAATATCTGGGTTTTCCCGTAGCCTCAGGACTAATCTCCATGTCTCTTGTCTCATTGTCTCATGTTTATTTATACCACTCTTTCATGTTTATTGGTTGATATTTTTCTTCTGTATAACTGCTTAATGATATGGATTGAATGCAATGTGGAACTAATGCTAACTAATCATTGAAAGTAGTTATTTTTTGAAGAAAAAATTAATTCCAACATGTGCCCTAGAATATCAATAGTTTATACCTGAACATCACTTAAATTTATCTAATGTGACACACACACACAACATGAAAATCAACAGTTTATACCCAAACATCACTTAAATTTATCTAATATGACACACACACACACACTGATATGGATTTAAATAGGAACGCAACAAATTACAGTTATAACCATAAATACAAAGATGCAACAGAAAACACTTCATTTCATTAATAACAAATACTAAAATATGCTTACAAATAGAATGGAAATAAGACTAGCTTGGGCGATGGTAGCTTATCTCTGAGAAGAGATGTGGCAGCTACATGCCTCTAATCTGTGTTTACAATGAAGCTCGAAGGCCTATTTATTATTGAGAAACAATGGGAAACCCTAAACATCCAAAAACCTAACCCTAGGAGATGAAGTGCCAAACTATGGGACCTGTTTGGGTAAATTGGTACATCAACTTCCCAGGGTGGTAACTTTGGCATACGATCTTCGTTTGATGCGCACACTATCTCGTTACAAATATCTATTCGAGGACTAAAACTTTCGAACGGCCAACATCGGTCTACAACCAATGATGGCCCTGCTTTTCCCAAAAAACGTCGTCTAGGGCCTCAAAATGGCTCCGAAGGTTCAGGACCGGAAAAACTGCCAAAAATAGTAAATTGTGCTACAAATAAGGAAACTGAAAAATTGAAAGAAACAGTGGTGGGGGTCCAAGTGGAATAGGCAGGTGGCCACCAATATCCACCTGGATCTCACACACACACACAAATTTAAGATTCACTACCTCATGGTCTAAACTCCTTAGTGTGTCATTAATAACCCATCTTTACATACATGGAGGGTCCATAGAATTTTTCAAAGGGCATCTATGTAATAGAGCTTGCCTAAACTTGAAGATGTTGGATGAGGAGTTACAGTGGATTGAACTCACAACTTTTAAATGTCACAAAGTGTAAATACGAAACTGAGCTAGAAAGTATAATAAAAGATTTCAAAACTACCATTGACACATCATAGTGATCCTTTAACAAAATCACATTACTTGATAAATAAAACTAAAGATTATGATTTGGTGAAGAGAAAAAATAAAAATTATAATAATAATAGTCTCTTCTTAAAGTTACGTTCTAGTTACACACTAAATTGGTGTATGAAACCCTTTGTTTGTAAGACAAGGGACCCACTTTTGCCCAAGATATACCACTAAAGCCTATGGAGGTATGTATACTCTACACCTTTTAAATTTAAACATGTGACCTATTAAAATGAAACAAATACTCTTGACCATTACACACACATGATACACTAAAATTTTAAGGTAAATATGAGCCTTAAGGCTGAAAAAGGTCCTAGGATTAAAAATGATCTTAAAGATCAGTTTTCAGGGGCGCATCTTCTGTTTATCCAAGAAACCACAGACAAGACTGCTAAAATCCTGAAGAAGCATAAGGTTCCTTCGACATTTAGGCCCCTAAACACTATCCAAAGCTCCCTAAGATATATGAAGGACCATGTGAACCCTAAATATGGGAAAGGCGTTTAGGTCATCCCTTGCTCCTGTGGGACTCCGTACATTGGTGAGCTGCTCAATTAATCAGAGGACTCTTGAGCACACAATTGACATCAAACATGGAAGGTCCCACTCATCTACTTTGGAAAAACATGCAAAAAAGACAAAATATCACATCTGCATTGAAGAGACAAGGGTTATTGCAAGGATTGATCATTTTCATCCCCGTATGTTTAGGGAAGCCTTGGAAATTGAAAAGAGGTATATCAATTTGAATAGAGAAGATAGTTGGAGTATTAGTAGGTGTTGGATCCCTGCGATGTATCCCTAAGTTTTTATAATATTTGATTAATTATTTATTTATTCATTTAAATTTTTATTTTTTTTACCATTTTTTTTTTGAATTTAAATAATAAAATTGAGTTAATTCATTATTTTGATTTATATTTTATTTATTCATTTTCTTATTACTATTTTTAGTTTTATGGTTTAGAATAATTAAATTTGATTTGGTCCTGATGATGAACCACACTTATTAGTTCGAAACACGTCGGCCAAAAATTTCTCTTCTACCGAAAGACTTTGCTTAATTTATTTATTTATTTATTATTATTATTATTTTTCATTTTCTTATTACTATTTTTTAGTTTTATTGTTTAGAATAATTAAGCTTGACCTTATTAATACTGATCTTGGTTTTGATGAAAATAATAATAATAAAATTTATTTATTTATTTATTTATTACTTCATTTTAATTAAAAAATTAATAATTCTTTAGTTAAAAGTAGTTGTTATATTCTAAAGGCTATAAAACACCTCTCTTCATCTATTTAACCTAATGCCATGATCACATTCTTTCCTCATCTATTTAATCTAATGCCATGATCTAGTTCTTTCTTCATCTATTTAACCTAATTCCATGATCTAGTTCTTTGTCTTGTTCTGAAGATGAACCACACTAGATTATCTAATGCCATGATCTCGTTCTTTCTTCATCTATTTAATGTAATGCCATGGTCTCGTTCTTTCTTCATCTATTTGATCTAATCCCATGGTCTGGTTGGTTCTTTCTTCATCTATTTAATCCAATGCCATGATATGTTTCTTCTTTCTTCATGTAGTATACCTAGGGGGGACAGTATGGCATACCTCAACAAATATACCCAGAAATAACAAGATAGAAATAGATAAACTTCTCTTTATTGACCAAAAAATTGACGTAGGGTAACACCATACAATCACTCCTTAAGGAAGAAGAACACTCCACAAGCCATATGCTTGCCAATACAATATTCCTTGACATCTCTCAGTGGGGCGTCTCTAGCCTCTATATAGGCCTCATACATACAATACCATGGGTCATTACCACGATTTTCCCAATACCATATATCTAATACCATGGTCTTACCATATAACTATGACCCATCCCATTATTACATTATTCCCTTGGGTACCTCCCTCTGTACCCCATACTATCCCCCCTAGGTATACTACATTCCACCCCCCTTAAACATGTTTCGTCCCCAAAACATAAGAAGAACCCAGATAATAAGATTTACTCAACAGAGTAGTCCACTGGTAACATGCATGTGTATTTATCCATCCAAGAGAAAGGTAAACCCTCGATCTAGCTGGTGCCTCACTCGCTTGAGATGGAAGTTGAACCTGGTAGCTCTTCTGTGTTGATGTGTTATGGGTGGATCATCGCCCCTCTCTATCTGTCATGTGGGGGTTGTTGTCCTTGTGGCTAATTAATGAGCCTCATCATTGGCTAATTATATGGGCCTTAATTCACCTCCTAGCTTAGTCAAACCAACTTTTCTCACAACTTATTACATGTTTTGATTATATTTTGTTTAATGAGATGAGTTAAAGTGATATATTATGCCTAGTGGACTAATATGCATTGAATGTAGGTTTGGAAGAGAAAATCAAGGAATTTTGGAAAAGATTAAGGTTTCAAACTCGAAAGGGACAAGGGAGAGAGATTGTAGGAGGTAAATCCTCCTCATTTACTCCTTCCCCATTCGAATATTCCTTCATTAATCCCACCAGCTGAGAGTGCAAGTAGCCAAGCCATGAAGATTAGAAGGCAACCGAGCAAGTGATAGACAAGGAGTAGTTCATCTTGAGTTTGGGAGCCGAGCCTCCCTAAATTTAAGGAATTCGTTGGAGACTTCAGTTGTATAAGTATAAAGGCCTAGAGCCTCATTAGGATTCAAATTTTTGTTGTAAAACTCTAGCTATTTTCGAGCTCGAGACTTGTGGAAGACTTTTTGATGTAATTTTCTGTTTTGGCAATAAGAATGAGTTTGTTCTTAATTCAGTACTAAGTTAACTCAGAGGGATGAAGCTCTTGGGTTAGGGCCCAACCCTAGCAGCAAAGGCTCCTCTTCTTGTATCTTTATGCTTAGCTCAATTTCATAGATCCATGGTTAAACTGTTGTTAGAAGTATTTCATTGCAAGTAGTGTAGATTTGATTAATTGTTTATTAGTTTGCTTCCATTTGTGCCTTACTTCAGTAGTAGGCTAGAAGGGATAAAAGAGGCTCCACAAAGCTGTCAGTAGGTGTCTTGGCCTCACTTCTTCCTTTTGGGATCATGATTTGAGGAAAAGACCCTTATGCAGCCCAAAAATATAGATTTTCGTTTCCTTCATGATATTTAGAATTTGATGTACTTAAGATAGCATTTGATCAATTTTGCAAAGTAGGATTTCATTGCCATATTTTCTATCTTCATTCTTGCAGTAGATCTCATCCACGACTTCATGTTGTTAAACAATTTCTTCATGCATAAGGTAAACAATTAGTTCATTAAATTTTGCTTTTCTAGTTCATGAGAATTCTTCTTGTTTACATGACTTTTTGGAAATTACACATGTTTGATGCAGAGCAGGCACTTCAGAAGTAGACAAAGATCTCATAGCAAGCAACCACCTTCCAACTTCATTCACCCATAAGCATTCCTTGTTTTCATCAAAACCTTCACCAATTTCATCATTTTACATTGAAATTTCCTCAAGCATTTTGAGCGAATCCAACCATCTCCTAAACTTGGTTTTTGGTTCTGAGTGATCCTAGGCCTATTCTCACTCCATTCCACCCATCAAACACCTTCCCTAAGCTTTCCATCACCTCCAACACCCATCGTTTTGTTCACGGCTGCATCCTATAGAAATACAGGGAATCCTGTAGGTTTCTAGTACATCTTGTAGGTTTTCCTGTAGTGGCCTATTTTGAGGCTGAATTGAGGGAAAACCTCTAGGAAGCCTCCCAAGGTCACCCAAGGGTCCCCCAAACCTTCCATCCATCCATCAACACCCCTAAACCACCTGCCACATCACCAAGAGAGATTAGTTTGCACACTTGACTTTTCATGAAAAGCATAAAAAGACAAAACAAATTTCTTACAATCCTTTACATGCATAGCAGTTGTGTTTCATGTTCTTATCTTCCATGCTTAAGATAGTAGTATTTTGTTCATGTTAATTTAGCATCATTGCAAAGCATATATCTTAGCAGTTAATTAGGAAATGATATGCCCTAGCATTGAATTTCAGTCTCTTTCATTATTGCAGTAGATCAGCTCTCTCTTAGAGTAGATTTCTCTTTCTTTCATCAAGGAACCAAGCTTCTTCTGAATCCATAGAAGTCTGGCTTGCAAACCCTAGTGGTCTCTCGCTAGTTGAACAGTGACAAAAGGCATAACCATCACTTTTACTTGTGTATACAACACTGTCACCTCCAAGTTTGTACGAACCCCGGGTTGATAAAGTAAAGTTGGTAGCTCCAGGAGTTGCAACATTCTTGCTGCAATACTGGTGCTCATCACTTTTTGGCGCTGTTGCCGGGGAGGTGTTTGAGTAATATGTGATTATTGCTTTCTTTCTTCTACTTCTTGTTTCTATTATTCTTCTATTAAGTTCATTTCTGCAAAAGTAATTTAGTTTGCTTTTCATTCTGCATTCTTTGCTTTCCTTTCCATTCTGCAAGTTAGATTTCAAGCAAGTAGCTAATCTTTTCATTCAGTCAGTAGTTCTCATTCAGTCTGCAATTTTAATTCTGCAAGTTAGATTTCAATTCAGCAATTAGTTTTCATTCAATTTGCAAATTCAGTTCTATAAAGCACTTTGAAAATTCGAAAAATTCACAAAGCCAAACGAAAAACATTTCCTTTCATGCCTCGTAGGAATAGGGATAACTTAGGGAAATTTTCACCAAATACCCCCACTTCATCTAACAACCAACCTTCCCTCTTCTTCAATGGTTGTGAACTAGAGGAACCCTTAGGTGAGCAACCAGACATATTTGAAGAACCTACAAGGGAAGAAGAAGAACCCATTCCTACCGAGCCAATGGCTGAAAACATAAATGACAGAGGGAATAGAGAGAGAGTTGAGGGTACCTTCCCCATCAAGGAAACCAATGGGGACACTAAGATGAAAAATATAAGCCCCTCTACGATTCCTCATTTCCATGGTCTGACCACAGAAGATCCCGACACTTCCCTATTTGAGTTTTTTGTTATATACCAAACTTATGACTATACAGATGATGCGCAGAAGTTGAAACTATTTCCATCTACCCTCAAGGATGCAGCTCTGTGTTGGTTCATGGGTTTACCTAGGGATATCATTACAACTTCGGCTCAAATGCAAAAAGCCTTCAACAATAAGTATCGAGACTACTATAGGTCTAAAGATACTAAAGAATAAATTTTTAGGATGACCTTAGGTAATGATGAATCCCTAGAGGATTATGAAGAAAGGTTCCAACTTAGTTACAAAAGGGCTAGGTGCACACTTGACCTTGAGTCACTGAAGCTGGTCCTGCTTAGAGGAGTAAGAGAAGAGCTTTGGATACCCTACACTTGTTAGCAGGAGGAGATATATACCAATTACCCTATGAGGATATCAAGACTGTCTTAAGAAACCATTCTAGGGCAGCTAGGAAAAAGGGTAGGAGAAGTCAACTTATGGTCAGCACATCCTCTTCTAATTCATCCATCAAGGGTGAAATTGGAAACATGATGGAAGATTTCAAGAGTGAGATGTTGGAAACCCTTGCCTTACAAATGGACACAATGAACATTAGGAGAAAGCATGAGGACGTCGAGAGAGCCTTGGCCATTTTCTGTCCTAGATGCACCAAGAGGCACCCTAGGAATGAATGTCCATTGAATTCTACTTAAATTTGCTCAGTCTGTGAAGAAAACCACTCCATAGGCAAGTGCCCTTCTTTGCCTGGACTCAAAGCTGTATATAAAGGAGTTGAAGGGGTCACTGAATAGCTCTGTTACATAAACCAAAGGAGACCTCATGGGGCTAGGCCATACCAATAGGGCATGCAAGGGTCATCCCATGCATATTATAACCCCAACCAGACCACATCCATACCTTGTTGGGGACCCCCTGCTCATCCTTCCTGGTCTACACCTCCTCCTTGGTCCTTTGCATCTCAGTTTCATTCCCAGCCAACCAATCATTTCAATCATATGCTCCGCAACAACCTCAGTGGAATGCACCACCTGCCCAACCATAGTTGTTACACTCTGCTCCACCGAAACAACCCAGATGCCTGCCTAGCCAAATCCGAACCTGAACAACAAATAGGCACAACAAGTATACAGTGGAGAGACATCATATCTAGCTTATGCTGTGGAGATCTAGGAAATTAACTTGAGATCTGGGAGAGTTCTCCTGGATAACCAACCTCCACCTCCACCTAGGGAGGTTGAAGAAGAAAGAGAGGAAAGCATTCTTAAAGTAAATCCACCCTTTCCTGAGAGATTAACTCAACCACCCTAGCCTACCCTAGAAGAGACTGAACTTCTGGGAGAATTGAAAAACCTATGTGTCAAGATTCCACTTCTCCAAGCCATCAAGGATGTACCTATACAAGTTGATTAAGAAGAAGTGTTTCAATCATCCAGGGAGGTGAAAAAGAGATGCCCCAACCATTAATGTCATCGGACAACTGTCGGACTTAATGCTAGGGCAGGTAATCTGTCCAAAGTATTTGGACCCTAGAAGCCCTGTACTAGATGTGCACATCTATGGCATCATTGTCCCACACACTTTGATTGATCTTGGGGTTGCCATTAATGTGATGACCAAGGACACCATGCTCAAGCTCAACCTCCAAGGTTCATTGAGAAAGACCACAACGATCCTGCAACTTGCAGACTGCTCCATAGTGACCCCTGAGGGGATTGTGGAGGATGTGATGGTCTCCATTGAATCTTGGGAGTACCCTACAGATTTCCTAGTTCTCCAGCCTAAGGTTAAGCTGACTGGTTACCCTCTCATCCTTGGGAGGCCCTGGTTGGCCACTGTCGATGCTTACATTAGCTGCAGAGCTGGGAATATGACCATCAAGAATGAGCATATGTCCAAACAGTTAGTCCTACACCCTCCTACTTAGCCATCTCTAGAACATGATTTACCTTTATGGATGGAATAAGAGGAAGAAGATGAAGTTTATACTGCCCAACTATATACCTTAGAAACAACCATGGGAGGAGGACAACAAGATGAAGACAATTTGATTGAACACCTGCTCCAAACTCCAACTTCCAATACATTGTCCCTAGAAGAAGTAGTAAAGGAAACCCAAAACAACCATCCAATTGATTTGTACTTGGTCGATTCCAACCCTCTTTGTGTCAAAACCATAGAATTCGACCTTGAGAAAACTTTGAAAATCAATCCATCTCTTTCTATTCTCTAAGAGGGGAATTTGTGCAACATGTTAAAGGAACATCTGGATGCCTTCACTTGGAGTTACAAAGAAATGAAGGGAGTACACCCCTCAGTGTGTACTCACCATATTTATATCAAGGAAGGTTGCAAGCTAGTCCAGCAACCCCAAAGGAGGATGAATCTAGCTCTTAAAGATATAGTCAAAGAAGAACTGCAAAAATTGCTAGATGCAGGATTCATTTATCCTATCTCCGACAGTGAGTGGATCTCCCCTTTGGTGTTAGTTCCCAAGAAAAATGGTAAGTGGAGGATTTGTGTCAATTATAGGGAACTGAACAAAGCCACAAAGAAGGACCATTTCTCTCTGCCTTTCATTGACCAGGTGCTAGATGTCCTAGCAGGGAAAACGTTTTTCTCTTTCCTAGATGGATTTAGCGGATAAAATCAAATCTAGATTAGCCTGGAAGACCAAGATAAAACCACCTTCACTTGTCCTTGGGGCACTTTTTCCTATAGGGTCCTTCCTTTTGGCCTATGCAATGCTCTTGCCACCTTTCAGAGAGCAGTCCCGAGTATCTTTGTTGACTTGGTCAATGATGCGGTAGAAATCTATATGGATGATTTCACACCTTATGGGGGTGATTTCGAGGAGGATTTGTCCAACTTAGGTAAGGTACTGCATAAATGCATTGAGATGAACTTGTCTCTCAGTCCCGAGAAATGTGAATTCTTGATGACTGAAGGGACCGTGCTGGGTCATTCAATATCTCAACAAGGACTACAGGTGGACCCCAACAAAATAGCTATTATCCAAAGGGTCCCACCTCCTCAAAAGCAGAGAGATGTCAAAAGTTTCCTAGGATTAGCTGGATACTACCGAAGGTTCATAAAGGACTTCAACAAGTTGGCCTCTCCTTTATTTGGGTTGTTGGCCAAGGACTCTGAGTTTATATGGTCAAAAAGCTGTCAAGAGGCCTTGGACATCCTGAAGAACAAGTTAACCATTGCCCCAATTCTCTGAGGCCCAAATTGGGCCCTTCCTTTTCACATTCATGTTGATGCCTCACACAAAGCCATAGGAGTAGCCCTAGGTCAGATAGATGAAAAATTGCCTTATGCCATTTACTTTATCAGTAAGAATCTGTCAAAGGCCAAACTTAACTACATAATGACCGAAAAGGAGCTCCTGGATGTTGTGCATTCATTGAGCAAATTTAGGCATTATATTATAGGCTATCAAACATTTGTCCATACTGACCATGCTGCAATCAAATATTTAATGAATAAACCCGATGTGAATGCCCATATTATAAGATGGTTTCTTTTATTACAATAGTTTAATCTAACTATTGTTGATAAGCCCGGTAAGGAAAATGTTGTTGCAGACTTTTTGTCCAGATTAACTCTTCCTACATGTGAAGAGGGAATGGTTGATGACCGATTATCAAATGAGCACTTGTTCATCATTTTAGTTCTCTCTCCATGGTTTGCTGACATAGCAAACTATTTGGTATTTGCACAGTTCCCACTGAACTTGTCCTCCAAAGAGAAAAACAAGATTATAAGGAAGAGTGCTCCTTCACTTGGATTGGGGGCAATCTCTTAAAACTTGGCCCAAATCAAATCTTGAGAAGGTGTGCCAGGGAAGAGCAAGTCTTTGACATCCTTCTGACCTGTCATGATGGGCCTTATGGAGGTCACTTTGCAGCAAAGAAGACAACATTCAAAGTGTTACAAGCAAGCTATTATTGGCCCACTCTTCATCAGGATGTGAAAAGATATACTAGTCAGTGTGATCGATGCCAATGGATGGGAAAACCTACTCCAAGGGATGAAATGCCTCTACATCCTCAAGTGACATTTGAGCCATTTTACAAGTGGGGCATGGACTTCATTGGACCTATTGACCCTCCAACCAAGCAAAAACTATACATCATTGTGTGCGTTGACTATCTAACTAAGTGGGTCGAAACCAAGGCAATTGAGGAAGCAATAGAGGAGAAGGTGGCTGAGTTCTCAAGGGAGAATGTATTTTACAAATTTGGGTACCCTAAAGAACTGGTCACTGATCAAGGCAACCAATTTACCTCCAACATGATTGAAGATTTGCTCAACCAGCACAAGATCAAGCATAAGACCTCCACTCCCTATCACCCACAAGCTAATGGGCAAGTGGAGGTGACCAACAAAGCACTAGAGGGCATCTTGACCAAAGTGGTTAACAACATCAAGAAAGATTAGGCAAATAGACTAGGTGAGGCCACTTGGGCCTATGATACCACCTGGAAGACCACCACTGGATTCACATCCTATGAGTTGTTCTATGGGAAAAAGGCCCTGTTGTCCATTAGGTTTGATATAACACACTAAGGATGGCAGCCCAACTAGATATAGATCTTAACAGTGCATAAAAAGAGATATTGTTGCAGTTAAATGGTTTAGATGAGTTCAGGATGCAGGCCCTCCTACACATAGAGGTAACCCAACTTCAGAGGAAGATATGGCATGATAAAAACATCAAGGATAAATAATTTCAAGAAGGTGATTGGGCCTTGTTATACGATTCCAGATAGAAAGACTTTAAGGACAAGTTGAGGACAAGATGGCTAGGACCTTATGTTATAGAGAGATGTCATGATAATGGTTCAATGTAGATCAGAACCATAGATGAAGAGACCATTCTTTTACTTGTTAATGGACACTGATTGAAAGCTTACAAAAGACCATTGTCGAAGCAAGAGTTAATTAATGGTATCAATAAAACAGTGATGGTAGTGGAGCAAGTTTCAGCTCTTGCCTCATCAAATCACTGAGAGAAAAAAAAGGACTCAGGTGAAAACCTCCATGAGGCG
Source organism: Pinus tabuliformis (assembly GCA_031772625.1). NCBI lineage: Eukaryota > Viridiplantae > Streptophyta > Pinopsida > Pinales > Pinaceae > Pinus > Pinus tabuliformis. Next base: position 27,578,445 of record CM062808.1, on the reverse strand, counting down.
CCTGAGTCCCACTATTGGGTTGAAAACCTCTTGGGGTGGCCCAATGGTGTCAAAAAGGAAAAAAGAAAAAATGAAAATAAAAATATCCCTGGGTGAAAACCTCTCTTAAGGCGCCCAGGGCAAACAGCTAGGATGAAAACCTCTCAGAGGCAGCCTAGTTGTTTTTTTTTAAAGAAAAAAGAAAAAAAAAAAAAAGAGAAAAAAATCATGAAAATTTCTATTTGCAGGTCAGCAAGGAGGACGATCAGAGAACAAAGGAGGATAAAAAAGGGACCTATTTCACTCACATTTTTATTTTTCCACTCATTGTCATTCATCACTCCACCATTTCTTCCATTTTTTCACTTTGCTTTAGTTTACAAGGGGACTGTGTTTTCTACAAGATCCCCTGTAAAGCTATAGGATCCCCTGAAAACCCACAGGATGATCCTGTAGGAATTACTGTGGCTCGGGAATCCTACTGGAAGTGACCCTAGGGAAAAAATTACCTGTTATGTCAAAGAAATAACACCTCTACATACCATTTCATTACCATACAGAGAGCAGAAGGGAGCAGCACCTGAGTATGTCTCGTTTCACCACACTCCTAATCTTCCTCTCAATCCATATCACCATCCTCAAAATCCCAGTAGAGTGTATGATTTAGAGTTCTAAGGGAGAAGCAGCTACAGGATATCATGTAGGAAATCCTGTAGCAGCCTATCCCACAAAATACAAATAATGATTGCAACAAGCTTCCAACATAATGATCCAAGAGCAGAAGGAGCTCCAAAGCAGCAACATCTTCAACACTAGATACCTGCACATCAAAGGAATCATCAGAGAGTAATAAAAAAAAGGGGGGCACTGCAAAAAGGGTTAGCACCACAGGTAAGTATCTTGCTCACTCTCTCATTTGCATAATGTAGTCAAAATATGTAAAGGTTATGAGTAAGTTGGTTTATAAGTGAAAGGTGGCCAATTAACTTGGCCACCTTCATTAAGTCAATGAGGACAAAATAGTTGGTCCTCCTGTTAGAGCCTAGATTTGTCTCAGGCTGAAAAGACAAGGTTCTAGGTCCACATCAAACCACGCTCAGCCTCGTAGCTAGCCCTACGAGGACAGGAGAGGGCTCTCTCTGGGTCAATCTCGGCAAAAGGTAATCGATGAGGCTCGAGATGACTAAGTTTGCAACTGATCTTAGGCTAGGTATTAAGTGCAGGGATTTGATTTGGTTTTTTAAGGGTTTTGTTGAAAAAATGGGAAAGGCAAATTTGGGCTCAGGGATGAGGCACAGTTTCTGCAGAGTTCCGATTGGGGCAAGGAAGGCAATCATTTTGATGCTTTAAAGAAAGTGAGATGGATAGATCAGACTGGTGAGGAGCTAAGGAGAGCAAGAGAGTCTCAAGAATTCTCCTTAAACAGATGAAAACATGGAAATTTAAACAAATTCAAAGGCAGAGCATAACAATTATGGATTCCACCTTAATCACTCATTTGTTTCAAATTCAGAAGAAGAAGCATGAAAATGATACACATAACACTAGATAAACTTACAATTACTCAGAGAAGCACACCATCAAAACATAAAGCCACATGGATCCCAAACAGTGCTGCAAAACCCTGGTCTTTCCTTAGCCAAAAATGCAGAGATACAATGTACAATAGAGTGCCAAGCTTTTCCCAAGAGTCCAACCCTGAAAATGACTTAGAAAATACATGATATAGACTAGCCCAACCCATTCCCTTGCCTCTAGGGGTCGAGCTCATCATTCTAGGAGTTGTTTCAACCAATTCTAAACAAAGCACTAAAATCTAGGCAATCAAAACAACTTGCCTCTATAAGGTAGGAAACTGATTCATTCATTAAATTTTCACTCTTTGGTGAATGAATCCTCTAGAACAAGTAACTAAGTGTCAAAATTACATCATGTTCATTCAATTACATCAAGATAGGTCAAAAATAACATCACAAAGCAAAACTAGTCAAACTGGCCGAATTTCTGAGCTGGAAGGTGAAAAATTGGTCAAAAAACCTCTGTGCGTCGCGCCAATTTCTATATGTGTCGTGCCACTTTGATGCTGTTTTTGAGGCACTTTCTGAAGTCCAAATTGATCCCAAGTGTGCTTGTTGGAAAGCCCTACCTATCTACTTTCCCACCAAAGTGGAATTTCTAAATTTGGTGTCCATTTGCCCCTCCAAAACTTCAATCTCCCAAGACTGCTTCCTGTGTGTCAAAATAGGGGCAGAGAGGTCATTTTTTGAGTGTTTTTGACCTCCTGAGGACTCAAAACTTGCCCAAATTTCTTGGCCATGCACCAGCAGTCATGATTTTTCATGAAAAATCCAAAACTATAAAGTTTTTTGCATTTGGAGCTTCCAATCATAAGCGCGCGCCACGTGGCACGACGCACAGGGAGAAAAACCCTGTTTTTTGCACAAAAATTTACAAAAATACCAAAAATGCCCCAAATTTCTTGAAATTTGGGCTGGAGCTTCCTTATCAAGTGTTATGCTGGGCTAAAGAGGCTTCGGCCAATATCTGAAGACGATCGAGCTCCCTTTGCCTCTTTTGCTTCCTTATGGCCTTCCTCAATTTCGCCTTCAAATTCCTGATTCGGGCCTTGCACACCTTGTTTCGTGCCATGTAGTGGAAAGCCATGTGTCTCAGTAGTGCATGGTCTTTGTCGGCCTTGTCCAACAGCCTCTCTAGGTGCATGTTAACTCTCTCGAGATTGGCCTCCCGATCCTCATTAATCTCTTGCTCCAATGACGTGAGCTCAACTCTTCTCCTTTGTGCAGCTTGGCGATGCTCACGAATGTTTTGTAGCTCCATGATCGCTTGCTGATCCTCAAGCTATTTGTTCCTCTGCTCCAAGTATTTCATGGTCCACTTAGCCCTCTCCAAGTCAAGGGATAAGGCTTCGATCTTTGTTTGCTGCTCCTGGATGATCTCTCTAAGTTTGGCGCTTTGTGGACCTGTATCTATATCATCATCATGAAGGAGAATGAAGTCGGTCTCTCGTTCACCTGAAGGCCCCTCATCCTGCATTGGCCTCTTGCCTTTGTCCTGTACCTGTGATGCTGATGGAGGAAGCGAGGCCCCTTCCACCCCGGGTGGAGATAACACTCGCTTTGCCGCTGCAAACAAATGTCTGGTGCCTCTCTGATATGTGATGAATACCGGCACACTAGCAGTCTCATGGCACTCATACTGATGAGAAGGTTCACCCTCATGCTTAACCTCTGATACTCTCCGTGAAGCTCTGAAGAAGTCACGAGAGATGAAATCATCCCAAGTGATGCCTTGCAATCCAAGCTGATGAACCACCAAAATCTTAATAAGAGCAAAATGATAGACACTATTAAGTTGCTGCTGAGGGGTTTTATGTTGTATAAAGGTGGTCATCCTCTCTATGTTTCGACAAATGAAATACGGAATGTTCATCATCCGTACCCTGGTGAAATGCATGAGCAACCTGATGTGATAAGCATAAAAACGAGAGAAACGTCCCTCACAGCTGAAATATTTCATGATCAATCTCATTAGTGGAGCATATTCATCTTTCAAATACCGGAACAGGAACACTCTGTTGAGCTGCCTCAAGAAACTGGTTTTAATGTATGGCTCATAATGCTGCTGGTCAATCTTCTGTTTCTTGTGCCATGGTTCACCAATGTTCGGTATACCGGTTGCTAATGAGACAGATTCTGGTGTAAGTGTGAAGGTGACACCAGTTAAGATAGCTTGATCTTCGTGCAAGTGCAGCACAAAAAGACGAGCCAAATCATGATGAAATTGGACACTAGCCACCTTTTGACAAAACTCATAGCATGACTGATGCTGAAAACACTGCATAGCAAGAGGGCAGGCCTGCAATTCTGTAAGGGTGGTCAGTTCTTCCCTAACATGTCTGCCACTTTTATGAGGCCTCCGGGGTGCCTGTTCTTCCAAGGGAGAGTCACTTTGGGTTTCTACCTCATAGTCCGATGAATGCTCAGATGCCATGACTGCTGTACAAAATACCTTGAAGACAAGATGCTGCTGTATATGAACTGTGCTTGAACTGGCCTTTAATGATGTAAAAAACTGTTGTGTTGTGATTCTGCCACCAAGGGGAAAAAACAAATGCAACCAGGGAATGTTAGGAAGGGGAAAACAGTAGGGGATTAGGGAATATTGAAATAAATTTAATTAGGGAGAGGAGGGGGATTTTATGTATGGGAATAAGGTTTAGGGTTTGGGATTAGTTGTATAGGGTTGAGGAGATTTTTATAAGGGCTAGGGTTTTGGGGTTTTGGGATTTGAATGTAATGTAGGATTGATCAGCTTAGTGGGGGGGGGGGGGGTAGGAAATGAGGAAACAAGGGAGAAATGGGGAAAAAGGAGAATCCTTGGTGACAAATCAAAGATTAAAGAACCTACAACAAACTTCCTTTGAAGGCACTTTAGAGGGAGGGTTTGGATTTTTGTTTTGACCGCTACCACCCATAAACCACCAACACTTATCACAAAATTTGAAGCAATGTCAAAATAGCAACCCTACCTGACAAATTCACGCAAGGAATGAGCAATTTGGTGAAGTTTCATGCAATATCGGGCTTTGGACTATATGCGCCGCGCCCGTTCAATATAACACTGGGCGAAAACTCCCAGTGCGCCGCGCGCTCCCTGTGCGCCGCGCCCGTTCAATATAACACTGGGCGAAAACTCCCAGTGCACCGCGCCACCTATTCTGTGCGCCACGCCGGCTAGCTACAAACACTTTGTCTCCAAAACACGCACTGCTCACCCAAATTCGCTTTGAAATGCTTTTCTCCAACCTTGGCATGCAGAATGACATTCATCTTCATAGCAAAACCTTTATAAAGACATCAATTTGATTTTTGATTCTCCAAAACCCATTTTTGTAATGTTTTGCAATTGACACTTTTTCACAATTAATAGAACTCTGACTTTTTGTTTCCTCCTTGATTTTTGGTTGAAATGATGAATTTCTTGGCAATTTTTTGCAGGGATAGTTATCATGGAATTTGGCAAAGGAGACCAGGGCTGCGCTTGAAGAATTCAAGAACTGAATTTTTTTTGAAAATTATTACAAATAACAAAATGTCGACTTGTCTTCAAAACAGAGTTTTGAAGAAAAGTCATAATCCATCTATATGACGATAAAAATATTTTGAAATAACAACTTATCAAGGACCTCCCTCTGGCCTGTTGGCTTTATTAGACTTTGTCGAAGACCAAATTGACTAACCCTAGACCTAATGACTAAAATGACTGTTATGACCTAGAAACTGAAACAGGACTGCAAATGACTTTTAAGACTTGATTTTGATGAACAGACCTGAGCCAGCAGTCTAAAGCATGAGGGGGATGAATGACAAAAGCCCTTCCGACAGATTTATGGCATGCTCCTAACGGAATGCAACTGATCGAGCGAGACGGGACACCTAAATATGAAATGCAAAAATAGTTTTGATCTCTGATGGAGGGATGACTAGACCGACTCTAACACCTCCCACACGTGACAACAGTTAAGTCAAAAAAAGGAGAAGAGCAGGACAAAAACACCTCCCACACGTGGCAACAGTTAAGTCAAAAAAAGGAGAAGAGCAGGACAAAAACAATTACGTCTACGGAGGCATGAATTGGGAGTTGATTACGAGGAGGGGGAAATGATGAGGTGGTAGTGGGGACCAATGGTCCAAAAATAGAAAACGTACCTCTGCTGCCAGCACAACACCTCACATAACTCGGCCATTAATATTTGTTGATCCCCATGCACTCATGCATGCATTTCCTCAAGGCTCACTCTTGCAAAATTCACTCTCATACCTAGGCAACCTACAGAAGAGGAAAATTCCATCTGTCTCCTACGCAGGACTTCCTACAAGATTGCACAGGAAATCCTACAGGATCACATAGGAAACCTACAGGATACAGACAGACAGTCTACAGGATTGGCTGAGAGGAGTTTTAGAGGGGAAAACACGGGGGTTGGCTACAACAAACGCTATGAAGAGGTAGGCTCTATATTTCCTTCCATTTTTCAAAGAGAATTGAATAGAAATTCCCCTAGTGGAGAGTGAATTTGGCATCTGTGTAACGGAATTGTCTCCACAGTTCTTTCATTTATTTACTTCGACATTCAAAAAAGTTGTGTCAACCATCTCAGCTCCTCCAAAGTCATCAACAAAATGACAGGGGGTTTAATAGAAGGGAGCCCATTGATATTGTGAGAAACCACCAACACCCTTAGGTGTTAGAAATCTTCACAAGACATAATTGGATGGGGTATTTTGAAAAATTAAGAGGGTATGATGATGAAGTGGCCTAAGAGTTTGCTCTCTCCTTCATCCCACTAACCAGAATTCATGCCACTATCGTGGCGACAGGCCTCTCCATAGAGCTACGCTTGAACTCAATAGCAGAATTAACACACTTCCCCTAGGAGTGCCTTGGAGAAAGGAAGACAAGGGAGATAGCCAGATTGCCAAGAAGAAATTCTTTTTAGAGGGAGAAGAGCTTGTTGAGGACAAAAATGGAGTAAGGAGAGCAAGCCTACCATACCCCTGGAATGAGGTGAGCTACCGCCTTATCAAATACATCTCATGTGAGGGTAGGTATAGTGTTTTTTATCGGTATCACTTTAGGCTTCTTGAAGAATTGATATTTGGAGCAGAAACACCTCCTCACCACAGACTCAGCATACCATACTTCCTTCTACAATCACTGATAGACACAAGCATAAAAGTGCAGGAGGGAAATCTCCAATAGTTAGCTCGCCATGGGTTAATTAGAATTCATAGAAGATGCCCTCCACAACCTCAGAATTCCTATCCAATGGGAAATTTTTAGAGACATGCAGACAGAAGAGGATATCAAAGCCCTCACATATGACAATAGTCCTACTGTCAGTGAAAAGGATGAGGAAGAAACTTAAATAGAGGGAGAAGAAGCAAAGAGGGATGAAGATGAGACAAATGAGGAGAAAGAAGAGGAGAAAGAGAAGGAGGAGGATGAGGAAATAGAGAAGATGACAAAGAAGAGATTGATAAACAAGATGAGGAGCTAGAAGGAGAAGAGAGAGGAAAAACAGAGAGGAAAAGGGCAATAAAAAAGAGGAGGCAAAAGACAAGGAGGAGTCACCTAGGGTGTCTCCAGAGGCCACTAAGGGAGAAGCAACAACTGCCCTCACTTCTCTTACCACCCATATCAAACAGAAAGGCAAAAGACAGAGGCAGACCCCCTTAAATTTTAGGACAAGGAAAAGCACAAGGATAAGGCAAGGGAAACCCCAAACACCAACCAAAATTCCCATTGTGATTGAGGACTCACCTAAACAACAGGAGAAAATGCCTCCTCCTAAGTCTCATATCACCTATGTGAGAAGGCCTATAACTAGATCCACCTCATCCAAAGGAAAAGCAATTCTACAAAATACACTACAGGACCTACAGGAAGTTGAAGCAGTCCTACAGGATACTCTGTTAAACCTACATGAGACTCAAAAATTGGATAAGGAGGGAAGCCTACAACAAGAAACTAGAGAAGAGGACCCAGAGTTAAAGGAACATAGCCCCCAACCTAACCTTGACTCTTACTACATATTTGTTGAAGGGAGTAGGGCCATTCCACAAAAATTTGCTATTCCTCTATTCTTTAAGCTTGAGAAGGAGAGAGCCAGAACTCATCAATGGATGCAGATTGCCAAATCCAAGGGGGTGGAAGACATTGGTCACATGGAGGAGAAGCTCAAGGAGATGGGCAGAGAATTAAGTAGCTTGAGAGACAAAGAGGCCATAATGAGAAATCAGTTAGAGACAGAAAATGCATGGTTGAAAGGACAACTGTAAGAAAGAGAGAACCAATTAGCATGTATGACCAGTCTCTCTTTGGAAGAAATCCAGCATAGGATTCCAGCTAAATCCTATGACCTATACCTCAAGGAGCAATGGTTGTAGTTCCAGATCAAGACCGTAGCACAGAGAGGCACTATGCCATTTCAGGATTATAGACTGTTCATTGATCTTTGTGATCAAAGTAAATTGGAAGACAGGGCCAAGACGTCTGAGTTTTATTTGCATAACATAGCCTTAATAGACGTGAATGTATGGGACCCTAATGCCAAACTAGGAGATTTACAATTGATGGATTTGGCATCATGGATGAACCATGAGGAAGCAAGGGCTGCAGAAATGAAGAAGATATTGGCAAAAGAACAAACATAGCCCCTTATGATCAGAGTTGAGCAGTCCAATCCAATGGCCCTCATCAACACACATAATTTAATTGCAAATGATCCTCAGCTTGCACCCAGGTATCTTGTTGCCCAAGAGCAAGCAATTTCACATTTTGAGGACATGTTCAGGTTGTTAGGGGATGATATCATACATGCTTGCCTCAGGAGATGGAACACATTGCCATACAGTTTAAAGATAAGAGAGTACCACTCTCCTCAAAGAATGAGAGAAGCACTAAACAAGACACCCATGTACAAGCAATCCATGCAAAGGCTCAAAGTCAATTGGATTGGCTTGAAACTCAGTCCACCACTGCTCTTAGGAATGCTAGAAGGAAGGAAGGAAGAAGAAGAAAAGAGGCAGTGGGAGGTAGAAAATAAAGAAGGTTTCTATGAACAAGAAGAGGAAACCACAATAGAGGCATGGGATGTCAGGGAGGCCACTAGAGCTATGAAGGACATGGATATTGATTGAATTGCTCAAAGGATGAGCAACACTTTCAGTAGGGGGGTGATGATGAGCCTCATCATTGGGTATAAATATGGGCCTTAATTCACCTCCTAGCTTAGTCAAACCAACTTTTCTCACTACTTATTACATGTTTTGATTATATTTTGTTTAATGAGATGAGTTAAAGTGAGATATTATTCCTAGTGGACTAACATGCATTGAATGCAGGTTTGGAAGATAAAATCAAGGAATTTTGGTAGAGACTAAGGTTTGAAACTCGAAAGGGACAAGGGAGAGAGATTGCAAGAGGGAAATCCTCCTCATTTACTCCTTCCCCATTTGAATATTCCTTCATTAATCCCACCAACTCGGAGTGCAAGTAGCCAAGCCATGAAGATTAGAAGGTAGCCGAGCAAGTGATAGACAAGGAGTAGTTCATCTCAAGTTTGGGAGCCGAGCCTCCCTAAATTTAAGGAAGTCATTGGAGACTTTAGTTGTATAAGTAGAGAGGCCTAGAGCCTCATTAGGATTCGAATTTTTGTTGTAAAACTCTAGCTATTTTCGAGCTCTAGACTTGTGGAAGACTTTTTGATGTAATTTTCTGTTTTGGCAATAAGAATGAGTTTGTTCTTGATTCAGTACTAAGTTAACTCAGAGGGTTGAAGCTCTTGGGTTAGGGCCCAACCCTAGCAACAAAGGCTCCTCTTCTTGTATCTTTATGCTTAGCTTAGTTTCATAGATTCATGGTTAAACTGTTGTTAGAAGTATTTCATTGCAAGTAGTGTAGATTTGATTAATTGTTTATTAGTTTGCTTCCATTTGTGCCTTACTTCAATAGCAGGCTAGAAGGGATAAAAGAGTCTCCACAAAGCTGTCAGTAAGTGTCTTGGCCTCACTTCTTCCTTCTGGGATCATGATTTGAGGAAAAGACCTTTATGCAGTCCAAAAAGACAGATTTCCATTTTTTTCATGATATTTATAATTTGTTGTACTTAAGATAGCATTTGATCAATTTTGCAAAGTAGGATTTCATTGCCAGCTCTTCTATCTTCATTCTTGCAGTAGATCTCATCCATAACTCCATGTTATTCAACAATTTCTTCATGCGTAAGGTAGACAATTAGTTCATTAAATTCTGCTTTTCTAGTTCATGAACATTCTTCTCACTACTTATTACATGTTTTGATTATATTTTGTTTAATGAGATGAGTTAAAGTGAGATATTATTCCTAGTGGACTAACATGCATTGAATGCAGGTTTGGAAGATAAAATCAAGGAATTTTGGTAGAGACTAAGGTTTGAAACTCGAAAGGGACAAGGGAGAGAGATTGCAAGAGGCAAATCCTCCTCATTTACTCCTTCCCCATTTGAATATTCCTTCATTAATCCCACCAACTCGGAGTGCAAGTAGTCAAGCCATGAAGATTAAAAGGTAGCCGAGCAAGTGATAGACAAGGAGTAGTTCATCTCAAGTTTGGGAGACGAGCCTCCCTAAATTTAAGGAAGTCATTGGAGACTTTAGTTGTATAAGTAGAGAGGCCTAGAGCCTCATTAGGATTCGAATTTTTGTTGTAAAATTCTAGCTATTTTCGAGCTCTAGACTTGTGGAAGACTTTTTGATGTAATTTTCTGTTTTGGCAATAAGAATGAGTTTGTTCTTGATTCAGTACTAAGTTAACTCAGAGGGTTGAAGCTCTAGGGTTAGGGCCCAACCCTAGCAACAAATGCGCCTCTTCTTGTATCTTTATGCTTAGCTTAGTTTCATAGATCCATGGTTAAACTGTTGTTAGAAGTATTTCATTGCAAGTAGTGTAGATTTGATTAATTGTCTATTAGTTTGCTTCCATTTGTGCCTTACTTCAATAGCGGGCTAGAAGGGATAAAAGAGTCTCCACAAAGCTGTCAGTAAGTGTCTTGGCCTCACTTCTTCCTTCTGGGATCATGATTTGAGGAAAAGACCTTTATGCAATCCAAAAAGACAGATTTCCATTTTTTTCATGATATTTATAATTTGTTGTACTTAAGATAGCATTTGATCAATTTTGCAAAGTAGGATTTCATTGCCAGCTCTTCTATCTTCATTCTTGCAGTAGATCTCATCCATAACTCCATGTTATTCAACAATTTCTTCATGCATAAGGTAGACAATTAGTTCATTAAATTCTGCTTTTCTAGTTCATGAAAATTCTTCTTGTTTACATGACTTTTTGGAAATTACACATGTTTGATGTAGAGCAGGAACTTCAGAAGTAGACAGAGATCTCATAGCAAGCAACCACCTTCCAACTTCATTCACCCATAGGCATTCCTCATTTTCATCAAAACCTTCACCAATTTCATCATTTTACATAGAAATTTCCTCAAGCATTTTGAGTGAATCCAACCATCTCCTAAACTTGGTTTTAGGTTCTGAGTGATCCTAGGCCTCTTCTCACTCCATTCCACCCATCAAACACCTTCCCTAAGCTTTCCATAACCTCCAAAAACCCATCATTTTGTTCACGACTGCATCCTATAGAAATGCATAAAATTGTGTAGGTTTCTAGTACATCGTGTAGGTTTTCCTGTAGTGGTCTGTTTTGAGGCCAATTTGAGGGAAAACCTCTAGGAAGCCTCCCAAGGTTACCCAAGGGTCCCCCAAACCTTCCAACCATCTCTTGAACCTTCCAGCCATCCATCAACACCCTTAAACCACCTGCCACATCACTAAGAGAGATTAGTTTGCACACTTGACTTTTCATGAAAAGCATAAAAAGACAAAACATGTTTCTTACAGTTCTTTACATGCATAGCAGTTGTGTTTGATGTTCTTAGCTTCTATGTTTATGATAGTAGCATTTTGTTCATGTTAATTTAGCATCATTGCAAAGCATAACTCTTAGTAGTTAATTAGGAAATGATATGCCCTAGCATTGAATTTCAATCTCTTTCATTATTGTAATAGATCAAATTTCTCTTAGAGTAGATTTCTCTTTCTTTCATCAAGGAACCAAGCTTCTTCTGAATCCATAAAAGCCTAGCTTGCAAACCCTAGTGGTCTCTCGCCAACAGAATAGTGACAAAAGGCATAACCATCACTTTTACTTGTGTATACAACACTGTCACCTCCAATTTTCTACGAACTCCGGGTTGATAAAGTAAAGTTCGTAGCTCTAGGAGTTGCAACATTCTTGCTGCAATTCTGATACTCATTACTAATTTGTTGTCATCTTGTTGGTTGTTTTCTTGCTGGGTGATGTGGGTGGTGATCTGCTAAGTTTTAACCAACGGTGCATCTTTCTTTAATTCATCACCTAATGGGGCCTGATTGATATCTAGTACATTTTGTGGCGTCTGCTATTGTTTCCTAATTTCCAATATTACTTCAACCACATATTCTTCATCTGATATATCAATACCTATAATATTTTATGCTTTAGCCTCTTTGGACTCTACCTGTTTATTGATGGAAATATCCTGTAATGTAATTTTCTTCTTTTTATACGAGAGCTTCAGGAATTGCTTCTACACATTAATATTGATAGTACCAACAGATTCCAGCCAAAGGTATCCCAAAGCAACATCCACATTATCCATATCTGAAACATGAAAATCAGAATGCAATACATACTTATCCATAAAAACATTCAAATCTTTATAAACTTGCACCTGATCATTATTAATCCGTGTGTGCTCCATTTGTTTGGCTGAGACTCGCAATCTTTTAGCCAAATGAACATTAATAAAATTATACTTGCAACTAGGATTGATAGACACAATTATCTTCTATTTCTGAATACATCCATGAACTTGTAACAAGGAGATACTAGTAGAAAATAACCCCACATGTTTCTCATTATTTTGTTTTGCAGCATGAGACCATTTGTCTAAAAGGAATTTTTCAAATTCTTCATTGGGCAGGTTTAACCACTTCATTTTGTTAAGTGATTCCCACCATGTGGTCGCCTCATCTTTAAAATTAGCCACTACGAAACTTTTCAATCCTTTTGTCCATAATGACTTTGGTTTTTCTAGGAATTCTTCAATAGTATGACTATCATCTTTTCCTGTAAAATGTATCGTTCTAGAACCCATAAAAATAGAGTAAGGGTTTTGAAAAAAATCACTTTCTTTGGCGAAAATTTAAAATGGACACAGTTTGGTCAATATTGTTCAAAATCCTTATTATGATCTGTTTTTGGAAATTGAATGACCATTCTGCATCTTACCATGTGATAGAAATCCCGATCTAGGCATTGGAATTTCAGATTTACATTGCAGCTGTCCTGCCGTCACAAAAATTTCTAAAAAAAGAGCTGATTTTAAATCAGCGATATCTCCCTCATCCAGACTCCGATTTGATCGATTTTTTTGTTTGAAATTGGGCAATTTTTCAAGAGGATCTCAGATCTACAATTATTTTCTCAAAATTTCCCATAAAACTGACAAAAATTAACTGGAGATCTATTGTCCACGAATTTGCATCAAAAAAATTCTGCAACACAACTGATTTTTAAATCAGCGATATCTCCCTCATCTGAACTCCGATTCAACCGATTTTATTGTTTGTTTTGAAATTGGGTATTTTTTCGCAAAGAATCCAAATTTGCAATTTGTTTCTTCAAATTTTGCAACAAAAGTTACAAATATGATTTGCAAAGTCATCGCCTCAAAAAATTCCTGCAAAAAAAAAAAAAAAATTATCCACTTTGCCCAAGAAAGTGTTATGATACCACTTGCAGTAGATGTAACCCACAAATATATGATAAAACAAATATACCCAGAAATAACAAGATAGAAATAAATAAACTTCTCTTTATTGACTAAACCTTTGAGGTAGGGTAATACCATACAATCACTCCTCAAGGAAGGAGAACACTCCACAAGCCATATGCTTGACAATACAATATTCATTGACATCTCTCAATGAGGAGTCTCTAGCCGCTATATAGGCTTCATACATACAATACCATGGGTTATTACCATGATTCTCTCAATACCATATATCTAATACCATGGGCTTACCATATAACTATGATCCATCCCATTATTACATTATTCCCTTGGGTACCTTCCTCTGTACCCCATACTATCCCCTAGGCATACTACACTTCATCTATTTAATTTAATGCCATGATCTTGTTCGGTTCTTCATCTTGTTTTGAAGATAAACCACACTAGATGATTTCTTTATGTGTTTTTTACCAAAAGGTCTCTCAACATTCATAATATGGACCACATAAGCCTGAATTTAGAAACATAAACATTATTAAAATACATTATTTTTTAATCTAATTTGGTGAAAATCATAAACCTGAATTTAGAAACATAAACATTATTAAAATACATTACTTTTTAATCTAATTTGGTGAAAATTATAATTTTACTTTGGTTATATTTTCATCATGTTTAATATATCACCTCAATGAAAACAATGAATTGAATGGATAACTTCACACCAAAAAATGCTTAAAAAACACCCAATAACCATGTACCCAACACCTATAAACATAAGTTTACTTGTAATTCTTTTATGATACTCATGTTTATACTTATAATTCTACTAAGTACGCTTGTGGTTATAATTTCATAATGCAGTAGGCTAAGTGTTGCATAAATTTATTTTTTAGGCATTTTCTTGGTCAATTTTATGGATTTCTTAGAATCTTAGATTTTAGTCTCTAGAAGAAGAAGAAGAAATTATTTTAACGTCCACGAGGCTAAAGATAGCCTATGGGACAGATTGCTTTTTCATCTGCTTGATGTATTCGGCCCTTTTTTTGTGAAGCTTCACAATAAATGCTCCCGTCTTCTCGACAAACCCCTCGTTAAATAGATTATCCCAAGAGTTAGCTGCCAGCGTATCTGCGTAACTTTCCCTGTTGTCTTTGAAGGCCTCACATTCTAAAATAAAATGTTTTTCTGTTTCCACTTTTCCGGAAGAACAAAAAATGCATACCCTTTCCTCCCACACTTCCTTTGGCCTTTTCCAGCGCCCTGTTTCACAACGGAGTTGATGAGAATTAGTCCTTAACTGAGCAATAAGAATTTTGGCTTTCCAAGAGATATTGGCCTCTATGTATGCTTTTGGTTGATGATTATGAGTGGGATTAAACACTTCAATATAGTAATTTTTCTTTCTTCCTAGCTCCTTCTCCCAAGTACGTTTGTGGAACTTTTCCATAACAAAAGCTTTTATCTCTTTGTTGTTTATGGGGCACGCGTTCAAGCAAATATCCCATTTACTAAACCATTTGTTATTTTGTTGCATCCAAGTTTTTTTGCTCTTGCACAATCTATCATTAAAGACAACCTTAGGCCATCTACCATCTTCCATTTGCTCAATTTTTTTTAAATAACTTATGACTCGCACCATAGCAATTGCTTCAATAGGAGCAGCCCCTGTTTCACTTAACAAGATATCATAAGGCACTGCACTTTTGATCTTAAATTTGTTTGTAATCAAACGCTTCTGAATTTTCTCAATTTGTCTCCACTGCATGTCGGAAGTACTACTAGCCCACAGTTCACAACCATATAGAATCACTGGAATCACTAGAAGCCCAAAAAGAGTTTGAGTGGTCTTCCAGT
This sequence comes from Pinus tabuliformis, assembly GCA_031772625.1. Lineage (NCBI taxonomy): Eukaryota > Viridiplantae > Streptophyta > Pinopsida > Pinales > Pinaceae > Pinus > Pinus tabuliformis. Next base: position 27,563,196 of record CM062808.1, on the reverse strand, counting down.
CCCATAACTCTGCCTCTCTACACCTATTTTGAAAAGCATAAAATGCTTTCCAACCCCCCAAAGTTCTTTTCTTTCTACAACCATTCCAGCTTAGATTTTTGTTGAAGTCAACTCCGAGGTATTTGTATTCCGCATCTTCTTCTAGAATGTTGCCTTCAAAGTAGAACTTATGTTGATTATGTTTTCTTTTCTTAGAGAAGACCACTACTTTCGTTTTGCTGATATTGACTTGCATCCCCACACTTCTACAAAAATGCTCAAGGGATAGTAAGTGCTCTTGCAAACCAAGCGCCGATTTAGCAATCAGAATAAGGTCATCTGCATACAAAAGAAGCCTTATAACAAACTTGCACAAATAGATACCATCACCTCCTTGCGAATTTAACCACTCCTCAAGCTTGTCGATATATAAACCAAAAAGGGTCGGAGACAGTGGGCAACCTTGCTTGACCCCGATATCGCTTCTAAAACTTTCAGAAATGCCTGCCGAAGTTCTAATTTTGACTTTCACCTCTTCATACAGTCTATGCACAGCTGCTCTCAAATGTTTAGGAACCCCAAGTTCCTCCATTCTTTGCCAAAGTTTATCCCTAGGAACCGAGTCAAACGCTTTTCTGAAATCAACAAAGCAACAAAAGACTTCTTCCTTATTCTCCCAAACTTTTTCAATGATGTGCCTTAGAGTTATGCAATGATCAACTGTTGAATGCTTAGGTCTAAAACCTGCTTGCCCTTTAGCACGCTTATTTCTTTCTTCTGCCCACTTGCTAGTGTTTGCTGGTTAAAACCAGGTTCGACCTGGTGCAGTGCATTCATCCATCCACTTAATGGAGCTACTTTTAACTTAGATTGGAGAAAGTTGACCAGTGCGGACAAGAATTGAACCCTTCATTTATGAATGGAGCGGAGATATCGAATTTTGCTTGCCGATTCCCCTCTGTTGAAAGAAAACATATAACGCTTATTACACACGTTTGTGACAACAGGGAAAGCAAGCAAACAAAAGGAATACCTGTCGCCACCACAAAATTAAAACACTGGCCAAAAGGAGGTGGAACGTTGGGCTAAAACATGACACGCCACTTGTCTCGGAGAGCTTCTGTATTAAAACTTCTAAACCGTGGATGGATATGAGTGTAAGGTGATGCACAGACCATGGCAGTCAAAACAAAGGTGCCACTGGTTTGAGTAGAGATTATTCAAGAGCCAGCTGCCCAATTGATCGATTCAGTTTCTTGAAGAGTTGGGTTGTCTTTTCACTTGGCAATATCTGCTTCTCAGGTCTGTACTTAGTTCTTCTGTGAGATTTATCATTATTTTGTTGTATTACTCCTTTCAATTGTTTTTCCCTTTGTTTTGAAGATGGGTTTTGTGAAAATGGAGTCTGCCTTCCTCTGTTTTTGCGTCTAGTTAGATGGAATTTGATAGAGTGATTGTAGGCGTGGGGACCCATTAATTTATTTTTGCGAATTTAGTGAATTTGCCGAAATGGTCTTCTGGGCTCTGTTAGCGCTATTGATCCAGTTGGGTAGATACTATGACATGGGAAAAATGAAATGTTGGCTTGAAGAATGTGTCTGAAAGTGGTCATATCTACGTCGAATTTTAAATCTTAGTACTGGCTGGTAAATACTTGAATTGCATCAGGGGATTTACGGTTGAAATTAAGAGAAACTCCCTGCGGTGGAAAAATGAATTTCCACATATTGATTTGCAAATTCAACCTACACCTGCCACCGTCAGCTCATGTTCACATCGTTCTAAATGAATCGATGATAAAGTACCATAATACTTAAGGGCGTAACATTTTATCCTGGAAAGCATTGGTGGAGCTCAAATTGCATTTGTTGGCTTAGAAAACCTAGCGGGAATATTTGGGACCCCGGGAGTTTGACTCTCAAACAAATATCCCCAAATAATTGCCCCCATCGGCTGCTGGTTTCAAATGCGGTTGGTTACACTTTCATTGTTTCTTGAGTGTTTAGTCTTTGAGATTTGAAGCTATTCTTGACGATTTCTCTATTCTAAGTTGAAGCTTAAAGAATCTCTTGAAAAGGAAAGAGACAACGAGAATCTAGACTAATAAAAGGGCAGATACGAACATAACAAACAAAACGGTAGACCTAAATAGTTAAACCCAGAATAAAGCAGAGACCGATTCTATGTAACAGGATAGAGGAGAGGAAAAACATGCATTCTTGTGGCAGGAAATATTGGTTGACCACGGGAAGAGGGTCGGAGAAGAATTAGGTCATAATATACATCCAGATTGATGGAGAATAAAATTTCGTAAACACTTCTATTTCTTCAACTTAGATCTTTGGTCATATCTGAGTTCATAACTCAATGTTTATTGTTGCAACTTTCAAGTTTAGAACGATATGAATTGTCCACGTGGCGTCAAAGGTTTAATCAGTTTCATTAGAGTCATTGGTAAACCTGATCTTACCAGTAAAGGATGGGTGGATATAGAACACGCCACACTATACTGCAAGGATGGTATGCACAAATATTATAAAATAGAAAATTCAGGCAATAAATTGGGCACACATTCAAAGAGCCACAGTGGCCCAATTGCTTGAAAACAATAACAGTCTATGCATTTGCTATGGTTGAACACTGGATATTGATAAGGGTGGACGGAGCTGCAGTCACTCTTCATCATCTCCTTTTCAATCTAGGTCTAGTACCATCAATTAATAAATCACTGCTATTAGAATACAACCTCTATGAATAGGTAACAGGGAACAAAACATTGTTTGGAGGATAGCAAGGGGTCAGACTTGGCTTACAATATATTTATCAGGCTTCCGGAACATCTTACAGGGTTCTAACATTGTAGACCCCCGCTGAAATCAGACAAGTGATCTCTAGCTGTTAAAAATAAATACCTCCCAAAACTTCTGTGTTGACCCTGTCTTTGTCAGTTTAGCAACAGACTACGTAGCATTTGACATGCAAATCTGCCATTAAAGTGTACCAATGTCTGTAAATGGGACGATAAGTTAACCTATAAATCACTCAATTTTTCTTTCAGTTACAGAGATACAAAATTTGAGTCTTTTACCCATCCATATACATGGGTAATCCTAGGAGATATTCCAACCAGCTGCCTCATTATGACCCATTTCAAACCAGCAGCCGATAGGGACAATAATTGGGGGAAATTTGTTTCTCGGTCAAACTTCCAGGTCCCAAATGTTCCTTCTAGCTTCTTTAAGCTTGCAAATGCAGTTTGAGCTCCATCTATGCTTTTCAGAACAGAATGTTACGCCCTTAAGTATTATGTGCCACTGAGATAATGTGACATCCCCATATTGGTATTACACTTCCTTTGATGGACGTTTAACTTCTCTCGAGGATGATGGATGGTGATGATGATGATGATGTGAGACCCCTTTGGATGGGCTTTGGCACCTTATACCTTGATGACGCCATGCCCTAGCACGGGGACGTCACCCTTGGAGGCATTTTAACTCACTTTTGTGGATTTTTGAGGCTATTTCCCATGCTTATTCATTATAGAGGCTATTTTTGGGGGTGGGCTTTATGACCTATCCACCTTGTATCATGGATTTTGTGCTTTTAGGGGCTTTAGGCCTAATTAGAGGTTAAATGGCTTGGTTGTCCCATATATATAGGGGAGCAATTCACCTCTTGGATCATTATCACTCTTTGAGATCATTTGTACTTGCTACTTGTGTTTTCTCTCTTGTGCGTTATAGAGCATCAATTGAATGATTTTCTCTTGGGAGATTCTTTGTGGATGGCTATCTTTTCATGGATGAATATTGGTGATCTTGATGATATGTGCTATGCTATGTAAGTTTATCTTCTTCCAATCTTGTTTCTTGTTGATGAATTAGGCTTATTTGATATTCACCAAGGTTTTGATGATTTTTCATAGTTGTAAATTCTCCTTGCACAAGGTTTTCATCAAGCTCTCTTGAAGTGATCTAGGTTTAGCTCCCTCCCTCTATTTGCCCAAGAAGATAGAAGGATGCTATGGTTAGAGGATTAGGGGACACTCGCTTGTCTCCCTTAACTTCTTTTAATCCACATCCATCTTTTTCTTCCAAAGATTATTCTTCTAGAACCCATTCGCCCTAGATTGAGAAAGACACTAGTCTTATCTCTTGTGCCTACCTTTAAAAGCCTAAAAATGATTTTATTTACTTGTTCTAGGGTGAATTAGGGTTGATTTACAGCAAAATCATACGTTTTGAACATTAATTGTCTTGGATATTGTTGCCCTAGGGCTACAGTTTTGTTTCAATCAATTGGAAAAACAAAAGTGTAATTTTACATGCTTTTTCCAGATCTAATTTAAAGCTGACATCTAGGGTTTATGGTGCTGTTATATGTCTTTTAACCACAGAAAATTTGCTATAGTATATTCTCTTATTTACTCATTATTGTAGCCTCATTTTACATTCTCTTTATCATAGATTTAGGGGCTAGGTTTATTGCTGTTATAAACTATTGTATTGCTGCAAATTTTGGTTTAAAGAGCTAGTTTATGACAGCCAAGTGTAATTTCTAGATTGTATGTGTTCTGGGAACCTATTCGAGCCTCTATTGGTTGACCTAAGCTTTTATATTAAGCCAGAGGAACCTTTGAAAACAAATCTTGAAGTTTCTCTTCTATTCACCCTAAACCCTAATTTGTATTCTTGGCCTTGGATGGAATTTATTGTAGAGCCCTTAGGGGCATTTAGCTTAAGGTAATTGGTTTACTTGATCTGTAAGAACTATTAGGGAAGCCTTTCTTGTGTTGGATTGCACCCATCACTAAAATGAGGGGAGTTGCTGCTGAGGTGACAGTGATAACACTCCTACTGTTGCACTCAATCTATGTTGCATAGTGAGGCATTGCACTAATGTGCTAGATTTTGCTGTAAGTTGTAACAAGTCCCAAGAGCACATTCATTCAAAGCCATAGAGTTTTACAAGGTTGATTATGTGTATTTTCCCGAAACTATATACCTCTAATTTCAGTGAATACACACTAGAAATTTAGTGCATGCAAGTTGTTGTAACTTGTAAATTGTAGTTGTTAGATGTTAGAAACCATAAGAATTTTTTTGCTGTTTTAAATCTTAAGGCATGATGTACCCTTTGATGTATTGTCATATATTGTCTTTATGTAGGTCCATTATTCCCTAGATTGGTTTATGGGACGTCCTAGGATGAAAAATGTCCAAAGTAGTCCCTATCTGTCTTGGTTATCGTACTCAGCTTCCAGGTTATGGTTTCAACAAATGGTAGAAGAAAACTGAACTTCCTAGTTAATACACTAATCTCTAAGACCAAAGAAACTTTATAACTCTTGCCAAAGCAAAATTGAAAATATTCATGGATTTCATTTCTCTTACTAGTATAAATATTAATTACAAATGAAGAAGAAATGATGTGGAAGGGATGCAAGAACACTTGCAAGAAAAATATAATACCTGTGCTGATTTTTTTGAGGTAGATGTCTCGTCTACTATTTTGACCATATCTTTTTCCTCTTTTTGTTGAAATAATGGTTTTCTTTACTTGTGGTTATTTATGTCTATGGACCCTCATTAATTGCATCTCTACGTTATGGCTTGAGATGACCTTGTTTGCCCAGCCTAAACTTTTATGTGGGTGGATAACCCCCCTCATGTGGGTCTATGTAGGCCTCACCTCATTTTTAACATCATATTGATTCATCTTGTGATTGATACTTTAGTTTACAGACATGTTCTTTAGCTTGCGGGCACCATATCTGTCTCGATCATGGTTTCACTCTCTTTGTGTCTCTCTTGAATACTCCTGTTGCTATGATCTATTCATGATCATTGATTAGTGTTGTTATAAATCTGAAGTGCTTTACATGGTTGGATTAGGGTTTGTTGCAGTTGTCACTATAAATCTATGACTTTCACATGGTATCAGAGCTAGTGTGGCTCTTCCTTTCCTATCCATTGCTGTTTTCATGGCTGTTTCTACTATCTAGTCTAAAACTGGGGTTTTCAGCACTTTTTAGGGACAACAGCAAAATTTTAGGGCTTTTAGTTTTCCCCCTATGCTTTCCTTCTGTGGCAGTTTTTGGTCTTTTTAGTGGAGTTAAGGGGATTATCTGTAGATTTGTGCCATTTTTAGGGCAGCACTCTCTTTCCTCCACTTTTTAGTCCATATTCTACATTCTTCAGGGTAGTGCAGCTCCAAAACTAGGGTTTTTCAATGCTGTTTCAGGATAGCAATAGTTTTTAGGATTTTTTAACCCTCTTCATCATCACTAGTGCCCTTCTCTTTTAGTAAATTTTTTTCTTTTCTAGTGAATTTGAGGAATTCCTTTTGCAAATCGGTGCTCTTCTAAGGAAATGCGCACTATCTATCTCTCAAATTCAGCCAAAATTTCATTGTTGATTTTTGGAATAGTGCTGGTATTTAAGTGTTTTTCTCCTATTTTTTAAGGTTTCTTTTGAAGACCTTTGTTGATGGTAGTTACTATTATCATTGTAGACTCCGAATTTCTTCATTAGGGCCTCTAGGGGTTCCACCTCTCATTTGATATGGAGGATTACTTGGTAGTAGAGTTTTCTTGGTTATATAGTTGATCTGAGAGACTATTGACTAGTTGCATTGCTTTAATGGCTGCAAAACTGGGGTTTTTGAATCATCTTTATTGTAGGGTTTCAAATCCTCTTTTTGGCCTCTTTAGCGGGCTTTCTTGAAGTCTTCACAGAGACTTCCTTTTGCTAGGCCAGATCGGTTGTTTCTTTGACACACATATGATGGTGTAGCTTGCAAATTGGGTTGTACAATGTATTGGATTTAGAAGATGATATTACTGGTGTGGTATCCACTTCTTTGGAGATATTTGTTGTATTTCAGGGGTTGGAAACTTTTTATTGGATGCAGTGATCGAATGGGAAACATAGAATAGGAAAGATAAATCATGTGAGTACATTTTTTTATTAACATGAGATATACATTTATAGTACATTATATGACTCTTGGGTTTCAGATCCCAAGGTCTCTTGGACTGCTTTTGTCCATTCGACTTCCACACTAACCCATTTAGGATTAGGTGTCCAACATTCCCCCCTTAATCCGAAGGGTTATGTATGAGTCCAAGAAGAGAGCTGTAATACAAAATGTGCAAAAAATGCATGGCAGCACTAGGCTGAATGTGCTCTATGAAATGTTGGTATAAAGGGCGGTGGTTTAAGGATGACCACCAACACTGGAACGCTTAGTGCAGTTCCCGGAACTCTTCCAAAACTGGCAAGAAACTGAAGTTTTCTGCTAGAGGAAGTGATCCTATTGTTTTAAAGAGGGAAACCTTCAACCATAAAAGGGAGGTCTCACCCCGCATAAAAGGTAAAACTTCAACCTGAAAAGGGAAGTCTCAACCTGTGATGGTTTAAGGATAACCAACAACTCTGGAATGCTTAATGCAATTCCTGGAACTCTTCCAAAACTAGCAAGAAGCTGGAGTCTTCTGCTAGAGGAAGTGTCCACAATTGTGTTCCTGGAACTCTTCCAAGACTGGCAAGAAGCTGAAGTCTTCTGCTAGAGGAAGTGTCCCAGATTGCCAACTGAAGGCATGTTCAGGCATCTTTGTCTCTGGCTACAACTCTGAAACTCGTGTGGCAGGTTGTGGCTCAGGGTCGCTTGATGTGGCTTTGAAGCTTGTAGATGACCATCATTTCCCCCCCTGTCAGATACAAGGTGAGATGATGGAGGAAACTCAACTGCAAGACTGTTCAATATTCTGGAACAAGTTCTGACATGTGTTTGGAATATCTTCTTGGCTGTTGATGCCCATTGCCAAGAAGCGATCCATCCAAGATGAATCTTTGTTCTTGCAGGACGTTTGTTTCTGAAGCATCTGTGTGAAGAATGGCTGGTTTTATGACAATGCTTACATGGATGAAGATCAAAACAGTGATCTTTCAGATGGCCAACTCGATCACAGTGTTGGCATTTCTCACTCTGTTGTTGTTGTTGTTGTTGTGGAAGAGGGGCAGAATCTGGAACAGCTGGAGGTGTACTGTCATGAGGAGCAAGTGAACTGTTATGAATGAATCCAGCACTCTGAAACTGAATGGGCTTGGCATAGTCTGGAATATGAAAGGACAAGTCCTTGTCATATCCAAGACCAGTTCTGTGCTTGTTGTGGACAAGCTGTTCCCAAGGTCTGATGATGGGCTTGGGAAGTGCAGACTGAGTTTCTGCATCTGCATATACAACTGCTGCTTTATTTGAATGAACTGTAACATTATTAACATGCTGCTGATGGGTGGTTGTCTCAATGTTCTGAACAAAAACAGGTTCAGAATGGTGTCTATTTTGATGTAGCTCTTCTTGCTGTAGCTGTGATTCAAGCTGCAAAAAATCAATGTTTTTTTGTGCGTGTTGTAAAGATGTTTGAATATCTTTGAGAGTGTCTTTGCTGACTTTAACTGTGCTTCCATCAGCAGATAATATTAGAGTGTTTAAAAACTCCAATAATCCATGAATTTTCTCCATTATTTAAACAATCAAATCAATAAATGACCACGTTTCCTACTTTCGTGCCAAACCAGAAATCTGACTTGTAGAGCTCCAAAATCCGTATAGCCTAAATTAAGTAAGCTCTTGTTTCCAAACTCAAGCTGCCGACCAGAAATAAGAAATCCTTTTTGTTTCTCCTGCTTAATGGCGTATGGAAGCAACCATAATTAAAAACACACGATGATGTGAGAGACCCTTTACATAGAGTCACATGAGACAGCGTTACTTAAATGGACAACGGTGGTATATGGACAGCGTATGCATATGGAGGTATGAGCAGCGCAATGTTATACAAGGAAACAAATAGAAAACAATGGTATGTTAATGAATGGAGACAGCGTAAACAAGAATGGCCTCAAACTCTGTCCTGCTCTGGGTTTCTTGATAACAAAAATATCAGTTGGAAATAAAACTGGTGAGCTTGATGTAAAAAAAAGCTTACAACTAAGTCAAAAGAGGATCTTTATGATCAACAAACCAGAAGAACTTTCATCTACTACAGCAGTACAGGATGCCTCTTGCTCTTCTCGGTTCACATACATGGAGAATAATTCCAATTCAAACTCAGATTGTGGAGCACATATCTCTGGTCATGTTCCTCCTGTAGCTAGAAAAGCGTTCTTAGCATGGACATTTTCCACACGAGATATTCAGGAACACATTTCCCACCCTTACAAACACTTCAATGCCTTGCTCTTTCAGGGGCGCAAATTTGATCAGTTTGGAAAGTACCTGGAGAGAGTCTGGATCATAGCTTTTCGAGCTATGGATGACAAAAAAGAAAATGTTCGGAATGCTGGTGACAGTCTCTGCCGTGCAGTGACTTCACTTAGTTTAAGGTGCTGACAGAGGATTCTGAAGCGTTTGAAGAGGGAAGCATTGGAGGAAGACCTTCTGGCATGTCATTTCTGGATTATCAAAACGCTGTTTGCTCTCCAGCAGAACTCTGATGATCGATTGCAAATGAACCGATACAATCTTCAATCATCCAGAAAAACCATTATATTGCTTCTCCACTGCGCTTTTGACCTGAACGTGTTTATTAATCATCCAAACAGCCATTTCCTTCTCTTCCTTTAGGTGGCCTGCCATATTCTTAGGCATTAAAAAAGGCAATTCATGATCAGCTATGAAACGCAATGAAAATCACTTTGCAGGTTATGTCTCTGTCATTTCTCAGGAGCGCTTTAAAGGAGATTACTGCACAACAAACATGGCGGAAAAGGAGAGGAAGAGGATGCCGAGCCTATGAAAGAACTGGACTTCAAATGAAAACCAATTTATCACGCATTCAACTGCATTCCTTAACATTGTAATTCGATTTGCCAATTATCTTCTGCAATTGCCATGGATATTACATCCCAATTGTGCGCTGTCATCAGCTCGAAATCTATTGAAATATGCTTCGTCACAGGTGTGGCAGCGGCCCTAGGATTTCATTTTATGCTCGGCCCTTTCTATAGCAGAAATGACAGACAGTTTGATGGTCCAACCAGGAGTTGTTATTCATATCCTCATCACGATAGCTTCCAGTCTCAGCAAGACAGCTGCTACAGGCTATGGAAACAGCTGTGTGATGCCTATGATGCCAGAGAACGGCGTCTTTCAATGAAGGAGGAGGATCTTGCCAGGCACGAACGGGCTGTTCGAACTCGGGAAGAACCTTTTACACACTGGACAGCACAGGCAGCAAGCTATAATGGAGAGGCCGAAGAGTATTGACCGTTTGAGGTCACATTTAGCTAGCCATTGATGGTGAAGGGGCCGCGACAGCGGCTCTCCCGGGTGTGAGAGCAAGTGCAGCGGGTCTCTTCTGAGAGAAACCGGTTATGGAGCAGCGGCGACAGCGAAAATGGAAGGGGAGAAGCCGCGGTTCTCCCTAGAGTTTGATTTGAAAAAAACGGTGGTTCTTCTAGCCTCGCTAAAGTGCAGGTGCCGGACCTTCTTACAGAATCAAAAAGCCACGACAGTCGCAACAGCAGTTTCAAGGGAATATGGCAGACAGAATTCGAATGTAACTGATGGACATCATTCCGAGAATATGAAACGTTTATGGAGTCTGAGCATATTCAAATGAACAGGGCGCAGGAATCATAAATAGAATATGTCAGGGCAGCGCAGGTGTGGACAATCAATGGAGGCCAGTGGCGTATATGGAAGCCCAACAGTTTAAAATCACAGTTTTGTCAGGGAATAATGGTAAATCGCAGCACTGTTATACCAGTGCGCAGACTCTGATAGGCCGCAGGTAGGAATACAATGCCTAGTTGCAGATCTGATGCGCTCAGCTAAAATAAATGGTCAGGTAATGAAGACTAGGCCAGCATTATTCAAGGCAGCTCAGACCTGTTGCTAAACCGTGAGAAAACTACACAGGCCACACATCATGGCTCTGATACCATGTTAAACACACATGGGAAACATAGAATAGGAAAGATAAATCATGTGAGTACATTTTTTATTAACAAGAGATTTACATTTATAGTACATTATATGACTCTTGGGTTTCAGATCCCAAGGTCTCTTGGACTGCTTTTGTCCTTTCGACTTCCACACTAACCCATTTAGGATTAGGTGTCCAACAGATGCGAGGCAGACTCAACTTCTATTAGTGGTTTGTAGTGCCTCTCACAAGCCGCTATGGCTATGGTTTGTAGTTTGCAAAAGGAGATCCTTCACAACTCCTTTGATGAAGTTTCTATTCATATGGTCGCATGATCTATCCCACTCTAGTTTATTGATGATTCTCAATGTCTTTTTGGTGTACATCATGTTTCCTACTGTTTAGGAGGAATGCTATTTATAACATTTTCCATTTCTAGTTGTCTAATTTTAGCAATAGTTGCCACATAGGATGACATGTGGTAGTGACTGGGCAATGACTAGTCTATGACATGGCACTTGGAAGATGGAGTGCACATCCTTATCCTTATCCTCATCCCACATTAGTGCACACTTTCTTTCTTATTTCTGGAGATAACCTTATCCACTTATACTTTTATTTATGGAAACCTTATCTCCTAAGTTTTAGTCTTAGTTTGAGTTTATTTGTGTTTCTAGGGTTAGGAGTTGAATGTGTGAGTTCTTTCTTCAGTTCTCAATCATTTATGGCTCATCCCATCCCTAGCCAACTTTATTATTGACTCCAACTCCATTTTTGGCTAGACAACTCCATTTTTAGGCTAGTTAACTAAAATGAAGAGGGAGTTATTTTTTTTGCTATTTGTGCATGCACAAGGAACCCCAACCTACTGCTCATTATTCCTATTTCAAGTGTGTTATAAATTGTAGTCAAGTCAAGAAAGGTAATACAAAGGAATTTGAATTGATTTTTCAGTCCAAAGAGATCTTTCATTCTCTCTTTTTTCTTTTTGTCATGCAATTGCTCGTGTAGTTTTTTTGTCACAATTGGATTCTTGTGCTTGTGCTTAAAATCCTCCATGATATCAAAGCATAGGAGGAGTTTGTGAGGAAAACACATATTTTATTGTTGGTCAGATAGGATTGAATGGCCCAAAGAGGATGGATCAACCCATCATTGTAATTCTTACTCCATTCAACTACTTTGAGTGGAAGCCTAAGATCATATCTCTACTACAAAGGGACTTTATAGAATTACCATGTGTATTGAAGTAGATCCCAAATTAGCTATAGAGAAATTGAAATACTTTAATAGGATGGATGAGGCCTATGCGCTTCTATGCTTTTCAATTTCTCCAAACTTGTTCTTTCATGTTGAAGCTTGTTCAACTCCCAATGAAGTATGGACTAAGTTGGAGGGACTATTTGGCAAGCAAGATGTACTAAGAGGGCATCAATTGGAGAAAGAACTGATATCCTTGAGCCTAAGCAACTTTGAGACCCTACAAGACTTCTTTTCCAAGTTTAAGACTTTGCTTCAATAGGTTAAAAATATGTGGTATTGATAGAAAAAAGGAGAAACTTATCGTCTCAATTCTTTTAAAGCTAAGAGTCGTTAACCCCTAAATTTCCCCTTTGCAAATTTGGAGCGTTAAAGACCAACACATTTCATTAGGCTGGAGGTTTAGAGATAGAGTTTGGTTTAGACTAGGGGTTGGTTCCCAAGAGGCTTATTGCAGAATGGATACAATGATGATTCAAACATAGATTTTGCACAGATTGGAGATAATAACTATTTTTAGCAGCCCCCCTACTTTGTAGGGGTTATAGTTCCAGGGTTTGCATGGTAGTATTGATAAGATATTTATAGTCCTTATGAACTCAAGATTTTAATGAGACTTCATTTGCAGGTTTTCAATGTCAAAGATAATGGTATATTTGGAATTTGGCGAGATTCTAAGTTCAATGAGCTACATTTGGGTGACATGTGAACTCTTTCTATTTTCAGTTGTAATTTTGGTTTCCTTACTGAAAGACGAATCCAATGAGTATGGTTTCATGAGCATCTAAGACATATTACATGTCAGATATGGTTACGTGTTTGGACTCTATATTGAGTTTTGAGTCCAATGAGGTTGATTTTGTTAGAATCTAAGATATTTCTATTTTTAGCAGTATTGGCAAGGCCTTGTTGACAACATATTTGGGTTCCCCATGATATTTTGAGCCTATTGAGTATTATATTTTAGATATGCCAGCATTTTTCTATGTTTAACAGTGCCTATTGTTAGGCATACTATATGTGGTAGGGTTCCCCTCATGTGGCAATTTGAGAGGTTGACATGTGGCAATTTATGGAGTGAACAAGTGAGATTTATGGATGAGTCATTAGTGATGTGGTGATAATGGAAATTTATTTTCCCCTCCACCCAATTTTCTCTCTCCTAGTGTGCATTGGTATTTTTCCCCTTACTCCCACTCCTATTCTCACTTCACTTTTTCGTCATTTGATAAAAAACATATTTTTGGCCTAAGTTGAATGCCCCAAATTTGTGTCAGAATATTTGTATGCCAAGTCAGATTAGCCAAAATTGCCTTGAGGATATTTTTATCGTAGGTGGAATCTACTTAGAATAATGAAGGTTACTTTTTCCTAAGTTGAATTGATTATAATTGTGATCAAGGATATTTTTATCTCATGAAAACTTAGAATCACTTCAGTTAGACTTGAGCATGTGCCACTTCACTCACTTTCTTCTTCCAATTCAGTTCAGTTGTCTCTATATGCTTTTTTCTAGTGCACATTGATGGCCATTTTTGGGTAATTTGACCTTCTACCTTGCCTATGCGAATTGGAGGAATTTGAAGGGGAAAGAGGTTATAACTACAGGGGGAGACCAAGCTCCTAAATCGAATTGTATTGAGCAAGCAAGTAGCATTACTCTCTTGTTTTCATTATCTTATCTATCTACTCTCTTCTAGCTTCTACTTTATTGTGTCTAAATGTCATTGTCATCAATTATGTAATAGTCGTCTTAGTGTTGCTAGCCTCTTGGCTTTTGCAGAATAAAGCTTGGTTTTGATCCATTTTTGATGAATTAGGGTTATTTGATACTCACCAAGGTTTTGATGATTTTTCATACCTCTAAAGTGTCCTTGCACAAGGTTTTGATCAAGTTCCCTTGAAGTGACCTAGGTTTAGTTCCCTCCCTCTATTTTCCCAAGAAGATAGAAGGGCTCTAGGGATAGAGGATTAAGGGACACTAGTTTGTCTCCCTTAATTTCTTTTAATCCACATCCATATTTTCTTCCAAAGATAGCCCTAGATTGCAAAAGGCACTAGTCTTATCTAAAACCCTAAAAATGATTTTATTTACTTGTTTTGGTATAAATTAGGGTTTATTTACAACAAAATCATTCATTTTCAGCATTAGTTGTCTTGTATACTATTGTCCTAGGGTTAGGGTTTTGTTTACAATTAATTGGAAAAACAAAAGTGTAATTTTACATGCATTTTCTAGCAAAGTTGATGTCTAGGAATTATGGTGCTGTTATGTCTTCTAACCACAAAATTTTTGCTATAGTATTTTCTCTTATTTTCTCATTATTGCAATCCTCATTTACACTTTTATATCGTAGATGTTGGGGTAGTTTTATTGGTTTTATAAACTATTGTATTGTTGCAAATTTTGATTTAAAGAGCTAGTTTATGATAGCCCAGTGTAATTTCTAGATTTTATATTTTTGAGAACCTATTTGAGCCTATATTTGTTGACCTAAGCCTTTAGATTTAAGCCTCAAGACATAGTAGTTGTTACCCACTAAAATGGGTAACTACTAGGAGAAAACTTTTCTCCTATTTTGGACAAGTAGCCAACTAGCAGCCCTACGCATTAGCTTGATGATGATGATATGCTTGCTCCTCCACCATTTGCATTATTCACTACACCTCTCACTATCCGACATTCCTCTTGGATGAAGGTCGACTACTTTTCAACAAGTGCTTTGATCATTTTATGATCGGGTGCTTTTACTTAATGTTTTGGACATTTAGTATGGACCAAGGTTACATGGGAGCTGGAGTGGGGAGTGACATTTTCAAAAGTTCTCGGCAAGGTTACTTGGAAGCAGGAGCAGGGAGCGACATTTTCAGGAGCTCTTGGTTTGGGGGCGAATAGGAGTGAATTTTTATATAATATATATTTTTATATATTTTGATGCATATATGTCAACAAAAACATGTAGAATGATGAATTAGATATAAAAAAGCATAAAAACATGAATTACACCATATAACATCAATCATCTAAAAGTTGTAATCTTCATCAACCACGTCCACAAGTTACAAGTTCTCATTTATATAGCCTGTAAGGGTGCACATAACCAAAATAGTATCGAGTGTAATCCATCTATGAACTGAAAATATGTCAACAAATAGGGGCTCTAGATGACCTCTAGCATCCAAAACATCATGCTACAACAAATAGCTACATATCATCAAAATCATTGCCTACCTTGGGATCTTTGTCATTAATATCACCATCTAAGTGATTAACATAAGATAGAAAAAATGTATCATGTCAAGTCAAGATTTTGTTTGAGTGATGGGTACATTTTTTGTAGTGTCATGATAGAGGAGTTCAACAACCAATGTCACTAACATGAAGGTACATAGAGGCCTTGGTGCTTTTGATTAAATATGAGTCCCATACCCTAGTACGTGACAAAATCCAATGGAAACATTGCAATCCCCCCAATCTTGAAATCCTGAAAAACTGATAAGTTTGCTAGATTTTGAGTGAGATCTCAAATTCTACTTTCTCCATATGAAATCCAATGAGGTTGGAACCACTCTCAAACATCCTGATTCATTTCATGGTAATTTTAAAAACTTTCAAGTAAAATGATGAAATGAAAGATAAAGGAGAATATCACTTTTACTTTAAGAATTTAACATTACCATGAATTGCATACCAATACTAGGGCCATAAGCTTGAATATTAGGCTGGCCTACTCATATATATATATCTATATATATATATATTTTGCTTTTTGCGTTTGGAACATCTTTGTGACAAAAGCTTTGTGAAAAAAACTAGGAACTCAGGAGCGATTTTTTGTTGTTGTTGTTGTTGCGGGAGTGAACTTGGGGAGTGCACTCACAGGCCGTTCCCGATTCGCTCCCGCTCAGAGTACGCTGTGGAAGCAATTTGTAGGGGGGGGGAGCCGCTCCCTCGCAACTATGACTCTCGGTTCAGGAGCAAATTTTTGTATAATATATATTTCTATATATTTTCATGCATTATGTCAACAAAAACATGTAGAATGATGAATTAGATATAGAAAAGCATAAAAACATGGATTAAACCATATAACATCAATCATCTAGAAGTTATAATCTTCATCGACCACATCCACAAGTTACAAGTTCTCATTTATATAACATGTAAGGGTGCATATAACCGAAATAACATCGAGTGCAATCCATCATGAACCGAAAATACATCAACAAACAGGCTTTAGATGGTCTCTTGCTTCCAAAACAATCTTGCTATAACAAATAGCTACATATCATCAAAATCATTGCCTATTTTGGGATCTTTGTCATTAATATCCCCTGCTAAGCAATTAGCTGTATAGATACAACTAGCTAATGGGAGTCCACAACCTAATTGTATAGATATAACGGAAGCAACAATCGTGAATGCAATTGTCACCTTGCTCAACCTGCTTTTTCCACCCCTTTGGTGTGCCTTTTACTTCTTTTTGATAATGCTTTGTATTTTGGTGTATGGGTCAAGGATCCAAAGCTTGCTCTTTATGACATAGCATTTAATTTATACCTTATGATGAGGCAATTTATCGCTCATCAGGGTTGGGACATGCAAAGGTTCCTTTTGATGAGATGAAGCATCAAGTGTTTAGGAACTAGGTTGATGGCTAATGAGGGTAGAACTCATGCTAAGCTTTTTCCCATGTGTTAACTTATTTCCGAACCATCTTTTGCATTTTGATTTTCTGTCTTTCATTGTGGCCATATTATGCTTTTCCATTTTTTTAGCTACATCAACCTTTGGGGCAAATTTTTCCAACCTTGTTGCTGCAAAATCCAACAGGCCTTTGAGACGGAAACCCAACAAGGTATACAATAGACCAAGAAGCAACAATGGGGTAGTGTCTTGTAGCTGCACAAACTAGTAAGCCTAGTTTGTAGGCCAGGACTAGAGGTCACAACAACATTTTGGGACAAAGGCTCACTGTCACCTCAGCCTATGTCCCCTTCTCTTCTCGGATTTTCACCGACGGGAGGAGTCCCAATATGGAGGAAATCACTTTGGATGATAGGATGAATGACAAGATATGAAATGATTTCCAAAGCCCATTCAAGGAGAGGCTCAACTAATGGTTCAAATGCTTCAAAGGAAGCTGAAAGGCTCTCCAAGAAAGACCTATGAAGGATGACTAGACCTCGAGCTCAGGAATGTTCAATAATGATGAGTGCCTAAGATCAAGACTTCCAATATTCCTCACTTGTGATTAATATGTCTATACTAGGGTTCAAAGTGAGGCAAGGATGGCTCATTCAATGGAAAGATTCAATCAAAGTGTGAGCTTTGGGAGAAGCTAGGATGACTTTCCATGAAAAAACCCCTTGAGAGAAATACTATAAGAGACCTAGGGTTGAGAGATATACTAAGGTAAAGGCTCATCCAATGGTCAACTATAGTTAAGAGAAAAGGTTTTGAATGATGAACTACAAAGTGCAAACCTTCAAGAAATCCCCAAGTCAAAAGCAACTTCAAGGGTTCCCACTTGGTGTGATAGCTAGGGCATCAATTTATTTGAAATTCCACTGTTGGAATTCGTTCAAAACTAGAGGATGCCTAGAGGAGACACAAATGAAGAAATTTATCCAGATAGAATCCCAAAGTTTCACACCAAGCCCTAGAAAATCTCCTTATCCTTAGATGGATGAAGAAAAGAGGAAGAAAAGAGGTGAAAGAATGATATTTCGTTGATTTAATGTGATCGCCAAGGATTCTAGACCCAGTGCTTGCTTATTGGGAGAAATAGAACAAGATAAACCATGAGATGGTAATTCGCTCTTCAAGGAGATCTTGAAGAAATTTCGGTGCCTTGGATGCAACAACAACAAAACAACTTCTAGAATTCCATACTTAAGTGACAATTTTATGGAGTTTCAAGGATGCATATTAATCAATCCTCTAGGGACATTCATTCATTCTTTATCTAATGAGTAAGAGATGCAGAATTCCAATAATTTTCAATGGTTCAAGCAATTCGCATTAATTAGGGCACATTTAATCACCAGAAGAACAATTTCCATGCATTAGACATTCATCAAAATAGAAACATAGCATCGTATGGAACTTACAAGGTAAAGAAGAGTATATCCATCGACAATTTTGTCAAAAAGAAGCTCCAAGATAGCCAACGAATTTATCCAAACATCATAATTCATCAAGAAGCATCCAAATTTCGTCCTCTACTGCAGGTCCAAATTCTTTTACAAGAGAGATCCCAAATCCAAGTGATGATAAGTTACAAAATGAGGCTCTCTTCAATTTATATGAGCCTCTCATAAGTTTGAATGGTCTAATTAGCCTAATAAAGCCCTTAAAAGTACTTTAATGTGCAAATAACAATCCTATTGGTGACAAGCACACCAAATAGCTCAAATGTGCTAACTAAGCCATCCAAATTAGGCCAAAAATGGTACAATAATGTCGAAAGAGGGCCATGTAAGGCCTAATAAAATCCTCAAGCGTCATGATGAGTGATGGTGCTACACAAACAATGGTCAAGGGGGTTGCCCTTTGACCTCCAAGAAAAACGTAAAGTGGTGCTCCAAGGTGTCCCTTTGGGCACAAGAAATGGTCTCATGGGTCTCCAACTAGAACAAACATGTTGATGCTCCAACATAAGGGCTAGAATGATGACATGTGCCTTCTTGTGTCTCTCTAGATGAGACAAACCCCCATTTGGGCCTTGGATCAACTGCCAAGTGTCAGGTGCAAATGTGTGGTTAGTGGGGCAACATGGTCCAAGTGCATCATCATCTCTATATAACTGGGGCATAATGTGGTAGTGAAGAAGCCCATGTTGTGGCAATCAATGCTTTGTTGTGGTGGAGGTCCATGGTTCTCAATGCTCACCCTACGAGTGCCATTATGACCCTCCGGAGTGCTTGGACCCCGTATAGGGAGACCAGGTCCAAATGGAGACCCACTTGCAATCTTGTATAAGCTCCAATGTATCTCCTCACCTTCCAGTACAACGATCCATTAGTGCAATTGAGTAAACAAGCTTGCTATCCAGGGGCAAAAGTGGGCACTTCATAGTGGTATGCCCTTCCAAATGGGCTTTAGAGTGTACAAGTGTTACCTTACTCGATAAGAGAGGTTAATAAAAAACCCTATTAGGTGGTTTCAACCTCTAAGGGAGTGACAGGTCCATGGTACATCCATCAGATGGCAGGTAGCATGTGAAGTGATGGTGGAACAGAGTGGGGGAGTGCGTTCCCTGGTCGCTCTCGTTTCGCTCCCGCTTAGAGCGTGCTTCGGGAGCAATTCGAAGGGGGGTGAGCTGCTCTCTTGCAACTATGGATTCCGTTTCGGGAGCAAATTTTTATATAATATATACTTTTATATATTTTGATGCATATATGTCAACGAAAGCATGTAGAATGATGAATTAGATATAAAAATCATAAAAACATGGATTAAACCATAGAACATCAGTTATCTAGAAGCTATAATCTTCATCAACCACGTCCACAAGTTAGAAGTTGTCATTTATATAACATGTAAGCGTGCACATAACTAAAATAACATAGAGTGCAATCAATCTCTGAACCGAAAATACATCAACAAATAGGGCTCTAGATGGCCTCTAGCTTCCAAAAAATTCATGCTATAACAAATAGCTACATATCATCAAAATCATTGCCTATCTTGGGATCTTTGTTATTAATATCACCCTTAAGTAATTAACATTATAGATATAACTAGCAAATGGGAGTCCACATCCTAACTGTATAGATATAACAAAAGCAATAATCGTGGATGCATGAGTCACCCTGCTCAACCTGCTTTTTCCACCCCTCTGATGCACCAGTTACTTCTTTTTGATAACGCTTTGTATTTTGGTGTATGGCTCAAGGATCCAAAGCTTGCTCTTTATGACATAGCATTTAATTTATACGTTATGATGAGGCAATTTATCGCTTATCAGTGTTGGTACGTGCAAGGTTTCCTTTTAAGGAGATGGAGCATCAAGTGCTTAGGAACCAGGGGATGGCTAATGAGGAGGGTAGAGCTCATGCCAGGCTTTTGCCCACTTGCTAACTTATGTCCCAACCATCTTGTGCATTTTGATGTTCTCTCTTTCATTGTGGCCATATTATGCTTTTCCATTCTTTTAGCTACATCAACCTTTGGGGCAACGTTTTCCAACCCTGTTGCTGCAAAATCCAACAAGCCTTGGAGAGGGAAACCCAACAAGGTATAAACTAGACCAAGAAGCAACAATGGGGTAGTGTCTTGTCGCTGCACAAACTAGTTGGCCTAGTTTGTAGACTAGAACTAGAAGGCACAACATTTTGGGACAAAGGCCCACTGTCACCTCAAGCTATGTCCCCTTTGTTAGGGTCCCACCCTAACCCCCTTATTTATGTAGTAGGATCGAGTCATAGTTATAGTTAAGTAAAGAGTCAATAAAGCCCATATTAATAATTGTAAGTGGTTAACCCGCATTTAATGACGGGACCACAGTTAGTTGCAAATGGGCCATGGTATTAGATAGATGGTATTAATAAGAACCATGGTATTGCATGTATGAGTCATATATAAAGGATAGAGACTCCCTGCGAGGAGCATCGTGTCTTATTTTGTAATCGAGCTCTGCTCTATTGGAGGTTGCCCCCTCGAAGAGGCAAGTGAACATTACTTTCTGAATAATAAAATACCTGCTGTTATTTCTCACTGTTCTATGTTCTGGGTATATTTCTGCGCATATTTGGTATTCTTGTATCATCTTGCAGGTTAAGAGCATAACACCCTTCTCTTCTCGGATTTTCACCAACGGGAGGAGTCCAGTATGGAGGAAATCACTTTGGATGATAGGATCAATGGTGAGATATGAAATGATTTCCAAAGCCCATTCAAGGAGAGGCTCAACAAATGGTTCAAATGCTTCAAAGGACGCTGAAAGTCTCCCTAAGAAAGACCTATGAAGGATGACTAGACCTCAGGTTCAAGAATGTTTAGTAATGATGAGTTCCTAAGATCAAGGCTTCCAATATTTCTCACTTATGATTAATATGTCTATACTAGGGGCCAAAGTGAGGCAAGGATGGCTCATTCATTGGAAAGATTCAATGAAAGTGCGAGCTTTGGGAGAAGCTAGGATGACTTTCCACAAAAAAACCCTTGAGAGAAATACTATGAGACCTAGCTTTGACAGATATACTGAGGTAAAGGTTCATCCAATGGTCAACTATAGTTAAGGTAAAAGGTTTTGAATGATGAACTACAAAGTGAAAACCTTCAAGAAATCCCTAAGTCAAATGCAGCTTCAAGGGATCCCACTTGATGCGATAGCAAGGGCATCAATTTATTTGAAATTCCACCATCAGAATTCATTCAAAACTAGAGGATGCCCAGAGGAGACACAAATGAATAAATTTATCCAGACAGAATCCCAAAATTCCTCCCTAAAATTTCGCACCAAGCCCTAGAAAATCTCCTTATCCTTAGAGGGACAAAGAAAAGAGGAAGAAAAGAGGTGAAAGAATGATATTTCGTTGAGTTAATGTGATCACCAAGGATTCTAGACCCAGTGCCTGCCTATTGGGAGAAATGGAGTCAAGATAAACCATGAGATGGCAATTCGCTCTTCAAGGAGACCTAGAAGAAATTTTGCTACCCTAGATGCAACAACAACAAAACAACTTCTAGAATTTTATACTTCAATGACAATTTTATGGAGTTTCAAGGATGCATATTAATCAATCCTCTAGGAACATTCATTCATTCTTTATCTAATGAGTAACACATGCAAAATTCCAATAGTTTTCAATGGTTCAAGCAATTCACATTAATTAGGGCACATTTAATCACCATAAGAACAATTTCCATGCATTAGACATTCATAAAATAGAAACATGGCATCGTATAGAACTTACAAGATAAAAAAGAGTATATCCATCCACAATATTGCCAAAAAGAAGCTCCAAGATAGCCAACGAATTTATCCAAACATCATAATTCATCAAGAAGCATCCCAATTTCATCCTTTACTGTAGGTCCAAATTCTTTTACAAGAGAGATCCCAGATCCAAGTGATGATGAGTTATAAAATGAGGCTCTGTTCAATTATATGAGCCTCTCATAAGCTTGAATGGTCTAATTAGCTTAATAAAGCCCCTAGAAATACTTTAATGTGCAAATAACAATCTTATTGGTGACAAGCCCATCAAATAGCTCAAATGTGCTAACTAAGCGATCCAAAGTAGGCTGAAAATGGTACAATAATGTCGAAAGAGAGCCATGGAAGGCCTAATAAACTCCTCAAGTGTCATGATGAGTGATGGGGCTCCATAAATAATGGTCAAAGGGGTGGCCCCTTGACCTCCAAGCAAAACATAAAGTTGCGCTCCAAGGTGCCCCTTTGGGCACAAGAAATGGTCTCATGGGTCTCCAACTGGAACAAACATGTCAATGCTCCATGATAAGGGCTAGAATGATGACATGTGCCCTCCCGTGTCTCTTTGGATGAGTCAAAACCCCATTTGGGCCTTGGATCAGCTACCAAGTGTCAATTGCAAATGTGTGGTCAGTTGGGCAACATGGTCCAAGTGCATCATCATCTCTATATAACCACGACATAAACAAGCAATGTGTGGTATTGAAGAAGCCCATGCTGTGACAATCAATGCATTGCTGTGGGGAGGCCCATTGCTCTCTACGCTCACCCTGCAAGTGCCATTATAAACCTCTGGAGGGATTGGACCCTGTCTAGGGAGACCAAATCCAAATGGAGACCCACTTGCAATCTTGTATAAGATCCAATGCATGTCCTCACCTTCTAGTACAACAATCCACTAGTGTAATTGAGTAAATAAGCTTGCTAACCAGGGGCAAAAGTGGACACTTCATAGTGGTATGCCCTTCCAAATGGGCTTTAGATTGTACAGGTGTTACCTTACTTGACACAAGAGGTTAATAAAGGACCCTATTAGGTGGTTTCAACCTCTAAGAGAGTGACAAGTCCATGGTACATCCATCATATGGCAGGTAACATGTGAAGTGATGGTGGAACGGAGTGGGGGAGTGCTCTCCCTGGTCGCTCCCGATTTGCTCACGCTCGGAGCACCCTCCGGGAGCAATTCGAGGGGGGGGGGCACTCTCCCGCAACTATGGCTCTTGGTTCAGGAGCGAATTTTTATATAATATATATTTTTTATATATTTTGATGCATATATGTCAACAAAAGCATGTAGAATGATGAATTAGATATAAAAGCATAAAACATGGATTAACCATATTACATCAATCATCTAGAAGTTATAATCTTCATCAACCACATCCACAAGTTACAAGTTCTCATTTACATAGCATGTAAGGGTGCACATAACCAAAATAGTAGCGAGTGCAATCCATCTTTGAACCAAAAATACATCAACAAATAGGTTCTAGATGGCCTCTAGTATCCAAAAAATCATGCTATAACAAATAACTTCATATTGTTGAAAACATTGTCTATCTTGGGATATTTGTCCTTAATATCACCCTCTAAGCAATTAACTGTATAGATATAACTGAAGTAGCAATCGTGGATGCATGAGTCACCTTGCTCAACCTGCTTTTTCCACCCCTTTGGTGCACCTTTTACTTTTTTTTGATAATGCTTTGTATTTTGGTGTATGGCTCAAGGATCCAAAGCTTGCTCTTTATGAAATAGCATTTAATTTATACCTTATGGTGAGGCAATTTATCGCTCATCAAGGTTGGGACACGCAAGGGTTCCTTTTAATGAGATGGAGCATCAAGTGCTTAGGAACCAAGTGATGGCTAATGAGGAGGGTAGAGCTCATGGTAGGCTTTTGCCCACATGCTAACTTATGTCCCAACCATCTTTTGCATTTTGATTTTCTCTCTCTCATTGTGGCCATTTTATGCTTTTCCATTCTTTTAGCTACATCAACCTTTGGGGCAACATTTTCCAACCCTGTTGCCGTAAAATCCAGCAGGCCTTAGAGAGGGAAACCCAACAAGGTATATACTATAAACTAGACCAAGAAGCAACAATGGGGTGGTGTCTTGTTGCTGCTCAAACTAGCAGGCCTAGTTTGTAGGCTAGAACTAGAGGGCACAACAACATTTTGGGACAAAGGCCCACTGTCACCTCAGCCTATGTGCCCTTCTCTTCTCGGATTTTTACTAATGGGAGGAGTCCCAGTATGGAGGAAATCACTTTGGATGATAGGATGAATGACGAGATATGAAATGATTTTCAAAGCCCATTCAAGGAGAGGCTCAAAAAATGGTTCAAAAGCTTTAAAGGAAGCTGAAAGGCTCCCCAAGAAAGACCTATGAAGGATGACTCGACCTCGGGCTCAGGAATGTTCAATAATGATGAGTGCCTAAGATTGAGACTTCTAATATTTCTCACTTATGATTAATATGTCTCTACCAGGGTCCAAAGTGAGGCAAGGATGGCTCATTCGATGGAAAGGTTCAATGAAAGTGCGAGCTTTGGGAGAAGATATTATGACTTTCCACGGAAAAACCCTTGAGAGAAATACTATGAGACCTAGGGTTGAGAGATATATTGAGCTAATAGTTCATCCAATGGCCAACTATAGTTAAGAGAAAAGGTTTTGAATGATGAACTACAAAGTGCAAACCTTCAAGAAATCCCCAAGTCAAAGGCAACTTCAAGGGTTCCCACTTGGTGCAATAGCAATGGCATTAATTTATTTGAAATTCCACCATCGAAATTTGTTCAAAATTAGAGGATGCCTAGAGGAGACACAAATGAAGAAATTTATCCAGACAAATCCCAAAATTCCTCCCTAAACTTTTGCACCAAGCCCTAGAAAATCTCCATATCCTTAGAGGGACGAAGAAAAGAGGAAGAAAAGAGGTGAAAGAATGATATTTCATTGAGTTAATGAGATCACCAAGGGTTCTAGACCCAGTGCCTGCTTATTGGGAGAAATGGAGTCAAGATAAACAATGAGATGGTAATTTGCTCTTCAAGGAGATCTAGAAGAAATTTCGGTGCCCTGGATGCAACAACAACAAAACAACTTCTAGAATTTATACTTCAATGACAATTTTATGGAGTTTCAATGATGCATATTAATCAATCCTCTAGGAACATTCATTCATTCTTTATCTAATGAGTAACGCATGCAAAATTCCAATTGTTTTCAATGGTTCAAGAAATTCGCATTAATTAGGGCACATTTAATCACCATAAGAACAATTTCCGTGCATTAGACATTCATCAAAATAGAAACATAGCATCGTATGGAATTGATAAGATAAAGAAGAGTATATCCATCCACAATATTGTCAAAAAGAACCTCCAAGGTAGCCAATGAATTTATCCAAACATCATAATTCATGAAGAAGCATCCAAATTTCGTCCTCTACTGTAGGTCCAAATTCTTTTACAAGAGATCCCAAATCCAAGTGATGATGAGTTACAAAACGAGGCCCTCTTCAATTTATATGAGTCTCTCATAAGTTTGAATGGTCTAATTAGCCTAATAAAGGCCCTAAAAATACTTTAGTTTGCAAATAACAATCCTATTGGTGACCAACCCACCAAATAGCTCAAATGTGCTAACTAAGCCATCCAAATTAGGCCGAAAATGATATAATAATGTCGAAAGAGGGCCATGGAAGGCGTAATAAACTCCTCAAGCGTCATGATGAGTGATGGGGTTCCATAAACAATGGTCAAGGGGGTGGCCCCTTGACCTCCATGCAAAACATAAAGTGGTGCTCCAATGTGGCCCTTTGGGCACAAGAAATGGTCTCACGGGTCTCCAACTGGAACAAACATGTCAATGCTCCATCATAAGGTCTAGAATGATGACATGTGCCCTCGCGTGTCTCTCCGCATGAGACAAAACCCCATCTGGGCCTTGGATTAGTTGCCAAGTGTCAGGTGCAAATGTGTGGTCATTTGGGCAACATATTCCAAGTGCAATATCATCTCTATATAATTGGGGTATAAACAAGCAATGTGTGGCAGTGAAGAAGCCCATGTTGTGGCAATCAATGCTTTGTTGTGGTGGAGGCCCATGGCTCTCAACGCTCCCCCTACAAGTGCCATTATGACCCTCTGGAGGACTTGGACCCCGTATAGGGAGACCAAGTCCAAATGGAGACTCACTTGCAATCCTGTATAAGATCCATTGCATCTCCTCACCTTCTAGTACAACAATCCATTAGTGCTATTTAAGTAAACAAGCTTGCTAACCAGGGGAAAGAGTGGACACTTCATAGTGGTATGCACTTCCAAATGGGCTTTAGACCGTACAACTGTTACCTTGTTCGACAAGAGAGGTTAAAAAAGGACCCTATTAGGTGGTTTCAACCTCTACGGGAGTGACAGGTCCATGGGACATCCATCAAATGGCAGGTAGCATGTGAAGTGATGGTGGAACGAGGTGGGGGAACAGGGAAGGCTCCAAACCATGGTACAAGGGGAGAAATATTGACGGAAGCCCGCACGTTGGGTATATGGATGTAGGAGGGAGTAGTTGTGATAAATGAGTTACCCCGACCTTTGTTTTTCCACCCATCTTCATATGCCTTTTGCATTTTTTTGATTTTTTTTTTCTTTTAACAGCTCGAGACTCCAAGGGATGAGAGCATGATGTGTATGATGAAGCAGTGATTATCCCCTTAAGGTTGGGCAGTTCATCGCCCGCCAGCGGTTGGGAAAATCATGGGTTCCTTGATGATGCAGAGGGCACTCATAGGAGCCCTAGGAACCAGGGTGATGTCCATAGTGATAGGGGGTAGAGCTCATGTTTGGCTTTTGCCCACACGCTAAATTTTATGGCCCAACTATTTTTTGCATTTTGTAGTACATTTCCTGTTGTAAGTGGTCAAATTATGCTTTTAACTTACTTTTTAGCCGCATCAACCTCTGGGGCATCGTTCCAGTCCCGACCCAAAGTGTGGACAAGGGGAGGGGGAGTCTAACACCTTGTGGACCCAATGAGAAAAGTGTGAAAAGGGGTTATAATGAGCGGAGGGGAGTACATATGGTATGGAGAAGCAGGACAACACAACAAAAATTAGGGTTTCCCATGTAGTGTCACTCCTAAAGCTAGTAACCAATAGAGGAGATCCCACGGGACTAGGATACAAGATTAACCACCAAGTTGAGAAAAGGGAACAAGAGTACAATCCAAGCCCATTCTTTCTACCGAATCCCCCCACTAATCCATGTCCAAATGTGCCCAAGAAAAGAAAGCATAAACACCCAATTACATAATGAAAAACCATACCTTTGGGGTTGGAAGGCCCACCTTCAAACATATGATCATAATAGATGGGCGAGGGCACACAATGGCTGGCTCAAGTGGCAGAGAATGTTGGCACATCGAGCTATTGGGTGGCTGCAAGGGGTTGCCAGCTATAGGCCGAAGACAAATCTAGGAGAAAGATTCTTCCATAGGGGTCACCCACTAGTGGTGGGTAACATGGCCCACTGTCACCACAGACAAAACCCCCTGCTCTTTATGGACTTTCACCGATGGGAGAGTCCTAGTAGGAGAGAGATCAATTATAATGAATATTCTATGGTGTTATTCTTTGGTCTAATGGATGGAAGTCTTGTATGTTATCTTAAAAGTGTACTTTATTGTTGAATATATATTTCTTGAATGTGTAACATATGGAATTATTGATTCTAGGTTATGCTAAATTGTGGCCTAATTCATTGAAGATCATTTTTGAATTGCTACCTAGATGAATATTGCATGCATTACTCATACATAGTATGTAATGAATTGTCCTATTGGTGAACTCCTTGTAGCTCTCCCATAAAACTCCATTTCTCCATTGAGTGGATATATGCTAGAAATTTGATTGCTAGGGCATCACATTTCGGCCTCCTTAGGAGCAAATTTAGCTAATCTTTATCATCCTAGACTCCTTATTCCTAAGGGACAAGACACTAATCCAACTTGTTGATGATTGTTCTTAAATTTTTTCAATATTTTCTCTCTCTGAAATTTGGCTCTTTCAAGGATAAGTTAGGAAATCACGGCTTGGTGCAAATCCCTAGGTAAGAGGAATTTTGGTGGTCGGAGAGCCTAAGCATCAAGAGGATATTATTTGCCACTAAATCTATCATATCAT
Source organism: Pinus tabuliformis (assembly GCA_031772625.1). Lineage (NCBI taxonomy): Eukaryota > Viridiplantae > Streptophyta > Pinopsida > Pinales > Pinaceae > Pinus > Pinus tabuliformis. The sequence goes on along the minus strand of CM062808.1, from coordinate 27,534,889 downwards.
TTTGGTAGGCATCCACTTCAGTTTCATCCATAAATTTCCTTGCCGTAGTGTTTGTCTAAGAGGGAAACCATAGTTATCCTTCCTTCAACTTAAGGGCTTCCTTCAAGGTTTCATGAACCTTGCATTGCTTATATACATTGTAAGCAACCTTTTCTTGTAGCCTTGACTTTGATTTACTGCAACGCTCGTCAAATTTATCAAGCCCTATGTCTTTTGCCCTTATTTCTAGGCCTCTTTATAGAAAGTGAATTACTTCTTTGTGAAGCCTTGAACCTAAATTGTGTCTTTCTTGAAGAGTTTCTAGTGAGATCATTTCACACATTAACCCTAGAATATCTGTCATAAGTGATCTCTCCCTACCGAGATTCCTCCCATCGGTGAAAATCTATAAAGAGCAGGGGGTTTTGGCTGTGGTGATAGTGGGCCACTACCCCATTGTTACTTCTTGGTCAGTCTATCCCCTGTAGGGTTTCCCTTTCCAAGGTATGCTAGATTTTGCGACAATTTTTTTGACGTCTTGTCAGGGAGAAGCGAGTCTACCTTTATGAAATATTTACCTTCTTCTTTAACAACAAGATTAATCCCTATTTGGTGACCCCATTGGAAGAACGAAGCCCTAGTTCTTCATTGAACTTCTATGTTCTAGTGCTTGTAGGGTGAAGCAAGCATTCTTTAAGTCATCTTGTATTCACCTTGGCAACTCTACATTTAGTAATTATGTAAAGATCAAAACAATGGCTCCTTGGGATTTACATGAGATATTCTGTAATACAATTACCATAGCAAGCATCCCGAGATTCGACGGTAATCCATTATTCGTACTTGATCACAAAGAAGAATTTGTCTCATATGTTTCAAGAGAAAATATCGCTCACCAGGACACCTTGGTAAAATTACTCATTGATTTTCTTGGAACATGTCAAATCAATGAACTATGTGACCCTACCAGCACCACTTCATTTGAAGCTCTGATTGGAAGATTTCTTTAGTATTGGAGGTCACAATTCATGACCGATGAAGATGCACACAAAATCCTGGCCATAAACCAATTATGTCTTCGTCTTTATAAAAATGCAAAGGAAGATCATCAGGGAAACCAACAATGTCACTCCATCCCCAAGGAGGTCGTAGAGTTGGGTACACCAGAGGAGGCTAGCGATATAGAAGATCATGGTTCCCCAGACACTCAAGCAGATGAAGGATATATGGAAGAATTTTGGGCTATAGATTGGGGAATTGACTACGATAACAAAGAAGAGGAAAGCTCCATGGAGTCCTTAGTCCATGATGAATAGCACGATAAAGATGGTTCTTTAGCAAAATAAGTTGAGCTAACCCCCCCATTTTTCATGGATGTGATGTTTGATAATGTACCCTCTGAAGATCTTGAAAATGGGGACCACATTGATTCCTAAAGGTTGACATTTGTGACTTTTTGCATATAAATGAGGGGAAGTGGGATGGAAGCAACCATCATTTTGAGGAGGATCCAATTTACGATACTGCTGATGAAAATGGAAAATGGAGTTGGGAATAACCCCTCCCCTTTCAAGGATGTTATCTATGATATTGCGTTCCTTGAAGACCTTGAAAGGGTTGATCACATTAATTCCCTGGAAGTTGACATTTCTGAGTTATTGCATATAAAAGAAGGGAATTGGGATGTCAAGGCCCATTCTTTCGACAAGGATCCAATTTATGATATTGATGATGATGTTGATAGGAATCTTGTCTTACCCTATATTCCATGTCATCTCTTCAAGGGAATTGGGATGTCAGGGCCCATTCTTTCGACAAGGATCCAATTTATGATATTGATGATGATGTTGATAGGAATCTTGTCTTACCCTATATTCCATGTCATCAGGAAGAGATGATTGTTGATATTTTTGAGCCATTCTTGGATCCTCGTCTTGAGAATGATGTGTTGAAGAATGTAACTAGTGTCGGTCATTGTAATCATTACACATTTTTTATACATTAAACAATTCCTTATATACAATTACTACTTGTCCTACGATGGATACTTATATATTTTAGATCTTATGAATTATTCCGTTGCGTATACGAACTTTATTCATTACATTGGTATCAGAGCATTCCTTTGAGTATACGAACTTTGTTCGTTACATTGGTATCAGAGCCATGTTCTACGATCTTGACCATTGGCCATTAAAAGTCTTTGTTAACGTAGTTGTCGTCACAAATCGAGTGTTTCACTATTTAGTTGGAGGTTCTCCATTTTGCTGGATTTCCTATCAGGCCTTTGGCTATAAAATTATTTAATTAGACAAAAGAAAGAAAAAAAGACAGGGATCAAAAAAAGATTATTAAAAAATAAAAAAAAATAAAAAGAAAGAAAGAAAGATAATGAGAGAAAAAAAATTAAAGAGATAAAAAAAGATTATTAAATAAAATATTTAAAAAAAAAATTAGTTACTCATATTTTAATACTCTACATAAACAAAGGAGTATTAATATTAAAGGAAAGAGCAATTAGAGCTTTCAGAATGTAGGAATTTACAGGGTAAGTTCCTCAGCCAGAACACCAAAGGACACCGCTCACACACAGATCACAGATCAATACACCAGTATTTTGACGTGGTTAAAACCCTCAAAGAGGGAAACAGTCCACGGCTTGAGCCAATGCGGCCACTTCAGGCAATTTATTAATAAAAGAATGAAATTTTACATAAGCTTCTCTCATGAACAGTTAACCTACAAATGACCCTCCATGCTCTTTAAATAGAGATCATGGACCAATCGGGTGTTAAGCCACGGATCAAGTGTCGGTAATACCGATGAGAGAATGAACCGTCGGATCACTACATATCGTGACCGTCGGATTGTAAGTTACAAAATGTACATAGTAAAGAAACACCCTTTACCTAACTCTATACTAGACCAAGTTATACTAAACTATTTCCTATGTGTCGGAATATCCTAACATCCCCCATTAAGAACAACTTGGGATAGGATTGAAGGATTTACAAATATGACACAATAGGAGAAGGAAGGAGGCACTAGAGCCTATCCCCCCTTAGTGACAACTTCCTGAACTCCAACCATAAATCGAAGTTTAGTGAACTTCGCCTCTGTGAGAGCCTTTGTAAAGATGTCTGCAACTTGATCATCTGTTGAACAATATTGCACTTCAAGAACATGGTCGTGGATGAGCTTTCTGATGAAGTGCATGTGCAGTTCAATGTGTTTGCTGCGCTGATGTTGGACTGGATCTTTGCATAGTTGAATGGCACTTTGATTATCACACCAAAGTGTAGTCGGATGTTGCTGCTGAAAGCCAAACTCTGACAGGATCTGACGAAGCCACAAGGCTTCCTTACTAGCTTCAACGAAACCATGATACTCTGCTTCTGCTGAAGAAAGAGAAATGGCACCTTGTTTCTTGCAAGCCCATGTAATAGGTCCGGAACCAAGAGTGAACACATAACCTGCAGTAGACTTCCGATCATCAGGGTCACCAGCCCAATCGGAATCAGTGAAACCAACCAATAGAGGAGCTGCTTCGGCACTGTAATGAATCCCAAACTGAACTGTACCTCGAACATAACGAAGTATTCTTTTAGCTGCTTTCCAATGACTTTCATGTGGGTTTTGCATAAACCGAGCAACAAGGCCAACACAAAGGAAAGGTCAGGACGAGTATGGGTTAGATACAAAAGTTTTCCTACAAGTTGACGGTATAAGGTAGCATCAACTTCAGGAGAAGTACAAGTGACTGAAAGTTTGACTCCAGACTGAAAGGGAGAAGGGACTGGCTTACAGTCTTCCATGTGAAAATGGCGTAGAATATCACAGGCATACTTGGACTGGGAAAGGGAAATACCTTCCTTGGATTGCAAGACTTGAAGACCAAGAAAATAATGTAAGTGTCCTAAGTCTGTCATTTCAAACTTCCTTTTAAGGCTAGACTTCACATGGTTTATAAGGTTGGGATCACTACCAGTCAGGATAAGATCATCAACATAAAGAACAAGAATGATAAGAGACTTGCCCACTTTCTTGGTGTAGACAGTATTGTCAGAATGACACCTAGAAAAGCCATTTTCTAAAAGAAAGTTATCCATTTTGGCATACCAAGCTCGAGGAGCTTGCTTGAGACCATAAAGGGATTTCTTAAGCCAACATACAAGGCTGGAGTCTGCTTGTATAAAGCCAATAGGTTGTTCCATATAGATTTCTTCATGCAAGAAGGCAGATTTAACATCCATCTGATGGACATCCCATTTGAAAGAGGCAGCAAGGGAAAGAACAAGGCGGATAGAGTTCATTTTGGCAACAGGGGAGAAGGTTTCAGTGTAGTCAATGCCTTCAACTTGTGAAAAACCCTTAGCAACAAGACGAGCTTTATGTTTATCAACTTTCCCATCTGGTCCATACTTGGTTCTGTAAACCCATTTGCATCTAACAAGTTTTCGTCCCTTTGGTAGAGGAACAAGATCCCATGTATCATTTGCCAATAATGAATGATATTCTTCATTCATAGCTGCTTCCCAATCTGGATGGCCTGAAGCTTCTGCAAAGGTGTTAGGATCATAATTCACTGAAGCTTGAGCCAGTAAAGAAGAGGCTCTATCAAACTGAGAACGTGTACGTCGCTGATCTGTAGGATCACCGGCAAGATCACCTGCTGCATCCCAAGTAGCACGAACCCATTTTGGAAGCTGTGGAGCTGAAGGAGGATCCTGAGAAGGTGGGGGAGGATTTTCATCCTCGCTTTCATCATCTGAAGAAGAAATATTTTCAAAAGTAGAAGAGATAGGGAGAGGTGGCACATCCGCCGAACTAGGCTCGTAGGCCGATATATTTTCAGCAAACTTTACATCTCTTCTAATGATAACATTTTTGGACTTAAGTGGAATAAGTCTATATCCTTTGACATCTTCAGAATATCCAACAAAAATACATTTTTCACTCTTAGGTTCTAAAGCTTTATGTTTCTCATCTGGAATATGGGCCCATGCTTCACTTCCAAAAACACGAAAGTGACTTACATCTGGTTTAATTGAGCTCCATGCTTCTTCTGGAGTGATATTCTTTAAAACCTTAGTAGGAGTGCGATTTATTATGTAATTTGCACAGTTAATTGCTTCTGCCCAATAATTAAGACTAAGTCCTTTAGATTGAAGCATACAATTAGCCATTTCCTTTAAGGTGCGATTCTTCCTTTCAGCTACACCATTTTGTTGTGGAGTATATGAAACAGTATGTTGCATTTGAATTCCATTCTCAGTGCAAAAGTTGATGAATTTGTTGTTAACATATTCTCCGCCATTATCAGATCTTAGCTTAAGAATTTGATGTCCAGATTGTTTTTCAACAAAGGCCTTAAAGGCCAAGAACATGTTAAATACTTCACTCTTGAGTTTTAAGAAGTATACCCAAGTGCGTCTGGAGAAATCATCAATGAAAGTTAAGAAATACTTGTAGCCAGAGAATGAAACAACTGGAAGTGGACCACATAAATCACTATGCACGAACTGTAAAGGGGCTGAGGCGTGCCAAGAGGCACGTTTTTCAAAACTATCCCGATGATGTTTTCCGAGTACACATCCGGAACAAACACCATCTCTGCAAGATACCATTGGAAGACCTGTCACCATATTTTCTTTACATAGATTCTGAAGGGAGTGATAGTTTAAGTGACCAAATCGCTCATGCCAAAGTTTGCTCACTTCATCGTTATGAGCAACAAATACTGAGGGAAGATTTGATGACCCAAAGTTGTGAAACTTATACAACCTTGTAGAATCATCAGCAATGCCAGTAGCTAAAATCTGTCTAGGATCTCTTAGGTCCTTAATTACAACATCGTGAGGTGAAAATTCAACGATTTTACCTTCACCTGAATGAGTTATCTGATATACAGATAGAAGGTTGCAGGATAAGGTTGGAACACATAATACATCATTAAATTGACCATTGTCTATATGAACAGTTCCAGTCCCTACAACACTAAGAGATCTATCATCACCAACATATATATTTTTGGTGTTACAATCATTTAAAGAAGAAAACATGGCTTTTTTTTTGGCCATGTGATAAGAAGCTCTAGAATCAATGAGCCACTCATGAGAATGAGAAGAAGAAGATACATTTAGTGCATAGCCAGACCGAGATGCTTGACAACCACATGCAGAAAGTGCCATTCCTGAAGATGAAGTTGAAGTTGAAGAGTGCTCCAAATGGATATTATGCTTCTTCATTGCTGCTTCCAAGGCTTCCATCTTCTTAAAGCATTTGGATTCTAAGTGGCCATCTTGATTACAAAAGTTGCAATGTCTATCAGTCTTCTTCCCTTTGTTTTTATTTGTCTTATCATTTTGTTGAAATGATTTTTCATTTTGAGGCTGAAATTGCTTAGGACCCTTGTTTGGTTTAGGACCATTCCTTTTAGGATACAACTTCTTAGGATTCTTTGAATTTGGTTGCTGCTGGGCGGCTAACGCTTTCTTAGAAGAGTTTCCAAGATGAAGAAGACCAAGGTGTAAGAGTTTTTCTTGTTCTCTTATTAAAGAATCACAAAAGGAATCAAAGGAAGGGGACTTGTAGGCTTGTCCTTGAGAAATGAAGGCTTCTCTTGTAGAATGGAAGGTGGAAACAAACACAGAATAGGCTGGCCCCAACTTAGTAAGAATGGAGTAGATAAGGCTACTATCTTCTTTCTTAACCTTAACACCTTCCAAGAGAAGTCTAAGGGTCTTGAACTTGGACAAAAATTCTTCAATGCAAGAAAAATTATTGGGGTCCAATGTAAGCAACTCATTTTCAAGTTGATGGGCTTTAAGTTCATTTTTAATTCCAAAAACTTTAGTGATCTGTTTCATTGCTTCTTCAGGAGTATCAAGTTCTGCAATATGGAATCTAAGATCTGGAGAAATAGACATCCTTATCAATCCACGTGCTTGATCTTGCCTATTTTCCCATTTAGCTGCCTTATCTTCATCTTTTGGTTTGGTTTCTTGGCCTGAGGCTATTCTGTAGAGACCTTTACTTCTAAGTAAATCCACAATGTAGGACCACCATTGAAAGTAGTTGGTGCTGTCAAGAATAACTTGGCATGGATTTTCTATTTTAACAGAAACTGAAGCTATAGATGCTGAAACTAAGTGTTCCAATGGAAAGATCTCGAAAAATTAGGTTGTTTAAAAAAAAACGGTTCTGAAAACGGCTTCCGGATGAAGAAGTTATGGCTTTTTGAAGAAAATTTGATGAAGATGCCGACGAAGTGCGGGAATGTGCGGAAATGAAAAATCCGCCCCCACAAAAAGGAGACTTGAACTCAAGACCTCTACTCTCATAAATTAGCTTTGGACCAAGTGAGCTATACAAAAAGTTTGAGAGAGAGAGAGAGAGAGGGAGGGGTTGAAGCTTTGGGTTGCGTGCTTGCTTTGAGAAAGCTCTTTTTCTCTACAAAACAAAAAACACAAAACCCAACACGGACATACAAAAAAAACGAACCTTGCGGCTCGAAGTTAGCTTTAGCCGGAAACTAAATATTTTCCTCAATGTTTCTGATTTTCCGAGATCACACTAAGGCGCAGCGGAAAAGAGCATACGCATGAGAAAAATCCTTCATTTCTGTTTCTGATTTGCCCAGATCGCACAGAGTCACGGGGCAAAGAGCATACGCAGAAATGAAAGGTATAGATCCAGTAATAAAAAAGGCTAAATAAACCGAAACCGAAATAAACAGAGAGAAAATAACTGTAAACTACAAATAAACACTGTATACCTCCAGATCTTAAAAATGACGTACCTAGGGCTACCGGAAACCTTTTCGCGTGAAACAAAAGGGTTCCTCACTGGAACAGATGCTCCCAACACAATAGAGCAGTCCTCTTAGCCCGAAAGTAGTCAGAAACAGTAGATCTAAGAAACGACAGTCGGATGTAGTTCTACTGGCTTCAGATTTGGATCACCAATGGACGCGGCCCTCAAATAGCTCTGATACCATTAGGAATTTGCAGGGTAAGTTCCTCAGACAGAACCCCAAAGGACACCGCTCACACACAGATCACAGATCAATACACCAGTATTTTGACGTGGTTAAAACCCTCAAAGAGGGAAACAGTCCACGGCCTGAGCCAACGCGGCCACTTCAGGCAATTTATTAATAAAAGAATGAAATTTTACATAAGCTTCTCTCATGAACAGTTAACCTACAAATGACCCTCCATGCTCTTTAAATAGAGATCATGGACCAATTGGGTGTTAAGCCACGGATCAAGTGTCGGTAATACCGAGGAGAGAATGAACCGTCGGATCACTACATATCGTGACCGTCGGATTGTAAGTTACAAAATGTACATAGTAAAGAAACACACTGTACCTAACTCTATACTAGACCAAGTTATACTTAACTATTTCCTATGTGTCGGAATATCCTAACACAGAATTTGTGAAGACAATAACCAAATACAAAAAAAATCGAAAATGATGAAGGTAGAAAAGATGAGTTCCACACAACAATCTTTATTTTGGACTAAATGTCCATTTTGTCTAAACGAAATTGACTATACATATATTCAAAAAAATTGCAAATTAAGTTGTCCAACTTGTGGAAGATTATTTAGTATCGAAGAGCGTCAAGGTAAAACAAAGACACAAAGAAAAAGATTAGAGAAGAATTCGCGAAGTTTGAACAAAAAAACAATGCTTCGGAAAAGAAATATAAAGATTTCGAAGACATATTTTACACTAAGTCAAAAGAAAA